>OZ002742.1:172733142-173110166 GCA_963924295.1 Dioctria rufipes | reverse complement strand
GGCTCAGTGTTTTACGTCTTAAAAGGATTTTTATAGAAATTTCGAATATATTTTGCAAACATCACACTTTCTGACACATTATTTTCAGATGAACATTTCCGAACTACAAAGCCCTTTTAAAAATTTATTGAATATTTTGAGTTCGAATCCGAAAAAGTATAATAACTCAATTTAGAAAATCTGTCTTTTATTGAAATTTAATGCATAAAAAATACAAACAAAAATCGTCACTAGTAAATAATTTTGTGATTCAAAAACAGAAAGTTTTATAACAAATAAAAATCTTCGAAGATTTGAAAACGTTAAAACCATAAGATTTTGTAGAAAATTGGTGCTCCTTCAATTAAAATAAATCTCAAAAAATAAGTAGAGAACGACTTTTCAAACAAAACTGAGGCCAAGCCGCATGAAAAAGTAGAAAATAACTTTTCTTCACACACACGGGTGGACTCAGATTTTATTCGCTGACAATCACCGATATATTTCAGTATGATCAATCAGAGGTAATGAGTGATTTGATTCATGAAGGGAAAGAATATTCAAGAGAAATGTCCCAATCAAAAAATCTGAGTCCACCTCTGTATGTGAAGAAAAGTTTATTTTCTACTTTTTCATGCGACTTGGCCTCAGTTTTGTTTGAAAACTCGTTTTTTACTTATTTTATTTTCTGCATTTTTCACGTTAACTAAATTGTTATTACGTGCTGCATGGTGACTTTTTCCTATTACTATGAAATATTTTTAAAAATTTAAATGAATTTTCCTCGATTTTTCATGCAAGTCTTCATGATTGTTGAAGAGAAAGTAGTGATGCCAGTAGGACGAAAAAAAAAAATGAATTTCGCATAGCTTACAAAAATTTTTTGTCGGAAAATTTTCCGGAAAAGTCGGAAAATTTCCGGAAATTTTCGGAAATTTTTCCAGAAAAAATTGGAAAATTTTCCAGAAAAATTGGAAAATTCTGCATTTTTCCAGAAACAGATTTATCACTAATCATATCGATGAAAATTTTACAATGATTTACCCTTTTCCGTGTTTTCCCTAGAGTTTTCCACAAAAGCAACTTTATGCAACTCATTTCGCTCTACAACTTTGTCTTATGGTTGCAAAACGCTTAAGCGCTTCCTTGCGCGGAAAAACTCCGGAAAAGCGTTTTACATGAATTTTTCTCGAATTTTTCTGCAAGTTTGCACCATTGTCGGCGAGAAAGTAATGATGCCAGTTTATAGGGAACTTGATCCTGCATAATTTAGAAAACTTTTCTACCGGAAAATTTTCCGGGAAAGTCGGAAAATTTTCCGGGAAAGTCGGAAAATTCCGGATTTTTTTTTCGGAAAAATCAGAAAACTACATTTTTCCTGAAACCAAATTTTCAAATGATTTTTCCCGATTTTCCGGGTTTTCCATGCCAAATTTCAACTCGCTGTGATGACGAAAAGTGGGTCTACGAGAGTGTCCAAAATAGTAAAAAAGAAATATATAAATAGACAGACAAATTCGTGTACGATTTAAAGGGAATGGCTGGCCTCAAAAAGAAAGAGGCTTAAGGGCGAGTACCTATTCATACTGAAAATTTTCAAACGATTTAAAAATATTTTCCAAAAATTTTGTTTGAAAATTTGCAGAATTTTTCTTCTTTGAATGTAGCAATATTATTTACTTCATTGGAGTACTTCCGTATTAAGCGCTTGCCGCCCACCACCCGTTATCATGATTTAAGTGAAATTTTTCATCTAGTATAATAGTATAGTAGGCGAATTTCAAATAAAACAATGTTTAACAAAATTATGCATTTTCGAAACACGGAATTTTAATTTTTGTGGATTTGTAACGTATTAGGAGGTATAGATTGTAATATCCGAATCGTGTGAATTGAATTATTGATGAATTCAAATTACCTTATATATCATTCTCTCTTAAGACGATCAGTGGCTACAGGATGGGTAATCTATTTAGAAAGTTATTTTAGACGCCATATAGTTTTCAACTAATCATGAAACTTGAAATGTGAAGAGAACGAAATAACAAATTCACAATCAGTAGAATTTCTGAATCCATAATGCTGGCCGAAACGGACAAAAGGCAAGAACAACACAAATTCAAAAATAATATGTAGAGAATACAAAATTCAATTCTCTAAAGCTGGCCACTTTTCCACGCAGGCTCTAGATGACTTTGAATTTGTAAAAAATAAATTTACATAAATATGTACATGCGGAATTTCGTTTCCCAATGGTGTGAAGAACTTCTAGTGCTAAATGATCTTCAACGTCAGGCTTTTATGGAATTATGAAGGTCATAAAATTTTCCAAAGAAAATTTATCTGTTTCGAAAAAATTTTAATTAGGTACTTTGCAAATTTTTACAGCACCCTTCAATAGTAAATTTAAATTAATCTATATATGTGACGACAAGCCTCCAGCCAAATAAACTAGTTTCAGAATAGCCCGGACATTAAAGTGTAGAAAATATAAATTTCTTTCTGTTTCTAAGTGGACAAAACAGTTACTGCCCAGTTCAATGGGCTCACTTTGACTTGACTCTTCTATTAAGAACTGATATAAATGAAATCAAATTACAACCAACCAGTGGCGGATCCAGGAGAGGGTCGTGGGGGTCATGACCCCCCCCCCTAAATTTGATGTATGTGTATGAGTTCTTCTCAGAATTTCAGTTTGGGACCCCAACTTTGTGTGATCCCTCCAGAAACACTTTCTAAACTATAAAACAGACTCCCTCACTACCACAACAGAGCCCTAACTTAGTCCTAACTCCTAACATTCTAAAATATTTGCAGCGTTCTTATATAAAACTACTGACATGTATAATGACTAATGTCCATAGAAAGACACTGCAGAAAGTGAATTCACTTCTACATGGCGTTCTCTTTAGGTTTATAGCAAAAACTGTAACTTAATTGAACGCGCCCTGAATTAATTTCGGTAATCATATACGGAGCTCCGCGTAGCACAAATTATTGTGCTGGTATGTCTCAGCACAAGAGGAGGAAAATTCTGCCTTCCCTAAAAACTTCTTGTGTGGGTTGGCCCTAAATAAGCCGTCCGATCAGAAATTTCACAATTTCAAAATTTCCGGAACTATTTCCGTTCTATTGATGACATTGACACGTCTAGGCACAAAAGTGTAGCAAAATGCGCGTGCAGTATACTCATAAAGTTTAGGTCTGTTCGCGTACTAGCTTCAAATCGTTTTGTAAGTTCTTACTCGAAGGCATTCGCGTACTCTCCTTGGCTAGAGAAAAATCGTCATGTTTTTCATGTTTTTATTTGAAAAAAATATGCGAACAGACCTATAGTAGTGCAGCCGTCGATATCAGTTTATTTGTATTTCTTATCTGTCGATATCAGTGACAGTAATCGAGTACAAATATACTTGTAATCTTAATCTTATTATTTTACGGTCAATGGGAGAAGTTTTTAGGGAAGGAAGGATTTTCCTACCCTTGTGCTTAGACATACCAGGACAATAATTTTGTTACGCGTAGTTCCATATATGATTGCCAAAATTAATTGTGTGCGTGTTCAATTAAGTTAGAGTTTTTGAAAGAATTTATAGAGTATTATATTGTTTTTTTCATTTATTTCACAAACATTTTTTCGTCTCGTTATAAATTTACTGACAGCTGTTTCGATCTCTATCGGATCATCCTCAGAAGAGTAAACAAGTTCTGTTTCGACCCCTATCGGATCATACTCAGAGGAGTAAATAAGTGCTACTCCTCTGAGGATGATCCGATAGAGATCGAAACAGCTGTCAGTAAATTTATAACGAGAAGAAAAATTTTTTGTCAAATAAATGTAAAAACAAGTAGAATACCCTTTAATTTCTTTTAATAATATTTCACAAATCGCTCACGAAAGATTCCCTCAAATATATAGAGTTTTTGAGATAAGCAATAACTGTATCACAAATTCACAGCACGAAATGATACTTTAATTATTATATTATAACCTGAAATCGCAGGTTAACAACTATACAACCGATCGATTAGAAATTTCACAATTTTAAAATGACCGAATCAATTTCCTTTTCAGTAGTAGTATTGGTATACTGCCCGTCCTCCCGATCGAAATTTAGCATTTCGGAATTTGTCCTACCCCCGAATACTTCTCACCCGTAAAAACTGCCTATAATCACCCTTGTATTGGCCCTGGCTTACATCCGATTTGAGGTGATAATATAATAAAATTCTCATTATGTGCTGTGAATTTGTGGTACACTTATTATTTATATCAAAAATTGTTACTTGTTTGAACGTTTGCACAGTTAACCTGGTATCATATAAGGAATATAGTGTAGCAAAACTATTGTGATAACACGTCTCTGCACGAGGCCAGCAAATTCCTTCCTTCCCTAGAAGTAAAGTGTGTTGGTTGGCCCATGAGCATTTCGCAAAATTTGGGAAGTGTTCAGATGAAATCCAAAATTTTTCCACATAATGTTGCCTCTCTTTTTCCGAGAGTTGTTTATGTCCGTTCTTAATTAGTCTTTCAATCAAAGTATCCATTTTCAATAGATAGCTTTATTTCTACTATTGCACTATGGCATGTAACCATATTATTTAAATGTTATATAAATACATATCTGTTATATAAATGTTGAAATACATACTCGTTTTTGGTAAATTAAACACCTTACAATTATATTTTTATTTTGCAGTAAGATGACCATGACCCCTCCCCCCCTTAATTTTAACGCTAGATCCGCGCCTGTTACCAACTCCAAACCCGCAACAATATTCCGACCAGATTCAAGAGTTTAATGACTGAGGGCTCTTTATCAATTGATAACAGAAAAAAATCCTCTCTAGTCCTTCTTAGCATCACTGAATCTATCCAGTTTCTGTACAGTGTAAATGTGGTTGAGGTTGTGGAGGTGATATGCCAAATGTTTTTGTTCTCGAGAAAAAATCAATGATACATTAGCCCTTCTCGTGTCGTCGCGTCAGCGCTTCACATATTGAAGAAAGTCTTTGGATGTAATTTAACGCCTCTTTGAGCTGGGTAAAAGGACCATTAAATCTCCACAAATGTGGCAGGCGTGAAGAATTATACACGCCTAAACGTAATGAATTCTCCTGGGAGATTTGTATTTTCTCTAGAGACTTAGAAGGTATTGAAAGATGCCCTTACGTGTTGCTACATAATAATAAGTCGAGGAAGTACTCACATTTTAATGGAAAATTGCATTCACTTCACGCATTTTATTAATTTTTACTTAATCATTGTTAGTTTTTATGTATAAAAGAGATTTTTTGTGGCCATTTGAGGTGATAATAGAGTGAATACAAGAGTTTTCACGAATGGTGGTGAAAACTTTTAATTGGTTTTTTTTCCAGTCAGGTCTCCTATAACGCGGTGTTTTTAGAACGCGATTTCCATATAATACGGAGCAAAAAAGCGACCGCTCTCCTATAACGCGGTCTCCTTATAACGCGTTTTTCATACAAGAACAGTCCAACAACTCAAAATAATTTTAAAAATTTATCTATGGAATAACTTATTTGATGTTTTAAATTTTTATAAGCGTGGCCTTGGTTCGTTATAACTCACAAGTTCTTTTATGATTATCCACTGCTTAAGAAATTTACAAACAGTCACAAAACTCTACTTTAATTATCGCAAGTACTGTTCTTTCAAATTATGTATCGCAATCCAAATAGTTTACATTCACTTCACTATCTAAAATAAGACTGCCTCCTGGCGGTGACAAGCGCCGTATCTACACTCCAGAAATTTGACTAGCACATTTCTGAAACATCGATTCTAGGAAACTAAAGTGATTTACTGCCCGAACCAATAGATGCCGCTTGCCCAAAAGTTGTTTATGTGCAACTACCTCCTTGCACATAACGGGATGTACATAGTTTACATTAATTGTCAGGGGAATACCCTGTTTATCAATTCCAGTTATCATGGAATGAGCAAACAATAAAGCATTGCTCTCTTTTAATTTATTTTAAGATTGTCTTTGAATGTCTTTAGACGTATGTGTAATTAAGTTCTTTTGCCTTGTTTAATTTACGTAATTGGAATTATAGAACATTATGGAACATCTAGGTAAAAAAATTTATTTTCTGTAATATTTATACCTGAAAAAAATTATTTCTCATAGGTTTTCAAAATGCCTGAAATAAATAAAAGCAGAAAACATTTAAAAACAAAGTTTATATCTCTTGTGGACAAAATCGAAATTTTAAATCGTTTAAAGAATGGAGAAAAAATATCGTCTGTTGCAAGTGCCTTAAATTTGAATGAACCTACAATTCGGAAAAATGTGAAAAAAATAAGGAAACCTATTGCAGATGGTTGCCCGTCAGGTGCGAAACGCACTACTCTTACACGAGACGTTAATATGGTTAAAATGGAACGAGCTCTGATGACCTGGTTGGAAGACTGTATATCCAAAAAGATATCTGTCAGCGGAAATCTCTCTAATTTTAAAGGATGGATCACTCTTCTACAGACAAACGCAGCCATACATTTACTTCAAGCACAGGGTGGTTATATAAGCTAAAGAAAAGGTACTCCTTGCACATCATCAAATTTCAAGGAGACCAGGCTTCAGGTGATGATGAGGCAGCCAACAAAATTAAAATGGAGCTCCATCAAATTATCGGTAAAGGGGGATATGCACCAGATCAGATTTTTAATGCTGACGTGACAACATTGTACTGGAAAAAACTTCCATTACGGACCTATATTTCAACAAATGAAAGGTGCGTTTCAGGCTTTAAAGCTTCTAAAGAACGTACCACTCTCCATATGTGTAGTAATCTATCAGAAAGTTTGTTAATAAAACCTACCCAAATAGCACAATCGAGTTATAAGAAAGTCGTGTCACTTTCTTATGACGACTTACACTTACGACGTGATTAAATCATATACAAAACGTTCATATAACTAAAATGGGCAATCGTATTTCAGTTATACGATGCTGTTGTAGCTCATTTGTAACCACTAAAATGACTTTTTCACAACATAAATAAAGTCAAACAAATAGGACGGTTGTAAATTTGACAATTTAACACGCTTAAGACCTTTATGCATCTGCATCACGTTTTTGGCATGATTGATTAATTGCATAATAGCATACAATAGTAAAACCTTGTAATAACTTTCATGAAACTTTTTGGTCTTTTGAAAGTCACAATTAAGATGCAAACTTATCTCCATCTAGAAACTATAAAAGCTTCTTACAAAAAGAATCATAAGTATAATATACATAAGATTATAACTCTTTTTATTTTTGTGATTGAGTTAGATCTTTCCCAGCAAATGTTGAAATGTATTGCGGAGAAAACTTTACTGTGTAGTTTTGTAAAATAGATGCGTAAACATTACGGGCCTTCTATTTATTACAATACAAGTCTACATAATCCTTTATTGAAATTTACATAAAATTATTTTTGGCTGCAAAATGTATTTTCAGCAATGTGAATAAGATCCCTAAGTTTTGCACATTCAAAATACTGCAACTTAACCGGTAAATGGCATTGAAAATCTTAGTAAATGGAAAAAAGTTGTCATATTATTAATTCTCTGGATTTTCTATCCATAACAATATGGGGCATTTATTTGTGACTGTATAGCGACGTATTTACAGCTCAAGATCCTTGTATATGGCTTTAGTTGTATTTGAGATAGTTTGCAATCTTAAATTAGAAAATATGTCTAATAAACAACTCTTATACGACTCTTATATTAATTTACTGTCTGTGTCTTCTCTGCGACGTTTTCGCGACTGATACAAGTTTGACAGATTAGTTCCGTACCTCGTGCGTGCGGCTTCAATTTTTGTTGTGCGATAGTTAAAATGTTTAAAGTGGTATCTACCGAAGAAAACGGGGAAAAGTTAATTTCAGCAGTGCCATCTTCATGGAAAGATCATAATATCTTGCGATGGCCGAGAAATACTATAAACTGCAAGTAAAAAAGATCCGAAAGAATCCACTTTCCAAGCCAGCAAAAGATTAGTTTTCTTTCCAGTGCAGTGTAATAAGTGCAAACAAAAATTCCTTTGACGAAGCAAGCATTACTGAAAAGTCACTACCAGCATTTTGTGATACGGTGTTTCAGAAAAAAGGTAAGTTCGGCTTTCGTCTAAAAAGGCAGCAATACGTCGAAAAGCAACAAATTTGTTAGTAAATTTGTTTTCAATATCAGCATTTTTCGCATAGAATTTGAATCAGATGACTAATTTTCGCTGTATGAGCACTAATAGAATTACATACTTAAACTATGTTGTAATATTGCTTTTCTTTTAGACCCAAAAAGCGGAAGAAATGATATACAGCCGATTATCGAAACTTTTCGACAGCATAAATCAGCATAAATCAGCCAGAACCCTAATACTGAATATACATTATTGGAAATGGTACAACTTGATTTTAGTGTCTTAAATAGAATTCCATTGTGTAAGTTTCTGCTGCATTTATTACATATACTTATATATATATGATTATAAATCAACTGTGTGAATTAATGGAATAAAGATTAGTTGCGTTTTGTAAAATAATCTTATCATTTTACACTTAACATTAATTACTTTATAGTATTCTGGTATTCCTTTTTTTCCTTTGTTTGAGTCCATTTTGACATTTATGCCACATTGTAACTTATTTGTGGTATACTAGTGAAATATACGACCGATTAGCCTTAAAACAGTCAGGTTAAAACTTCACTACAACCAACGAGACGTACATATATCCGGCCGTCATGCGTATGGCTGTCTTATTTCGGTTATATTAGAAATGTAACAGAGTTATTTTATTTGTTTTGTGGCAGCAATACTACTCTAATACGAAGAGTCGTTTAGTTAACGTATATGAATAATTATAATAGCTGAATTAATTTACACTTCTTAAAGACTTATTCACGATGTTTATAAAACTAATTAATTGTGTGACTATAATAAGACTCAACTCTATGACGATTCTGTCGTAATACATAGTTATATCGACGTCATATGACACACAGAAGGTTTATACGACTTTTAAGTTATATGGTGCTACTTGGATATGATAATAAATCGTTATTCAACTCCTCGAGCTTTCAAAAATATTAAGATGTCTGCGCTGCCTGTATTTTGGCGAGCTAATAAGAAAGCGTGGATGACTCAAGAACTATTTAATGATTGGTTTTATAATTGCTTTATCCCGCAAACGGAAAACTATATGATTGAAAACAATTTTAGTTTCAAAGTTTTGCTGATTCTTGATAACGCTAGTAGCCATAGTAAGGAACTCAACCACTCAAATGTGAAAATTGTTTTTTTCCCTTCTAACTGCACTTCATTGATACAGACACTGGACCAAGGAATAATTCAAACTTTCAAAATGTACTACATTCGGCAATTTTTTCAAACCATTTTCAACAGATTAGAAAATGATGAAGGTAAAACTCTTTTTCAAGTTTGGAAAGACTTTTCTATTTTAGATTGCATTCGAACTGTCTCATCAGCTTGTGCAGATATTAAACCGTCGGAGGCCTGTTTTACCTCAAATGGTTCACAAGGATAATGATATTCCAGCCCCACTTACAGAAATAGTAAACATTGTTGAATTGGTGGAATTAATTGGTGAATCTACCTGAAATACATTTGTAGAGGAAAAAACGGAAAACGAATTAGTTTCAAACTTCAGTTATGAGTTAAAAAAAAAGTGCTGGATTTGGCTAAAGAATTAGAACGTCACTTAACTCAAAATGATCCTTCAACGACGCGCAGTGCGAAATTTAAAAGAGAATTTCAAAATTGCTTGGCTCCATATAAAGAGGTTTTGGAAGAACTACAAAATAAAACTTCATTTGAAAACCAAGAAGAAAATTTGCAAAGTGAAGAGGATTTTCGGCCAATTAAAAAAAAAAAAAAAAAAAAAAACAGAAGAAGAAGAGTTAGACTTCAAATATTTGACAGCGATGATGAATAATAAAACAAATCTACTTAATATGTATCAAATTAAGTTTTTTTGTTGGAAACAATTCGTTTTAGTTTATAATTTTATTATATGAGCTATGTATGCATGTATTATATTCAAGAAATTCAAATATGTAAAAATCTACATATTGATTGCCATTTTTATTATAAAATTTTATTTGTTAATCGTATCAACCACAACTTGTTACTTTGAGAATGCAGTTTTTTATATAGGTCTGAATTATGTGCAATTTATTTTATTTCTGAGATTCCATATAACGCGGTACGAATTCATTTAATTTGTATTAATACTGAGTTTCTTATAATATATAGTTATAGTTTCTTATAATTTGATTTGTCTTATTTTTATGTTTCTCATAACGTGATTTCCACAGAACGCATTTCCTGATTTCAATTAATTCTGAATTTCTTATAGCACGGTTTCCATATAACGCGGTACGAATAATTGCGTTATAGGAGACTTGACGTAGTATTTCATACTAATAATGCTAAAGCTTTTACAAGTGGAATTATTGTCCCAAGTATATGTTCTTTGCATACCTTGGATTGGAGTCTACTAATACGAAAACAAGTTCTACACATATCTACTTTTAAGTACCTATAAAATAGCCATGTTGAATCTATTCTTTATATTGGTGCCCTTTTCGAATTTGGTAGTAATTTCATTTGATATCAACTCTTACGTTGTAAAAAAATCTTCAAATTATTGCTAATTTTAGCTTGGCGGTAGTCTTATTTTTAGATCTCATTTTAATTTTGTTATATAGCCAATCGAATTAACTGGAAAATAAGCAAGTGATTTTGAAATGAATCTGGTTCTCATGTTAGTAAATCTTTCAAAATATATTGCTATTTATCACCCGATTTTTTTTTATAATATACCATTTTATATTTTATTACATTTTCCAAATTTTATTTTAATTTCTTTGCCATCCTTTTTAATAGTAAATTTTTTGCTTGAAATCATACATTTTTTTTAAAGTAAGCAACACGTTCCACAACAGCTGATTATTTTTTGACCGTCTATATTAAAAGTACATTCCTAGATCCATTCGCTTTTCCTAAGGAGTCTCACGATATATATAAGCTCTATACCTTGCAGCTCGTCCAGTCCCAAGAAGAAGTAACTGCCAAGAAGTTCACCTTTTTCAATCTCTAGAGCATGACATTCGCATAGCACATGTCGAACTGATTCGATTTCTTCAAGAACTTTCCAGCTTCGGCAGAAATCATAACCACTCTCCTGTTATGGTTACTTATGGCCCAATTAGTCGATATCACGTCTACTAGTTTCCTAGCATCCGCTCTGTTTTAGCCTTAACGTAACTATCGTACACGACATCGCCTTTTAGAGTTTCAATCGGGATTCTCACATACGATATTGCATCGGAGCTATCCATTCCAGAATCCGTTTTTACTACCTCTTCCGGTATCTTATTTCCCTCGATATTTTAATGGCCTAGTACCCAGCTGTTGTATGCAAATCTTTTCTAGGCTGTCCTTACATAGCTGTATCAGCCTTGATTCTACCACCACATCATCCAGCGTCTTCTCGCTATCAGTATATATGCAGATGTCTAAATTTGACTCTCTGCACTTAGATACCAATAGCAATGCGTCAATATGAATTCTTCTAGTGACAGTTGTTGGGACTTCCCTCTCCTGTGCCTCCACTTACCATCGAACCATCTGTAATCATAGAGATGTATGTGGCTATGTGGCGATTGCTGCCATTATCGCGGCTGGCCTGGCATTCCGGTAGAGCCGGATGAGCTCGGCACCTCAGTTTTTTTTTATCAAAATACAGGGTGGGCCAAAAGTTACCATGGGGTTTAAAAATTTAATAACTTTTTCGTTTATATATTTTTTTTTATTTTTTTTTTTTAGATTATATAAATAAGATCTGGAGAATAAATAATGGAGAGATTCACAACTGAACAAAGAACCAGAATAATAGAATTTTATTACTTAAATCAGCGATCAATTATTTTAACGCAAAGAGCATATCGTCGCCATTTTAACGTCAGAATTTCGCCCTCTGAAGCCATGATTCGTTGCTTAGTTGATCGTCACCACCAACATGGCACCGTAAGTGATTTGCCTCGAACCGGTAGACCGCGTATAATTCACACTGCGGAAAATATTGAACGTGTAGAACAAAGTGTTAACGAAACACCAGAAACATCTACCAGAAGGCGTTCTGCTCAGCTAGGGATGTCTCGTACGTCACTACGGCGCATTTTAAAAAAAGATTTACTGTTATTCCCATATAAGGTGCAATTGGTGCAAGAATTGAAACCCGCAGATCATCGGCAACGTCTAAATTTTGCAGTTAAATTTCAACAGTTGGCCAGAAATGAAATCAACTTTATTGAAAATCTGATTATGAGTGATGAAGCTCATTTTCATCTGAATGGCTTTGTTAATAAGCAGAACTGTAGGTTCTCTGGGGTTCTGAAAATCCAAGAGCCATTCATCAACGCCAATTGCACCCCATTAGGTGTACAGTATGGTGTGGAATTACATCTGAAAATATCATTGGGCCTTACTTCTTCGAAAATGAAGATGGAAGTGCTGTAACCGTAAATGGAGAGCGGTATCGGTTTATGATAGAAAATTTTTTACGTCCTGCTCTTGAAAACAACCTGAGATGTGGTTTCAGCAGGATGGAGCCACTGCCCACACTGCCCGAGACACAATGGCACTTTTAAGGCAAATTTTTGGACAGCGAATAATTTCAAGAAATTCGGAAATTAATTGGCCAGCGCGTTCGCCAGATTTGTCAGCACCCGACTATTTTCTTTGGAGTTATTTGAAGGAGCGAGTATATGTGAACAAGCCCGAGACAATCCTTGAACTCAAGGCCAACATTGTTGCAGAAATTCGAGCGCTACAGCCACAAATGTTGAAAGATGTTATGGAAAATGCTCTAAAAAGAGCCCATCATTGCGAAGCTAATAACGGCGGTCATTTAAGTGACATTATTTTCCGCACTTAGCGTAAAAAAATTTCCATTTTGTATATTTTATAATCTAAAAAAAATAATAAAAAAAATATATAAACGAAAAAGTTATTAAATTTTTAAACCCCATGGTGACTTTTGGCCCACCCTGTATTTGGAAAGTTTTTAAAACTAAGTTTCGAAAATACTCAGAGCTTTTTCGTGACACCTTTAGTTAGTAGGCGTTTTATTTTTTTAAGACAAAGAAAAACAAAAAGAAGATTAAAAATCTGATTTGTTTTTTCAGCTTTTCTTCAAAAAGCATATCTCCAGTTTTTAATTTTAAAATAAAGGAAAAATTTATTTTAATTTTTGTTCTCTCAGCTCTATTAGTAGTTAAAGGATATTTAGAATAACCATATTGTGTTCTTGCTAACTAAAAAATGCTAATTAAAGAATGAATTATAACGTTAGGGAAGGAAGTTCCACTTTTCTTTCAAGGAGTTTCATACAGGTCAAGAAATCGTATCCCTGTGTGACGATCCTGAGAAGTCCTCTCGACGTAACCTAAACGTCTACACGGCAATACCTCAGCTAGACGTGAGAGCAACCAGACGCCCCAGTAGTGCAAATTGGATGCATATACCGATGTATCTGAAGTAGATGATTCGTGTACCCAGGACTACACCAGACGTACCTGCAGTGTAATCCACATTCTGAACATATGGTGAACATAGCTTCTTAATCACTCATATCTTATCCCAAGCTACAATTGCCTCATTCCCTTCCGAGTCACTAAAGGTTAAGGCAGAACCTTGGGTGACTATTACTACGTTGGGGTGAATGCAGTTTAATGCCTTAAGTATATTGAAATGTCCACATGTACTCTCCTTCCACCAGCCTATTACTTTAAGCCTCATTGCGCTGGTAGCTACTTTATCTCTACAGTGGAGGTACATTAACATCACAAAAGAAGAAACTCAAACCTGACTTTTTAATGAGCCCCGAATCGCTAAAACTGAAAAGCTTATGGATCTCGCTTCCCTTAATGTCCCGAATAAACTCTAAGTTAAGAGGTTATGAGGGAATGAATATGAGTTTATACTTGAGATAATAATTTAATTTAGTTTCAGCGGAAACCCAAATTTTGTAATTTTATCACAAATTTCTGTAAAGTTTCGCTTTTTAGCAGTTTTTCAATCGACATTTTTAACTTTAGGATTTTTCCAACATTTTTTAAAATTTTTCCAATTTGGTACAGTAAATTTTGATGGCCAATTGAAGTACTAACAGACTCCTTGTTTTACTCTGGAAGTAGTACTCTATGGTAAAACTTTTTTATTTCAATCACTTAAAATGAACGAGAAATCTAAGCGTATCAACTGGTACGAAATGATAACGGATTTAGATGCAAGGGTAATTTTGTGGTAATTTTACCAAAGACTTGAAAATTTACTAAACCTTAAAAATGTTGCACCTGGGCAATATTGCCAATGTAAGAAATGCTAAGATTTTTGTTTTATTATTGCTATTATTTTTGTTTATTAGTTTCAAAATAAATTGGATGTATGAAAATATCGAAGAGAAATTAATACATATGTACAGCGTGTTCCAGGAAAAGTATGCAATACTGAAACCCCTAAAAGATGAGGTGATTTTCAATCGAAAATGTCATATTAATTTTTTTCGAATTCGTGGTATTTTCGAAATTACAGCGAATTTTAGATTTTTTTTCGAAAATGAGGTCCTTGCAACGCTTTTTTTGGCTGTAACTCAGCTCGTTTTGCTTACTGAACCGCCATTTTGCTCTTGTTTTATTCGTATTATTACTGGATTTCATTTATTATAACTAGCTTTCAAAAAAGTTTCTAGATAAGTAAAAAATTAACGATATAACTTCAAAAATGTTTTTCTCTTCGGAAAATAATCTTCTTTGAGGGTCGAAAATCTTCTAAAGTAACCATATTAGCAAACTATTCCGTGTCCACAGAAAACATCCCTAATTTGTTATCTTTCAGACAAATACAACATTTTTAGCCTAACTCAAGTACTCCCCGAGATACAGGATAAGATGTCTTGCAACATATCTCGCCCATACTTGAACTAAATTATTTTGAAATTCAATTTTTTTTTTTATAATGGTGGGAAAACTAAGCACTGAAGGAAGAAAATCGAGTGAAACCTACTTTATAATTTTAAAACATATGTTTAGAACTGTCGTTGCCAAATAAAATAATGTAACGGAATATTGGTTTTTCCAAAACACGTGATCAAAATAAAAAACTGTTATTATTTTAATGAAATTTACAAAGCAGTGTCTAGCCTATAAGTATAATCTAATTATAATTTAATTTAATAAATAATTAAGTAATAAAAACAAAATTTAATGTCCTACTTACATTTACAACAGGCTGACTAGTGCGTCTTGAAATTTCACGGATACTTATATTCGGATCGCTTCTTACCAAATGTAATATAGTATCGTTCGCACCTCTGGGTCTAGTAGATCTCAACTCGCGAAAAGACCCGCTCTCGCACAGTTGATTATGAAGTCTAGAAAATAATCCGCGGTACGGGGCCCGTCTTTGAGGCTACCGCCTATTATACTCCTCTACAGCTGCAGAATCATTTCCATTGCACATACCATATATAAAGTGCATTTCAGCCAACTCCTGGTATGTAAAATTTGCAGGCATAACTTCTCTTAATTTTACTGATTCTCTTACTTATCAAATGCTGAAATCTAACTACGAAGAAAGCACTAAAATTTTTTCACAAGTTTCACAAATGAAGAAATTTTGCCTACTGTAGGAATTCATCATTTATTTATTTATTTAGAACTTCATCAATGATCTGATTACTGAGTATACAAAAGTGAAATATAGCAATAAAATAACAAAAGCATACTGTTCAAGCCTAGCCATATGCATAGTATTATAGCACATTCCTTAGCTTTACATACCAAAAAAAAACTTAAATTTCATTAATTGTAAATCTGCTTACAATTGAATTCTCACAATTCTCATGAAATCGTCTGCACTATGCAAGTAAACAAGATCATATTGCATGAGAATTGTGATAACAGAAGGCGCAGTGACAATTATTTTGTAGGTAGGTAAGCAAAATACATAATATCTGATTTCATGTGACTATGGGAAGAAAATAATTTAAATTTGTTGCTGACTTTGATATTTTTGGATTTACAGTAGATAATTTTGTATAAAAATGGGACTTTTCAAGAAAATAAATTATTAGTTGTTCGTCCGAAGTCGAGAGTTTTTATTTAGAGAATTTTCATCGACAAATGTATTAAGGTTGAGTACCTTCAATACTTTACAACTGCTTTCTATTGAGGTTGAGTACCTCAATATACTTCGCCACTAGAACTACTGCTTTAAGGTTGAGTACCTTAAGGCACAAATCCTATTAAGGTTGAGTACCTTAATATACCACGTTAAGGAAGTCGCGGGCAAGCAAAAGAGCTTGATCGCAATATAAACACATACATAACCATAATAACGATAAAAAGTATACATAACAATAATAATGAAAAACAAGTAACATTAACTAAGCTGATCTCTTATTTGACTTTTTGAAAGATGAAAGTCAATGCAATCAAACTGGCGGTTAAAGAGACGAGACATTGATGAAACCGGCTCGTGCATGCCATAGTTTGTACTATGCTGAGGAACAACGAAGAAGTCACAGTTCCTCAAGGAGCGCACGGGAACAGATATATTGAAAGTATTTAAGAGCTCAGGGGAGTTTATCACTCCTTCTATATACATTGAAATGCAAAGACAACCGTGGAAGTTTTACGTCTATTCTCAAGAGAATCTAATGGAAAGAGTTTAAGTCTGTCAACATATGGAGGCAAAATAATAGGATTGTCCCAATGAAGTCCTCACAGGGCAAATCGGATAAATCTCCGCTGGACAGCCTCTATGCGATTTATATATACAGAATAGAAGGGAGACCAGACAGGACTGGCATACTCCAAAATGGGTCTAACGAATGTGCAGTAGAGGATCTTCGTTATGAATGGATCATTAAACTCTTTTGACCATCTCTTTATAAACCCCAGAGTAGCATTAGCCCTGGCCACGATTGAATTAATATGATGTTCGAAAGAAAGACGAGTATTAAGGAAGACACCCAAATCTTTGGTTTTGTCAAGTCTAGTTAATAAGCATCCATCTAAAGTATAATTAAACTCCAATGGCCTCCTTTTACGAGAAAAGGACATAGTAGTACATTTGCTAATATTAAGAGGAAGACAGTTAATAGCACACCATTTATGAAAGGTGTCTAAGTCCGAGTTTAAAAATCCGCACTCGTTTTCATTAGAAACAATGCGGAAGATTTTGGCATCGTCGGCGTAGCAAAGAATTCTTGAATTAGCCAAAATCAGAGATACATCGTTGATGTAAATTATAAAAAGGAGTGGTCCAAGATGGCTACCTTGAGGTACGCCGGAAGTATTATTTATTTCGTCAGAAAGGGCTGAGCGGAATATGACTCGCTGCGTTCGATCAGATAAATAAGAACGAAGCCAATTAACAAAAACAGTATGAAAACCAAGAACAGTCAACTTGTGAATTAAAATTTTATGATTGATTCGGTCAAAAGCTTTACTGAAATCAGTGAAAATGCAATCCACTTGCTTACCGTTTTCAATAGCAGAAATGCAGAAATTAGTAAACTCCAATAAATTAGTCGTAGTAGATTTCCCCTTCATAAAACCATGCTGAAAAGAGCACAGGAAGGGCTTGCAGTGGAAGTACAAAGCATCACAAACCAGGGCTTCAAATATCTTACCAATACAACTTAAATTAGCGACAGGTCTGTAGTTAGAAATGTCGCTCTTATTGCCCTTCTTGTGCAAAGGAATAATCAAAGAAAGCTTCCACTGTTTCGGAAAAATACCAGAAGTTAAAGATAAATTAAATAAATAACACAAAACAGGAACGATGGACGTAGCACAATGTTTTATGAGTGTGGAAGGAACGCCATCCGGACCGCCAGAAAAACTATCAGCTATGCTAGAAATGTACATAGAGACAGACGCTTCATCGAAAAACAGGTCCTTAGGTTGAAGAGAAGTCAGCGGAAGCTTCGTCAAATGGGTAAAATCATTATAACTAATATCACAGTGGTTATCACAGAATGCAGTTTTAAAGAAGTCACCAAAAAGATTGGCAGTCTCTAACGGATCCACACTGTCTAAGTTACCGAGTCGCAACGATGAAGGGTATCCGTCACAGTTGCGCTTAGAGTTAACAAACCTCCAAAATTGCTTTGGTTCAGCACGCAAAGCCGATCTCATTCTAAATACATAATCGTTGTACGAGTCAGTCAAACACGAAATGTACTGAGCACTCGAATTAGAATAACTAACGTAATCAGCATCACTCCTTGAGGAACAGAACCTCCTCCAAGCTTTACTCTTTAAATTTTTAAGATGCTTCAAAGAGCCATTGAACCACGGTTGACAATTCGAATCACGATTCGAACGAACAAGTGGTACACAGTGAGTAAAACAAAGAAATAATGTGTCATAAAACGAGTTAACAGCTTCATCAATGTCACGCTCACCCAGCACACTGGTCCAATCACAAGCGGATAACCATTCATTCATTTTATCAAAATCAGCTTTTTTAAAGTTATAACAGTAGTTACTAGAAGCATTAAATGATGAAGTTACAGGATCAAAAAACAAAACTACATCTAGTGCCGGATGATGACTTGTTTCAGGAACCATAGGAGTTAAACAACGCTTAATGAGAGTCCCATTGGAATCGGAGGAAAATACCAGCTCAAGAGATTTTCCCGAGTCATTAATAACGCCGCTAGACTGCATTAGGCCTGAAGAAATAATGTTGTCAATAAAAGATATGGCATGTTGAGGAGTCGCCGAGAAAGAAGGCAGCAAGCCCTCATCGTCCAGAGAATGTTCCCAGTTATCACTAGGCAAGTTAAAGTCACCAAAAAGCAATAATTCATCGGCAGGCAGCAAAACTTCAGTAAGCCTATCAATACATGCAGCCAGCAAGTCAAATATCACAGCTGATGAGCATGGAGGGATGTATACTGTTGCAATATATACATTTTTGTGTGAAAGCTTGAGAGCTACACATATAAACTCCAGATCGCCGGACTCAACAAAATTTATTAATGTGCATGGAAGGTTGCGACGAACGGCACAAAGCACTCCACCTCCAACAGGAGCATCCAAAGATAAACGATGGCGATCACGGCGAAACACCAGGAACTCGGGACCAAAAAGCTCTGCATCTGCAATCTTTCCACATAGCCATGTTTCGGTCAAACAGACCACGTCAAAACATGAGTTCATCGAGCTTATAAAAAGGCGAGTCGTTTTGGAGCGAAGACCAGTTACATTGGCGTAGTGGACGGAGATATCGCCAACAAGTTTTTTGCCTTAGCAGAAGATCCAGAGCGCCCCCTTGGAATAAATTCACGCACAATAGAATTGTGGGGCCAAATATCAGGAGAAAGGACCGCCTGAAACAGATTTTCCGGAACCAAAACTCTGAAGGACGCAGAAAATGAGCGTTTCTCACGATCATGTCGAGTAGTTAATTTTTTGCAGGCAATCGAAGAGGTCGAAGTACCAACGCGTGATGAAATATGTCTGGTTATCTCATCCTCGGTAGTGTCAGGATGTACTCCGGATACGAAGACACACTTTGGAAGCCTGGCTGGCCGCAGCGAAACAGCGTCCACAATTACAGTCGGAGTATCATTGGTGAAGGCAACATCCGCAACCGAAGCAGACCGCAATATACCGACATCCAAAACTGAAGCTTTCGTCCCACTATCAAACACCTCGTCCGCAATCGGAGATATCGCCAACCAAAGACGAAGTCCCGCCAATGGAGGCCACATTGGTATCTAGAGAAACCTCATGTTGAACTGAAGAAATACTTGAGGCAGTGGTAATATGATTTGGGCTGATGCGATGATTCCTTTGTCTCTGACGACGACCCACCTTCGCTGAGGAAATATTCTCAGAGGAGGCAGAAGTTAAGAGATGCGAGTCTAGCTGAATAGATGAAAACTGAGGCTGTAGAGTTTCAGAGCTGCGAGACTCTCTTATAGATAATTTCTCAATATCATGAACTACCGAACACAAAAGCGTAGAATTTTTCATAAAAATTAAATACAAATATATTTTTACATGTGGAAAATTCTTTATATGTGGAAAATTCTTTACCTGTGGAAAAATTTTTACATGTGGAAAATTCTCTACCTGTGGAAAATTCCTTACCTATGCAAGATTATTTCTTCATCCGAGGATATGTGTAAGATTATACAAATACCATTATGTTTTGAGCCGCGATTGATATATTTATGGTGTGATACCTGAACTTAAAAAGCGACTTATTTTGTCTTCATTATGATAACGACAGATTAAAATTAATAGTGCAAAATATATTATTAATAGTCCTAAATATATATTTTAAAATTATAAAGTAGGTTTCACTCGATTTTCTTGCTTCAGTGCTTAGTTTTCCCACCATTATAAAAAAAAAATTTGAATTTCGAAATAATTTTGTTCAAGTATGGGCAAGGTATGTTGCAAGACATCTTATCCTGTATCTCGGGGAGTACCTGAGCTAGGCTAAAAATGTTGTATTTGTCTAAAAGGTAACAAATCAGGGATGTTTTCTGTGTTCACGGAATAGTTTGCTAATATGGTTACTTTAGAAGATTTTCGACCCTCAAAGAAGATTATTTTCCGAAGAGAAAAACATTTTTGAAGTTATATCGTTAATTTTTTACTTATCTAGAAACTTTTTTGAAAGCTAGTTATAATAAATGAAATCCAGTAATAATACGAATAAAACAAGAGCAAAATGGCGGTTCAGTAAGCAAAACGAGCTGAGTTACAGCCAAAAAAGCGTTGCAAGGACCTCATTTTCGAAAAAATCTAAAATCCGCTGTAATTTCGAAAATACCACGAATTCGAAAAAAATTAATATGACATTTTCGATTGCAAATCAACTCATCTTTTAGGGTTTTTAGTATTGCATACTTTTCCTGGAAGACCCTACAAGATCAATAGGGGGAAAAAATTGATCTGTGTACCTCCGCTTTGCACGTGTTTGGTCTTTTTAGCTCCGCTTTCTATTTTTAATACGTGCTTAAAGCCTTGAGAGTTAAGACTTGTGTAGCTTAGATTAACAGATTGACAAGGTATGATCGTTATGACATGTTATCTAAGCTGATTATGCGCATAAGGCGATAAATGAAATTTCATTCTTTTAATAATTTTATTGTAGGTACTCGATGAAAATGAAATCCAGTTCAATACTGAATATTCCAAAATCTATTTATATTAAAAGCAAATTAAAGAAAGAAAATTAACAGATCATATTCTTAAAATTGAGGAGTCGTCGAACTTTTGTTATGAGACGAATCGCTCGTGCGATCTTTATTGATAAAAGAAAACCGAACTTCTACTTTTTGTGTGTACTTAAATCCAAAACGCTTCTGGTATTATATATTAATACAAAAAAAAACTAATTTGTTTTATTAAAACTATAAAAAACAGATCGCTGGTTTTATGTTTTTCCTTGTAGCTCGAATTCGCGAGTTGTCTTCCTGAAGGGGTGGGAAAACAACTGTCCGAAGCTTGGGCTGGCTGGCCCCCCGTACCCATGATAATTCAAAAATCTTTTTAGTTATTTTGTTGTTTTCTCACGACGTTGAAACATATGAGAAAAAATGCAAAATATGATTTTCATGAAGTATGAATTTAATTGTGTGTAGGTAAGTAGGCATACTATGAGAATGGAGTATGTGCCGCGATAATAAGATCCTAATTTGTTTAATTGAATTTTTTATGATGTGAAAGAAAGGGGTTTCAATGTATGTTAAACTGGCATGCAGTTATTTAAATAATTTTATATTTTCAAATTATTATACATCAATATATGGTATAGCACAATATATTGTTCAATATATGGAAGGAGATAGGGAAAGGATTAAGGGATATAGGTATAGGACAATATATTAATGTATTCACTTTATCGTGATTCGGGGCATTGGGTACCTGAGTCACAATACCGTAAGACTTTGGAAAAATCTATATTTAATTGCCATATTAATTACAACTATATACATATATATATTAATAAAAAACAAGACAATTCCAATTATCACACCAAAAAATTGGTGTATACCTACTCTTGATATAATAATTTTACTTTTTTTAAGGCTAAGTGTACAATCTATGAAATTGTTGTAGTTATGTGTGTATCCTACCATAGCATAAGCCTTGGTAGCGTGAGTTGACCGCAATACCGAAACAAAATCCAATAAAGGGAAAAGAAGAATCCTCAACGCAAAATCTGTAGAAACTTCCGAAAACAAAATCAATGAAAAACCTTAAAATATAAATTCGCAAGAAAATTCCGAAAAAACTTCTTAAGCAAAATCCGTCGACATATCCCCGAAAATGAACTTAAAAACAAACCGTTAAAAATTCCAACAAAATTGGAAAAAGAAAATCCCTCAAAAAAGTCATTTAGAGCTGATGAAACTCGAAATGCAGGATTTAGTGTAATGCCGACTTTAATCTATTTATTATTAGTAAAAGCAGTTTCTGCTATAGCTGCTCGCTCCCAGACCCCAAATATATTAGAAAACATAACCTATAAAAATATGTATTATGATGCTTTCTGAAATTTTTAAATAATATGAATTTGGAATTTTATTCTGTGATTTTGCTTTTGGGGTTTTCGGTTCTTTTACTTATTAGAAATTTATTCGTGTTTGTTTTTTATTTCGTTTTATTAATTTTTTTAGTTCCTACCAAACCATCTGGTAGGTGTGTTCTACTAATTAAGGATGATTAAGCAACCAGTTTGAGCTCCTACTCTACACTTATTTTCAGCTATTAGAATCGATTTATAAAAGTTTCATTATATTATATATACATCCATCCTGCAACGCAAACTAATGGTAAACAATAATAAGCTATTTCGAATGAACCACTTTTCAAATCACATTAATTCTGTAAAAGTTATGGAAAAGCTTTGGTCAGATGATAAAGGGAGACTGACAATAAATTCTTCTTTTTGTTTTTCCCATTCTTACGGTTTATAAAATAATTCTGATATGAGGGGAAGCAGAAGTTTTACGGACTAACTTTATTGGGGACATTGCCGTTTTCCTTTTCTACCAAAAGTCTATGATATCTACTGTAATAATTCAAATCAAGGAGATTGCATTAATGCCAAAGTTTTAGGGGATCATTTATGTCCTTAGACTGGGTGGTTGAAAAAACCGGAAAAGTGACCAAATATAATTTTGGTTTTCTAACTTTGGTTTTAATTTTTTCCAAAATAGTATGGGTATGAAAATTGAATAATCTGAATGTGTTACAAAAAACAGACGATAAGATTATCTCAAACGCATTATCTTTATTTTCGTTGTCAATTGAATATAGACATTTCCAAAAAAAGAAAAAAAAATGGTTTATTATTTTTCAGCTGTTTACCGTTAAGAATTATTGTACTATACCGAATTCACCTTGTGAAATTTGAGAAATACTCTCGCTACAAGGTGAAGGCTGTTTGTAGATCAAAAAGCTATTTTGCACGATTAACTCCTTATTCGTATATTTTTCCAGTTTATTGTAAATTTTCAGGTAAGCATTTCATTCTCATGACACAGGTCGAAAAAATCGATTTTATCTTTTTTTCATAAATCACATCTACAACATGTGTAGAAAATGTGTGGCCAAGTATTTTTCGATATTCGAAGTGGTTCAGAAGTTACGGCCCTGGAACGGAGCAAGTATACGGAGCGCGAATTAGGCCCGAGTAAAGGGGAGCCGAGCCCGTTGACAGAAGCTTTCGAATATTGATTAAGACGCCGTGAAGCGTCGGTTAGTTCAGTTTTGCTGTGGCAGTTGCAGCTCTGCGTGACTTCCAAGGAGAAGAGGAAGGCCTATTGTATGGTCCAGGCATAGCAGATTGACGGTGAAATGAAATTTTTAGTATAAATCACATACGCGAACTTTCAAACGCATTTTTCTCGAAATACCATTTTTCGAAACGGTGACCACGATATTTCAGAAACTACTGCACCGATCTTGTTCAAATTTATACAGCATCTTTAATATGTTATAAGCCAGCGATTGAACTAGGATTATCATGATTGCTTCGATAGTTTTTTTTTCTACGAGCGAAAAACTTAAGACAAAATGAGTAAAAAATAGAATGTAATTTTCAAAAGTGTATAAAAAAGTCAATTCTTGTAATTTAGAATTCACTGTAGTTCAATCGCTAGTCTTAAATATGAAGATTAAAATGCCGCTTGGTTTTTTGATTTCACATAAGTATGTAGAACAGCCGCAATCTTGGTCACCGTCAAGCACCTCTTTTACTTGATGTCTTCCTGTCGCCCACGATAACTTTTATTATATTATATATTTTGACTTCAAAAAATTTGTAAAGCTTATTTAAATGTTAATAAGGATTATGCAAATGCAACGAGATTGATTATTTCGATGGTTTGCCCGTAAAAAATTATTGAAAAAGCCGTAAAAAACAGCCGAGAAACTAGAGGACCCCCTTAAAGCAAAAATCCATTGGAATACCCCATTCTTCTTAATTATCGAACATACTGCACCTCATAAATTATCATTGAAAGTTTTCTTAATAACATATGTTTAAAAATTGACTCCATCCAAACTTCAAGGAGTTCCATTTTCTCCTTTCTACAGCTTCCTCAAAACCCATTAAGGATAAAAATTAAAAATAATTAAAAATAATTAAAAGTGGGCTTTTTTAGATATTCAGGGATAACAGACATATCCCATATCCTCAAAACCAGTTTTATAGAAAAAGGACAGACTATAAATAAGCTTTTAGCTGATAAAACACAATACCAATTTTCCCAGCGATTTGGCTGAATATTTCTATACGAAATTTGTCCGCGAAATGAACACAATACTAGGCTTAAGAGCTGAACAGCTTTGCATTCGCAAAAGCACTACAAAACCAAGTTTCAGTTCGAAATATTGTCGGAAATTGTTTTGTTGCATTAGAACAAAGTCCGAGACATTTCAGTCATGATATTTTTGACGTAGATTTAGAGATAAATTGACGAAAGTGACCATATTTAAGGGACGTTAAGTAAACATAAATACCTACGACAAGAAATTCACCTGGGGTCTAGAGTAATTAAAAGTGAAAGCGAACAGTGGGCTTATTACATTAACTTCAAATACGCCATTTAGGTATGTTTATTCTTCGTTCAACACACTTTAACGCGATATTGAAGAACACTTCAGATGTGCCATCATTTAAAGTTCGAAGACGCTGTTCCACGCAACTGAAAATCACACATTAGATAAGCTAGACAAAGATTTGTAAAGAAATTAAGATTAGGTACCACATAGATCTCGCAGTGAATTAATTACGAAGGAAGGGAAACCGGACTTCTATACAATGCCCTCCACGAACTAATACTACCCCAATTTGTGTAGTAGTAATTACTAGAAAATTGAAGGAGTCTATATAATTTCCATCCATAAAAAAATTTGATATAAAAGTGCATGCAGTAATTACATATAAAATACGAATATGCTTTATATACAATAAAAATTTTAAAATTGTTGTTGACTTACCTTTGTGATATATTTGCAGTGCACAATCTTCAGAAGGAGAGCAGCAGATTGAATCCTCCAAACAAGATTCACTTCACAAGAAAAAAAAAAATACTCGCGCACTTTCCAAGAAAAACGAAACTAATTTATGCTCAGATCAAACAAAAAAATATTTTCCATAGATTTACACTTTCAAATAAAAAAGAAGAACAGCAAAATGTAAACCGAAAAACTCAATTTATTCCACTTTAAAACAAAATTCTTATTCCAATGATTAATAAAACCCAGGGAAATTAGGATAAACAAAGAATTTTACTAAGAAAATAATTATATTTATTTCAAAAACTTTTTCGGCTGAAAAATTCGACCAGTAAAACAAAAAAGTTGAGTTTTTATTAAAAATCTGAGATAAATATTCCATTTTATTAGTAAAATTATTAGTTTATCCTCTTTCCCATGATTTTGTTAATCACTGGAGCAAAAATTTTGTTTTAAAGTGGAATAAATTGAGTTGTCGGTTTACACTTTCCCGATTCTTGTTTTTTATGTGAAAGTGCGCTAACTTGCAAGATGATCGCTACTTTCCACAAGCTTAACATGCATTTCTTATGGAAATGTAACCAACGACTTTGCTTACCTCCCACAATCGATTGTAAAAAACGATCTTTCAATAATTTGCTTTATTACCTTTTCAACTCTGGTACGATTTTTATATTTTATTCAATGACATTAGATAATTGCCATTGCCATAAAAAAATTATGAATTCCTTCACAGCAGAGAGCTTTTGCATGAGATATTTGCACTGAATTCTCATTGCAACTGAAATTTTTAAATAATTTTTTGACTAAACTAAATCCCATAAATTCTGCTAACTTTGGGAAGGTAAAAAACAAATCTAAACTTTAACAGAACACCACAGCACTTGATAAGAAAAAAACACTTTCATTGCTTAGCGATCGAAATTGATTTTTTTTTAAATAGCCCACTTTATCACAAAACAATTTAGAGAAATTCACTTCTTGAAACTTTCGCACTATTGAACACTTTCGTTAATTTAATTAAATGTCCCTCGCACATAGGAGCACGCGACCACGTTAAGTTTACGTATGCAATTTTCGACGCACTCTCGTTTTATTTCCCGGCACGTTTTGCATCTACTGCAAAAGTATCATTGCAAGTAAATATAAGAAAATTTTAAATTAAAAGATCTGCAAAAGATTTGCTCGCGCCTATTCACGTTACAACCACGTCACTCGAAAAACGAAATTTTAAATTTATCAGGAAATTTCAAAATACCAAGAATTTCCCTCTGAATTCATTTCAGCGTGCTACGTAGGCCTACGCAGTGCTTTACGTCTTAAAAGTTTTCAATTGAATAAGAGTTTCCCGCGCAACACCGTTTCACACTAAACAAGACTTTCCCGAAAGTTTATGTAGGTAAACGTAACAAGAAAACCACTGCACTAATCAAATAGTCCTGCACCAGAGTGCTATATACATACATGTCCCGGTCGTCCCAACGTAATGCACTTATTTCAATGAAAACTTCGTCTGGCTGGCCAGATAACAGCAAACACCAGAAATATTCACAATTTAACACCGTTTCTAAGAACTTTCCACAAAATTTTTAAAATTTGACTTTTTTAAGAAATTCGCGACATAACTTAAGGCCAACTCGTCGAGACTGAAACTGCACTCCAGAACCCCGAAATAAAATGTTGTGGTGATACCGAGCGACGCAATGGTAAGGTCACTTTATAACGGTTTTAAGACTTTGAAATTCTATTTAATCACATTCTCTTCATTCGAACTGAAGCTACGAAGAAGGAAGTACAAAAATTTGTTTAAAACAAAATCTATTACAGTGGAAATAAATTCTGTTCCATTTTTTAGTCTTTTTTACGCCAGGTTTGTAGGTACCTAGACCTACTCTGTTTTAGGAGAGAATGCAGTGCAAGTCTATCACTTTCTTAGACCTTTCTGGAGTGATTAAATTAAATTTATATCGGCATTTAAAGTTTTTTTTTTTTTATTTGTTTAAAACATAAAATTTAAATTGAGGAATTTATTTTGATTAGTTTTTTGATTATTAAAATATTCAATCTTTTCGCAATGACGAATAATATGTTCATCGTTCCAGAAACATGAAAAAAAGTGATAGATTTCCAATGATTTCTCTTCTGAACCAGGCTATAGTGAATGCAGCCAAACATGACGTAAAACGGAACTAAGAAAAAGTTGAACTTCTTCCCGAATAGATTTTTCTATTTATTACGATTTTTTGTACTTTCCTCTTCGTTCACCTTCAAATTCAAACGAAGAGAAAGTGTTTTAAGAGAATTTCAAAATTTTAACTGTTAAAAAGTGACCTTACCATTGCGTCGCTCTCATTTCGGGGTTTCTGTAGTGTTGGGAATTTTAGAATTTTTCAATATGAAAAATTTGATCTAATGTTTTACTTTTTCTTAATTATTCAGCATATACCAGCATTTGTTTAACTTTAGAATATATATTAGATAAGTAAGCAATGAACGAAAATTAAAACATAAAATCAAATTTTTCATGTTGAAATTCTCTTAAGTTCCAACACTGGGTTTGAGAGCAGTTTCAGTCCGGCCAGATCGGCAAAGGTATACTAAAAAGAGAAATCTCTTGTTAAATAGAAAGAGATTACCCATCAGAGTAGGCGTCATTTGAAAAAATAAAAAATAAAATAAAAAATGAATGTAAATTTTGACAGAGCAAGTATTTAAGGAAATTGAGCATTTGTGTGACAAAGAAAAATATCCCTTTTTTTCTTCTTGAAGGGAAATATTTACATTTTTCAATAACGAAGGGCATTGTTTTTTTACATACTGGCGAATAAGGGTGCATTGAACTTGAACAGCTGTTCAACAGATTTCACTCGCCAGTCTAGGCATGTTGACCTTAAGTTGTGTCGCGAGTTTCTTGAAAAGTTCTTAGAAACGATGTTAAATTGCGAATATTTCTTGTGTTTACTGTTATCTGGCCAACCAGACGAACTTTTCATTGAAATAAATGCATTATTACGTTGGGACGATAACGGGACATATATGTGCTATATAGATCAGAACTATTTAATTAGTGTTGTGACGTTTACCTACATAAACTTTCGGAAAATCTTGTTTAGTGTGAAACGGTACTGCGCGAGGAACTCTTATTCAATTTAAACCTTTTAAGACGTAAAGCATGGCATAGGCCTGCGCAGTACGCTGAAATTAAAATCCCAGATGAATGAACCGCAATAATATCGCTGTTCTAGCTAGAGCTAATAAGATTTTTTTTTTTTATAATTCATTTGAGAGGAATCGTTTTGTCATGAATTGCTTTCCGAGGAATTCTCAAGACACTAATTAATAGTAAAATAGAAAGGCTTTATTTCAATTAAGAATTCTAAGCCTCGCACGCTCAAAAATATATATATACATACATATACAGGGTGTCCCGTGAATCGACGTCAGGCCGGAACCGGGTGATAGACCAAATCATAACAGTTACCACAAAAATATAAAAAAAATCTAAGTCATGTATTTTTCAAATAATAGGCATTTGTTTTGTTTTCGAGAAAATGTACACCTTGTGATGGTTTTATAGCTCCTGTTGCTACAAATCTTTACGTTTTTTTCAATTTTATTTTTCTTATGTAATCCCGAATAGTGCTTATGTAACCTGTTGCTTTAAGTTCTAAGCCAACTGCTCCAGCTTGGAAGAAAATGTCACATTTTGTCAAACCAACAATATAAAATTAATAATTCGTTGAACTTTAACTGACTGTACTGAAAAAAAAAAATGTACTACGCCTGTCTGGCAAGTAACTTTAAAAGTGGACGCATTTAATAAGGATTCTAAAATGGTACAACACTTGCTACGTTATTTCATAGATTACGGAAAAAAAAATTTTTTTCTTCAAGAAACATAGTTTCGAAAAATTTCTTTTCACCTACTAAAATTGATTCTAGTCTACCCAAAGCTTGCCTTAAGAGCGTAACTTTAAGATTCTATCTTGAGTGAGATGGAGAGTCAATCCATAAAGTGTGAGTGAAGACAGATAGTGACGCTTTCAAGTTAGAGATGCTAACTTTTTGTTAAATTTAGGACAAATTTTCCTTAAGTTTAAAATTAAACACCAATTATTTGGATGCTAAGATTTCTTATTTACAAAAGCTGTTCAAACTGCCTTCCTTCAGCTTCAATACAAGCTCGACATCTTCTTAAAAAAGATCGGGTTATCAGACGGGCAATTCTTCCGTTGTTGACAAATTCAACTGCTTCCGTAATTCTTTGCCGAAGCTCGGCTAAATTTTCAATTTACTTCTTATAAACTTTCTATTTTACTGCTCCCCAGTAAAAGAAATCTAATGGATTTAGATCAGGTAAACGGGCTGGCCACGAGATCGTACCAGACCGCCCTATCCATGATATTTTTCATTGAGATATTCTCTAACTGAAAGGGCATAGTGCGCTGGGCAGCCGTCTTACTGACACTGCATCTCTCTGTAAATACTTAGTGGAATGTCTTCCAGTAAATTAGGTAAATGGTTTTGCAAAAAATCTAAATAAACTTCAGCATTAAAGACCTCTGGGAACTCAAAAGGTCCTATGACTTTTCCGTTTAAAATTCCGGTCGACATGTTTATTTTAAAACGATATTGAGATCTATTTTGTCTCATTAAATTCGGATTCTCTACGTGCCACTCGTGTAAGTTGTGTAGGTTCATGTAACCGTCTTTTTTAAATGTCGATTCATCCGAACACAAAATGTTCTCGAAGAATCACGGATCTTCCCGTTGGCTTTGTAGCATCGTTTGGCAAAACGCAACCCGAGGTTGATAATCCCGAGGTAGCAGGGTTTGTAATCGCTGTTCATGGTATGGGGGGAGCTCATTTTTTTGTATTATTCGGTGAGCTATACTTTTGGGCACTTCTATGTATTCCTGGATTGCACGTACCGAACTACCTGGATTTTCTTCAACTGCTTGAAGTATTACGTCCTCGTAAGATAAGGAACTTCCACCTTCACCATGTACTTGATTTGGTAGTCGGCCCTCTGTGGAGAGTAGACGGTGCACTTTTGTAAAAACTCTATGATCTGGAGAATGATCAGCATTTGGGTATCTCTCGCGATATAGTCTAGCCGCAGCACTAGCATTGCCTCTGCATTCCCCATACAAGAAGAGCATGTTGGCATATTCCTGTGTGGTGTATAAAGACATGGTGGCACTACTAGATCACACTATAGTCCAGAAAAAATCAAAGCTTGTCGTAAAGAGATCGAAACTGTCCAAGTCCAATTACCAGCAAACAAGTCCAATAAACGAAGCAAAAAGTCGAAAGTACGAAATAACACGAACGAATACGGAATACTTTTAAAGTTACTTGCCAAACTGGCAAGTTTGTTTCAGTACAATCAAAATGTGACATTTTCTTCAAAGCTCGACCAGTTGGCTTAGAATTTAAAGCAACAGGTTAAATAAGCACTATAAGTCACTATCTGTCTCACTCACACTTCATGGAATGACTCTCCGTCTCACTCAAGCTAGAATCTTAAAGTTACCCTCTTAAGGCAAGCTTTGGGTAGACTAGAATCATTTTTAGTAGGTGAAAAGAAATTTTTCGAAACTGGGTTTGTTGAAGAAAAAAAAAATTTTTTTCCGTAATCTAAGAAATGATGTACAACACGTGTACCATTTTAGAATCCTTATTAAATGCGTCAACTTTTAAAGTTACTTGCCAGACTGGCGTAGTACATTTTTTTCTTTTCAGTACAGTCAGTTAAAGTTCAGCGAATTATTAATTTTATATTGTTCATTCGGCAAAATGTGACATTTTCTTCCAAGCTGGAGCAGTTAGCTTAGAATTTAAAGCAGCGGGTTACATAAGAAAATTAAAATTGAAAAAAAGTAAAGATTTGTAGCAACAGGAGCTAATAAACCATCACAAGGTGTACATTTTCTCGAAAACAAAAGAAATGTCTATAATTTGTAAAATACATGACTTAAATTTTTTTTTTATATTTTTCTGGTAACTGTTATGATTTGGTCTATCACCCGGTTCCGGCTTGACGTCGATTTACGGGACACCCTGTATAGAACACTTATTTAATTAGTTATAAAATCCAACCATTATCTGATTTTTAATGACCTTTTTTCTGAAATTTTAAACTTTAAACCGCTCTCCTGCGAAGTTTACATTTTGTCGCAAATCCCAATTTACTATTCATGCATAGAGAAGAAAAATATTGATAACAAAAAAAAAAAAATGAAACTAGCAATGAAAAAGAATACGCGCATATTTTTATTTTTTTTTTTTTAATAAAACCATTTTTATTCCTTCTAATGTTTCCACAAAAAAAAAATTAAATTTTCAAAGGATGTTAAAATTTAAATTGAAAACATATTATGCCTCTCTTTGGTACCACTCAACACCACACCAGATTTAAAAGTAGAGAAATAAATTCCTGTAGAGAAACAACAAAAACCCAATGTTGTTAGAATCATAGTTCTGCATTTTCATACCTACTCCCCTTAGCAACATTCTCATTATAATCACACAGTTTTCAATCCAAGTGGCAAAAAACATTCCCTGCCATTCCTCCATAAGAAAACCTGGAATACATATGAGGAGAAAATTTATGTTCCATCCATGCAACATATATAATTTGATTTTCCCCTTATTTCTTAGAAAAATCCCATTATCCATCAACACAAAACTTCCCATTTCAGCGCTTTGAGTCTAGAAATTCCTATAGCAACTTGCTGTGTTAGCTGACGAACTTTTCGATTTGATCTGTTCTGTTTCTGCTGCCTGTTGTGCTGCCGATTGTGACCGACCTGTGGTTCAATACTTTCCTCACCCATAACCAGCGTGTTGATTGCTGGCTCTGGCTGTTTGCTTTGCCTGCTGTTAGCTCGGTTTCAGTAGTGTAGTGGCGGGCTAAGACGATAGTGGGAAAAGTGTAATGTTAAATGTGAAATTATTTTGTATTAAATCGAGGTTTACGTCTCGTTTTCTTTTAGTTTTTGTTGGATAACGTGCAATAGGAAGAATAATTGGGAAAAAATTGTTGAAATAAACTACACTTTTTTTTTGTTATTGCATCCGCAGAATTATGGGACCGCAATCACAAAACAAAACCAACATCAACAACGGCAGTAGCAGTGTATAAAGTGATTGCGACGACCTGATGAAGGCCAGAAAAGTTTAATAATTATAACAACAATAAAAAGTTTACAGTTAGTACCTACCTATTTCCATCCCTTATTTAAAAAAAAATTAAATAAAGTCTGTAGGGTTTAAATGAAATGAACGAAATTTTTCCACACTTTTGTAGGTAAATTTATAGTTTTTGACAGCAACTTTGGTGAATGGAGGTGTGTGAAGAGTGTGAATAAATAATAAAAAATTCAGTCGCATTGCAATCGCAGTACTCAACGAAAGGTGTGTTTCCGTGATCCAAAGATCGCGACAATGTGTTTGCTGATCTTGTGTGTACGTGTATGAGCGTACTATCTAAATTTTGTTTAATGCTATGCTAATTACAGATGAGTTGTGAAATGTAATGATGAACATGCTCAACGCGTTGAATGATGAATCCAACTGTTGAAATCTATGTTGAAATCGGGCACTTGTTTTTCTTCATCCTGATCTCGGGTACAGTCCGCTTGACTGATGTATCGCCTCGGTTGTGGGGTTGGCTTAGTTGACAGCCGGGCACAAATACGGGATTGGTAAGTCCAAATTATGTAGATGACAATGGCAAATACCAATGCTAAGCCCGTATAGCCAATACCAAATTGATGTACATAGTGAGGGTGAATTGTTGTTGGAAGATCGATGTGGAACTGTTGAATTTTTTTTTGAATAGATTCTAATTCTGCCTTTTGCTGTTTGAACTCAGGTCCGTCTGGTAGGTTAGGTCGTGGTCCCTCCAATTTCATTCGTTAAGTTAGATTTGTGGTAGGTATGTAACACATCCTTGAGCTGGTCGGGACAATATTGTGGCAGCGTATGGTGATCAGAGGCTGTTTGATGATACATTCATTTTGAAGTATTAAAATGCCTGATCCTTCGATAACTATTTGGCTGACTGTGTCTTCATATACGATATTGATCGTGGTCTTCTCTTTCAAAGCGAACAGCCATTCATTTTGATTATGAAGATGAGTCCAGTGTGCGCCATCTCCATTTGAACAATTTTGCACGTGCGGGTTTGTGGTAGGTGGTTAATGAAATATATCTCACAAGCCCCGAGGGCAGATCCCTTGTGATATATGGGATGATTTTGCGTGCATTAGTGTGGCATGCCTGGAGACTCTGCTCGGAGAACGGGTAATATTGGTCTCGATGGAAATTCACCACCAAGTATGGGAACGATGGTTGTATGGCTAAGAGCGTGTTGTTGATCAATGCCGGAACTGGAATGATGCTAAACTTTTCAAAATCCACGAGTCTGCATTAACGGAGTCTGAGTTTAAAGATGATGTGTTCGGCCGTTGGTTTTCCTTCGATCGTCATTAAATTGTAAAATTGATAAACGTCATCTATTGTTAGTGGTAGCTTTAATGAGCAAGGAACATATGACCTTTGATTGTGGTTAATTCCTGTCGCATCTGATCGGGCGTGATCAGTTGTGGACTAGTACGTCTAGGATGACGCCTTGTACATCAAGGAATTTTAAGCTGTCAAAATGGATTGCATTGCCAACGTGATGAAGGCATTTGATAGTTTCTCCTGTTAAATGTCTTGATGTATACCATAATTTCTGTATAAATCTTGTTGATGTGGATCTCCCAATTCCTGAACTGCTTGTCTATCGTCTCCTGAAGATGTAGATGGTCGCATCGATGGTTGGAGTTTGATTCGTGATAACGGCTACAAAATGATTTTCGTTTTGCTTGATTTCGTTGATCGTTTTAGACATGGCTTCTGCATACTACGAGTCTAACACTCCGAACAGGGTGTTCGCGATATTACCAATGAAATTTATGGCACCTATGTTTGCCCTGCCTTTGTTTTTTGTTGGCAATAATAGCTCATTATTTGCTGAGAGTTTCTTAGTTAGATATTGGAGGTGCTCCATGATTTGTTAACATGCATTCCTCTCAATTATTTGATCACATACGGTTTTCAGTATGCGACTAGAGCTGACGAGTGCATCGAACCCCCTTTCCAGATAATTTGCATGTCGTAATACGACACAAGGTTCCACTTGCTGAATACTATGTTGGTAGGGCCTAGGCCTTCAAAATATATACCTGACTGTGACTTGAAGGGGGTCGTGTAAACCGGTGCATTTCTAGTTGTTGAGATTGTGAGACAGACAAGGAATAATGAAACGAATGCTGATCCGACGGATGGTCGTTGTATTTTTCTAGGACCTGTGTGTGTTAAAGAATTATCCCTGGTTTGACTCGATGTCGAGTTAATGGAAATTGATCTGCGATGCGGGTTACTTCGATTGTTCGCCGGCCGAGAAGTTCCTTGTACTTATACATCATATATGGTGTTTGAACAAGACGGTTCGATTTCATCTTCTTCTCAATCCTCGTTCATGGGTGAAGGCGCTTGTTTCTTGAGTACCGAGTCGTAGTGTCCCATTTGCAGTTCGTAAATCAGCGACACGTCCCAAATTGTCGGGTCCTGTTTATGATTTCGCAATTCGTCCGAGCGGCTATTTGGGGATGGAAGATTATCTTCTATGATAATCACCATTGTGTTAGGTTGGACATTGTGGCTGCTTCCATTTGTGCCATTGCTGCCGGTGATTTAGATATTGGGTAGACCATCTTCTCCAGAGCTCATGTTTTAGGTGAGACACGAGTTTCCAACGGGTGATGATGTTTGAGGGTCGCGGGGTTACAGTTGCGTATATTGAACTCGTCAGTGGCTCTCCAATGAGCAAGTGACCTGGGTTCAATGCTGGTAGATTATTAGGATTCGTCGATAGTGACGTTATCGGACGTGAATTCAAAATTGCCTCTATTTGAATGACGGTGGTTTCTAATTCTTCAAAGATCAGTGAACCTGTGGTTAATGTTCTCTGCAAGAGATTAGATGGAAATCAGTGCCATTTGCGCTGCAGGTTGTTGCTATTTTTCCACCCATCTATTCACCTTCGATCAATTTTCGTACTTCTGTGAATTGGTTTCTGGCGCCCACGAAGTTCGTAGCGTTATCACAATAAATCTTTCGGCAATGCCCTCCTCGTCCCGTGAACCTTTTGAGTGCTTCAATGAATCTTAGTATTGTGAGACCACTTACAGCTTCTAGGTTGATGGCATAGGTCGTGAAGTACCAAAAGAGAGCTATGTAAGTCTTTTGTGCTCATTTTCGTCTTATTTTGAAATGTGTTCAAATGGGTCCGCAGAAATCGACCCCTAAGTTCACGGATGGTCTGGCAAGCTGCACACTGTCGGCGGACAAGTTTCCCATTAATTGCTGCAGCATCTTTGACTTTGTGTTTGTGTAATGAACGCAATTCTGGTCAACAAAGTGGGCCAGGATTTTCTCTTTCACTGGCCAACATTTTTGTCTTGGTTACTTTGTAAAGAGTAGTTGAACTGTAGTAAGGTCATTCTTATCAATTTATCTCACATATAGCTGCTGCATGCTTTTTCTGATGCATCTACGAATATGTGAATTTGCGTGCACTTAGGTATTGGATGAGAAAAAACATGTCTTAAAAATCTTATGGTATTCAAGGTTTTCGAGCCATCACGAAATTTTGTCCATGTAGACATTTGTTGGCCAGATATGGAGCACTTGTAGTTGACCGTATTAAGATGGAAGCACTTAATGGTCTGGCTAGGATCAGCTCTCCAACAAATCAATTGATATTATCTGTCAGATTGTACCACATTGATTTGCCGGTAAATTTTCTGAATGTCGGCGGTGAATACATATCTTGGCAGACGAAAACGCAATAGAATGGCAAACAGATCATCTTGTACTATGGGACCCGTGTGCATGACGTCATTTAGGGATATGTTTGATGATGTTTTGCTGAGGCGTCGAATACCACGCGAAGTTTCGTCGTGCTGCTTTCGGGCTTAGCGATGCAATGATGTGGAAGGAATAGTATCGCTTCTCAATTCTAGTTAAGTCTTCTTCCTCCATATGTCTTAGATTTGCGTATTCTTCCTTGAATTTGGAATATGCTGCCTTGAGTTCTGAGCCCTTGGAAACCTTACGTTTCAATGACAGAAATCGTCTATAAGCGATATTCTTTGATTTCCCCAATCCTGTGGGGTTACCTGCAAAAGGCATACTGACAGCGAAGCGGCCGCATTAGACTCTATGGGTGGGCTGAATGGAGTGTGCTTCACAATTACTTTCTGCTGTTGTGCAATTGTTCTTATTGGCTCTTTATGTGTCTTCCAGGCACCAAAATTTCTCAATTTGCTAATCAACAGCTTCATCTTCGATACATTTTCCGCACGCTGCTTTTTTCTGTGGAACCCCATTAGTTTTGCCTGCTATGGCCCACCCGAAAACTGTGTTCTGAACTGTTGGTAGCGTTTCCCCAATTTGATTAGTCCTACCGACTAGATTGAAAAAATAGATCTCTGCATCCATGGGGAGGTCACTTGGGCCCGGCTAGTTAAAATTCGGGTCCGCTAATCTTGATTTAAGTTGGTCGCCAAATGATGTGGATTGATTTGAAGCCGATTGTACCATCGCACCTGTCATGTAGTTTTTCCTGCTAGGCTGCTGTACTGATATGGTTGATCTTGGAGGAGGTGTCTCTATATGCAGTAATGTGCTGTATCGTTTAGAGAATTTTGTGCACGTTCTTGATGGAGAACTGTCCGGAATTGAGAAAATTAACGTAAATGTTTACATCTTTAACTACGCCGAAGCGTTAGCGTGGCGTTAGTTGAATACATTTCTGGCAGGCAAGGATTTAATGATCACCTTTGTACAGCATTCATATTGGTCCAGCCGAGACAGATGTGAAAGACCTGGATGTGGCTGTTCCTTTATGAGGATCTTTCATTGATCTTCCCTTATTTTCTAGGGCTTCCAAAGACTTAAAGCGCATACCTAAAAAGTTTTGGATGCCTTGGAGTGATTGCAATGTTCTGGACTGAGTGAGAGATTATTCGTAGAGCATCTGTATTACTCTATTTAAATTCTTGACCAATATGTGCAACAACAACGGTGGATCCCAATAACTTGTGTTGATTTCTAAATTCTCTGGATAAAGAAGGAATTCTTGCGTCATGTCGTGTAACGCCTTAATTGCAGGCGCATTCTAATAAGTTACTATTGCCTCTGATAGTAATTTGTTGAACAGTGCAGTTACCAGCAATCTAATGTTCTCGTAACGTTCCTTAATTATCTTTCATTCGGAAGTGTAGTTTCCATCTGAGCTGCTCTTTAAGTACCACATCTTCTGCGTGTCGACCATTATTTGTTTGTGTATCACTTCGTTGAAGAGGTCGTAAAATGGTTGGCAATTCAAATAGTCCCATCGAACTTTGGTAAGACCAATTTCGGCAGTTTCATGTTGGAGGCTGCGTTTACCACAAGTGCGTATGCGGTGGCGTGCTGACTTAAACCAGCATTCAACTCAAGCAAGAACTACTGTGTGTACTTCTCTAGACTGAAATATTCTTCAAACTCTGATGCGCTGGGTCGTTCAACTGATTCCGATATTGAGTAGTGTAACTGTTGAATATCCTGCCAGTATCTCTCAACCGTGCGTATTTTAAGTTGATAGAACTGCTGTGCTTGAGGATGCTGGATTGCAGCTGCTATCCCAGTGAGCATTATGCGAAAGGCATTCATTACTGTTTGCTGTCGTTTCTTTATTTTGGAGATATTATTGCTGGCATGAAAAGATGTGCTTTTCTACTCGTGGATTTTCTCCACTTGGCTTATGTTGCGTTTCTTGTTTTTTATCGTTTGAAGTCGGCTGATTCTTATCCTTGGCTGTACTACTGGACTTTGATTCCTTCAGCTTGTCCATGATATCTTCTCTTGTCTTCTCGTATTTTTGCTTTATGCCTTCATAATATGCCCTTTCAAAATAGACATGCTCCAATTTTGCGCCATACACATCTCAAATCTCAGCGTCGACAGCATCACATTGGTTACAGGGTTCATCTAGCGTCTTCAACCTTACTTCAAGATACGTTTGGTTCTTTCGTGATGAAGTGTCCTTGCCACAGTTGGTAACAAAAGTTTTTATGTCTTCTTCTATGTTGTACTGCTGAACTGCGAGCTCATCTAGACACATATTGAGTGTTTGGGTGTACTGATTTTCTTTTCGGAAGAAATCACGTCGGGGTCATCAATGTTGATCTTCGCTCTTTTGCCTCGATATTGTTGTGGAGAACTTAGGGTGTTAGACCGTAGGTAGTGTTGTGGGTGCAGCGGCTCTTAAACAGGTAAACCAGAATGTTGTCGGAGTTATAGTGCCTCATACAAACTCACTTAAGGTAAAATTGAAAGTCTTGGTTTACTGTGTCGTAGCAACTAAAAGTTCTTTATTGGAATTCCCTTTTTTTTTATAATATTACAAATATGCCTAATTAGCTAAATACAAAAATTCACAAATAACATACCACAGAATTAAAGAATTTCCCTAGCCACAAAGTTCTCACGAGCATTCCTTCCATTATCTCAGCGGTGTCGACTTTCGTCTGGCTTTATCATTTCAGTTAGAATAATTTTGGTGATATGCAAAATGAAATGCATAGGATATACAAGTTGGAACCATGTGAAGATATTACAATATGAGACTAGCGAAATTCTTGTAGTGATAAGTTTGTTGAGAACGTTTAATATATATGTACATGTATGTGCGTACTATCTAAATTTTTTAAATGTTATACTAATTACAATTTTGTGTATTTGTGTGTGCAATTTATAACAGTTAACTATTACATATTTACACATACTTGTAATTAGAATGGCTGCGCCATCAAATTCCTCTTGGACCTGATCATATCTAGCTCATCGCAACAGTTTCACGATAGAGCTACCTATCGAACAGTTTTTCTTTATTCATCTTTTTGTCCTGTTACGGTCAAGTCGTTAAGTAGCATAGGAGCGGAATTTTTCTTTGCGGTTTATTACGTGCTCTTGACTTTTTTTACATTTCATTTCTTTTCTTTGTTTGTTCCATTTCATTTCAATTGGAGTTGAATTTCATTTCTTAGCGGCTGGCGTCGGTATAATTGCCGAGGAGAAAAGTGCAATTTTTAGCATTTCTTTTGTAACGTAATGTAAAAAAATTTTTTTTTCTTAATTCATAATTATAAAAACTGTGAAAATCTTCAGCTCAGCTATGCTTTCTTTTTCAACAGTTATTAAATGCGCGATATTTTTCTTTTTAATTAAAACTTGTAAAAAGTGTGATAATTATTTTTCTTCACAGACGATTTATCTAAAGTGATGTTCAGAGAAAATAACAAGTAATAGGAAGGAATATATAATAATAATTAGTGTCAATATTGAATACTGTAAAAGTGTTTTTTCGCAATCAACTCGTATCTAAACCTGCCGATTTCATTCCAGGAAAACGTAGTCTACTTAAACGACTTCGAATAGAGAACGTACCATTTTATAACGGTTCTTTTTTTGTATGCAAAACTATGTCAATCGATAGACTAAAGATGTTTAATAATGTAAACATATAAATTAATTTATTTCAGAGTTAATATTTTTTTTTTCATTTCAAACAAAATACAAAACAAAATCCGTTAAATGTAGCATCAAAAATGTTTTAAGATAAAAGGAATAAAAAAGTTTTACGCCCAAATTTATGTATCTATTTCCTTGCCTATATTTACGTATTCTTTTTTTTTTTTAATTTAAATAGTTGGTACCTAACTACAGATTAATTAACTACTGTATAGGGTGTTCCAGCAAAGATGAGTATTTATTTTAAAAATTGAGAGTGTCGGTACCGATCGAGATATGAAATACCCCTACAATCTTGAGGTAGGTATATTTCTTATATTTTTTATTATAGCATTGGAGCTACTGACCACTTTAGTGATTCTTAGAATGTCGTAAAACTCCTGTAATCCATTAGCTCATTCCACCAAACGTCTTTTCTAGCACTCTCCTTTTATATATTTTTTTCAACGTAGCATAGATGTTGCATAGCCAGTAATTTTTCCTACAACATTATCTGTGTTTTCTGGAGGTGACTATCTTCTACCCTGAGATAAATTTTCGTTGGCTGCTCAAACCAAAAACATTGCTAGTTAACAATCTACGGAGCATTGTTAAATGTAAATAACTTTTTCTCCATTAGTAACAATATAATAAAATATTTGTATGATTTTTAGGCATTTATTGTAAATCAATATGAAAAATATTACTTATAGCGTATTTATAATAAGGTTAACATTTAGAGATCTTTCTTGTCGTTTAGTCTTTTAAACAAAATAACATTTATATATAAAAGAAAAAGAAAATTCAAAGATTAACATAAATTTTGGTCATTGAACTTGTACAGTTTTAAAATATACCTAAATCAAATGGCTTCTCTAAATTCAATCAGGATCAGAATCATATAGTTCACACAAAGGTATGAAGCAGGATCGCCTTTTACAGATTTAACGTGTGTCCACAATTTGCAAATCAAACATCAGAGCCACTCTTCTCCGCCAAATCTGCTGTAGTCTTCTCCGCAAATCAAACAGAACCAATCTTCTGTTTCTGAATCTCATTCGTCATTCCAAAACCTTTTCTTTGTTTTTCGGTTGATTTTCCTTTTGCCATTCCCTTATTCTTTTCTCTTACCTTTTTCTTTGTTGTTTTCTTATCGTCTTACTTTTGTTTTCATTTTCTCTTCGAATTCTTTTTCTGGAGTATTAGTCAATATAGCTGATTTTCGCTTACGCCCACCTCTGTTAGATTTTTTCCTAGGGGGAGCTTTAGGTAATGGTCTGATTTTTGAACATGAAAAATCGATTGACCTATTTTGGACCTACCGGTCCTAGAAGTGGTTCATTAGATTTTTCGCTTGTCAACTTGTTAATAACATCGGTGACGCTTATGTCCAGCTGCGGAGCAGATTGTAGCAATTCGGGGTCTTCGAGCTTAAATGTCAAGTCTTTTTCACTTTCCATCGAAGTAGTTTTTGTACGACGGTTTCTGCAGCAGGATGGAGGACGACCAGTAACAAAAGCGGGTGCAAAGTCATATTATTGAAAGATATTTATATTGAAAGGCCAAATACCACATGCTCTGAAACCACTTATGATGTTGTTCAGGTTCATAGCTAGTGCCAAACTGTCTTTCACTATAGCGAGAATGTCATAAATGGTCCTAGTTTTACCAGAATTGTTAGTGACCCAAGAATTCTGTGATCTGTTGACATGGTTTTTAAATGGGCCCTACACCCCCACATCCAAGGGCTACAACTTGTGCGAGCAATGTGTTGGGAATGACAACATAATAACGTGATTTTCTTTAGCCTTCATTACAACTTCAATATTGACGTAAGAGCTGCGATTATCTAATACGAGAGGACGGGATGCTGTTCTGTAGGTTTCACGTGTTGGACGAAGTGTTTAATGAATTTTGAAAATTCAATTTCAGTCATGCAAACCGAAGAGTTACCAGCTTCTATGCAGTCAGACACCAACTTGCTTTCAATCACGTGCAGCGACGATTTTTTTTTTTTGTGCCTGGACGGTGATAATTTCTGTCTCATCCACGTTCCAAATGCGAGAAACAGAAATGTTGTGTTTTTGTAGAATCGTTTCATACTTTTGAAAAAATCTGTCACGTTAGTTTCACTGAATGATGCTGCTCTGCTAAGCGACGTAGCTTCTGGCGTTCTGAGTGATAGTCTTGCATTTCTTTCCATGAATTTTTTAAACCAATTTGCTCCGGCCATACCATTTTTGTGCCAAGACGGAGGGATGTTTTTAACGCCAATAGCGATAGCGCACTGGTAGTCTAGCGTTTTCACTTCTGATGGAAGCAATCCGAAGTAGATATCCGCACATTTAAGCAGATACGCCGTAATTTTCTCTTCTTATTCTAGCGTAAATACTAACCTTGGCGTATCCAGCAGAGAGAAGCTGGCCATTTTTCTTTTTTTTTATGTATCTAAGCACTGACATATGACAAAGGTCAAACATTGCAGCAGCTTTGCGTATTTTTGTTCGGTTTTCTAAAACTTCTTTTGCGGCTAGTTCAGAGATGTCTTGAGATCTAACGGACCTTTCTGACTTTCTCTTATACTTTCTCCTCCTAAGACATAAAAAGAAATTTCGTTAAGATAAATCTGTTAGGTCTCCAATATGTAAGGCACTTCGCTAGCAGTGGAATATTGTATTAAAAAATCTATTGTGTACCTACTTATATATTAAGTCTGTTTAATGAACTCGAAGAAAGCTCAGAGCAGAGCAGAGCAACTTTGGTTAACTGTCAAATTAAAAGTAGAGCGAAAAAGAACAGCACGTAGCAGGCAGCTCATAAATTTTCTGAGATCTGTCACCAAAAAGCACAATTGTTTGCATTAATGCATGATTAATGCAATGAAACCTTATTTTCACTTACATAAACACAATTATTATTTAAATTATTCCACTACAATAGTCCAGATTTTTATTTTTTCCACAAAAAAATGCAATTATTGGAATTATTATCAGAACTATTAACACAATGTGCAGTTGTCAAATGCCTGCTCTAAGTTACTCCTTCGAAAAATGTAGACCTGAAAATCTTATTCTGGGTTACTCCATTTCACTTTAGAACAGACTCACTGAACACAGTTCAGCTCACAGTGCTCTGAATTCATTAAACACGGCTTTCTATTCTTTTCTGCTCATGACAAGCATAGGCGCTCATATAAAAACATAAAGGGGCAAGTTGTAACATGTTACAATATTCCCCGGAGTTTCGTTACAACTAGCCCCATGACAAAATTTTGAACATTTTTGTTTATTAAACAAAAAAGTTTATGTTATTGTCAAATGAAAGTAGTTACATATGATAGCTTAGTATATTGACTACACAAATTAATAGATACTCATTTCAAAAAGACATTGCAGTAACTTAGAATTAAACTTTGCAAACTTAATTTTGTTATGTTACCTGGAAAAAATAGTGCGCCTGCTCACAACCACTCACTGCGCTCTCCTGTGCTACACTGGCTGTGCTGGCCCTGTTACAAGGATCAGATTAAGCGTAAATTGAAAACAAGATACTCGAAACCTGTTGAGTAATTAAGCTGTTACTACTTACCCCTGTTACTACTAGCCCCCCGCTGCTCTATTAAATTGCATAACTTTGAAGACTAACAGTAAATTCTATTCACATATACTAAAGTCCGACTGGGAAAACTTATTTCCGACCTAAAATATGGTGAAAGCATTTTTTTCACCAAATACATATGCATTCAATGAAATTATTTTGTTTTAATATCTAAAAAGCCACACTTTTCCTCTCACGTAATTAATAAAAAAAAATTAGTTATAAAATTATGAGTCACCCAGTAATATGATGTCATAATTACTGTAGGTTGTAACCTTATAATTACAATAGATGATTAACCAAAACCATGATCACCCATTGAAAAAACAATATTCAGCAATACTGCTTACTCAGTTATTACAACTAATGTTGTTATTCTATGCACAATGATAAAATTTGTTGTATGCCAATTATAGTTTTCAAGAGATTGTTGTTCATTTACAACAATTCATTGTTTAAAATAACCTGCTTTTATTTAAATTTACCAATGGTTTTCTCTGAGTGTAGGCAAGAATTTCATTATGATATTAATAAATCTGTGTTTTTTTCAAATGACTCGTTACCTGCAAAACTTACGATTTTAAACTAAATATACCATTCGACATAAAATTTCATATTTTATAATCCTGCGTACCTACTCTGTTATAGCAATTACACCATTATTAATAAAAGAATAACCACTGAACTACCAAAAAATCTCAAATTATTTTTTCAAGAAACAGCACAAGTAGACATGCTACCGAGAAGCTAAAAAAATTTTTGCAAGTGAAGATAGGTTGCTATTCTAAAATGTAATTGCAATTTCTTTTTTTAATTTTCATTGTTTTGTTTGATTTTCTTTTGTGTATGTATTAACCATGGATGTAAAGGACTCAAATTTTGACTCAACTCATCGTTCAACTCAAGCAGTGAGTCCGCTCAATCATTGAGTCCGCACAACAGTTGAGCGGTGGTTCATCGCTCGAAATTTGAGCGGACTCAATCTTGAACGGACTCAGTCTTGAGCGGACTCAATTCTTGAATGGATTTGAGTTGAGCGGACTCAAATCTTTCTTGTTGAAATAACATAAGGAAAATCCAATTTAATTAAAATTGAAACTGAAACTGAAATTTTAATCAAATAAAAAAAGCTCACAAAAAAGTCATTTATTATATTATATTAATTTAGGTTTTGCTATTTTTCTTAGCCAACATGTCAATATAATGTACAAATTCAACAAATTGTAAAACCTGTAAGGAAAATACCATACTTGAAAATGTTGTAATTGAATTCAAGGAAATTGTACTTACATTTTTTCTTAAAATCAGCATCACTTGCATTGCAAAATTCTCGTCATTTAGACGACATCTATTGGGAGTTAACGTTAATTTTCCTATGCTAAATAATCTTTCTACCGAAGCACTACTATGCAGTGCTGTGTTGTATTCGATAAAAAAACTTTTTATCACCGAAAAACGTTTGTTTTCAAATACGCTCGAGGTTTTGTCTGTAGAAAAATTATACTCCAAGAACAATTTCTGACCCTCCATTGAATTTTGATCATCTTCACAATCTGAATCCCAAAATGGCGGAGATTGATTGTTATTTTGGGATTGCGTATTCTTGTCGAAACATTCCAGGCTCTCATTAATTCTGGAAATAATTGATTTCTCAACCATGTCACCTTTTTCGGGAAAATTCTTTCTGACGAAAGACATTTTGAATATATATAGATTTTATCTAGGATTTAAAAATCAGACAAAGACATTTATAATGGTCATAACAGAACTTTTCAAATCTGAAGTTATGACTTATTTTCGGCTGTAAAACTTAAATGCAATTCATAAAACTGAGTTTCCTCAAGTGCATATTTCTTTCTCTTTACATTTCACATAATTGTAAGTAGAATCGCCATAAATTGAATCATACCATTTCCAAGTATGGGAAAATACCATACAGTCTTTACACATTATTGAATATGTACAGTTGTGCATTATATTGAGGAGAAGAAGAAATGCTGGCTAAGGAAATTAGCAAAAGCTAAATTAATATAATATGAATGACTTTTTTGTGTGCTTTTCTTATTTGATTAAAATTTAAGTTTCAGTTTCAATTTAAATTAAATCAGATTTTTCTTATGTTATTTAAAACATGCTCAAATGATGAGTCCGCTCCGGCAGTGAGTCCGCTCAAGCCGGTCAAGCAGTGAGTCCGCTCAAGCATTGAGTCCGCTCAACACTTGAGTCCGCTCAAGCTGATCAAGCAGCGACTCAATATTGAGTTCGCTCAACCAGTGAGTCCGCTCAATTTTCGAGCGATAAACCATCGCTCAATTGTTGAGCGGACTCAATGATTGAGCGGACTCAATGATTGAGCGGACTCAAGTCCTTAGTTGAGCGATGACAAATGAGTCCGCTCATTTACAACCCTGGTATTAACAACTATAATAAAGGATGCCGTCTATCAATACCAGTATAAACAACATTCGTTTTCATTTCCAGTCATTTTGCCTGATAACATTTCATGGCTTTCGCGATTTTTCTTGCTTTTCAATAAACTGCATAAATGAACTTCTCGAGTAAACCGTAAATCGATCTGTAGCGATTTCTGATTTCAAATAACTATTCATCTTCAATTGAGTCGATAGTTTGCACACAGTATATCGAAAAAAATTTTAAAATTGAGAGCGAAAAACAATGTATGTACAACTTTTTCACTATATTTAATATTTTTTTTTAAAATAGTATCAGTACGGTTAATAAAATTTATTTCAAAACGTCCTGTGAGAAAAAGGAAAAAAAAATCCACAAATTGGTGATTTCCCAATAATTATCTCATCTTTTTCCACTTTTTCCTGGTTTTCTCAAAACTGGCTTTTTGCAGATAACGAGTTATTTGAAAAAAATCACAGAAATATTTTTATCCATGAACGTTGTGCTAATAAAAAGATCCTTTTTTGTGCTTATATAAGTGATTTACTATAATCATGATCAGCCTCCTTTAATTCCTGGAAGGAGCATAGGGCGGAAACAATTCCTTTCCATCGGACACTATGTTTCATGCAACAGCTCTTAGCTCACTTCAGAGCTACCGATTGATGCAGATTCTGTCTCCTACTCTTCTGCATGTAATTCTTGGTGTTTTTATATGATGGATTCTTTGTGGGTTTGAATCGAGATTATTGTTATCACGTCGTAGGTGTGGCCAATTGAATTTCATTTTCTTCCTATTATTTCATCGTCAATCCTACCCAGGCGTGATATTCGATCTCTCGACGAAGTCACCTATTGTATTATGAATTTGGTTGGTAGCTTTCCACGTCTTGGATATAGTTGCGCAGTAGTGTTTTCATACTAGAGTTGAAGATCCATAACATTATTTTAACGGAGATCTCACTGGAGTTCTATATCCGGGACAGCTGAAACAATGCGCACTCCTCGACTTTTTTTTATACGGGCATTGGCAAATTAGCCAAGCGATACGTTGAAGACGAACTAAAACCTATTGCTAATTCATAAGTCTTGGTTTTCAATGCAAATTTCTCCTATTACCACAAAATTCATCATGAACAGTGCGTTTCTAAGGAAAGTGGTTTTTATACCCTAGATGAAATCATAAGGGTATACTAAGTTTGTCATTCCGTTTGTAACACCTCGAAATAATGATGGTAGAGCAAAATGGATTGGACATCCATTCATAATATCAAAAGTTATTTCGATTTTTGCATGTCCGTCCGTCCATCTGTCCGTCCGTCTGTCCGTCCGTCCGTCCGTCCGTCCGTCTGTCCGTCTGTGCGCACGATAACTCGAGAACGCGTATACTTAAGGGGGTATTCTAGTCTAGAGGCCCGAATTTTAGGTGATTTTTGAAGTGCCGTAAAAAAATGGCAATCAATATCTTTCTATCCATTTTTTATGAGTTATTTATTAACATTACAAGAATACAGAAAAAAATTAAAAAAGTAAAAAAGTTGAAAATTAAATAAATTAGCAGCTGATGAAGTGGGGGGCCTCAAAAAATTGGCGCGTGATCATGCCCATGATTCCAACCCGCCTAGCAATCCGAAAAAAAAAAATAAAAAAGATTATTAGTCTAGAGTAATGTCGCTATGTCCGGAACTAGGGAAAAGTTGAAAAAAAATTTTTTCACAAAATGGCCGCTGCCTAAAAAAAAGCAATTTTTGTACCACTTTTTTTGACTTTTTCGAATTTTTTAAAAATAGTAAAAATTGATATTTGGGGATGCGGCTAGTTCCGGACATAGACAAGTCTATAAGGAAGTCTTTCAAAAAAATTTCAAGTAAATCGGTCCAGTAAAACTTGAGAAATCGTGGGCATCGTCTTGAAAAAGGCAGTTTCGAGAAAAACGCGTTTATGGGGTAACGCCACTGTAAGTATTTTGGAAAATCGTTTTTTTTATTGGCTTAAAAAATAGCTTAAACCTTCTAGAATAAGAAAAAAAAGGTCCCGTGCGAGAAATTTTTTTTTTTTAATTTGTAAATGGAGGTCGCCACCAAGCGCGTTAAACTTGCTCCGAAACATGTCCCGGGAAGATGGCTATGGAGCCGCCATTTAGTTTTTTTTTGCTGTCAAAAATTTTTTCAATACAGTTCAATGTATGCCCGATAATACCCTTAAAAGGTTTTTTTTCAAACACCTTTAATTTCGCGAGAAAAAAATTCGTGAAAAAACCTTTTTTTTTAGCCGTTACAGTAGCGTTACCCCTTAAAGTCCAAGTGGTTTAGAAGTTAGAATTCAACTGTTAGCAGCTGGATGCAGTTGAACACTAAATATAAAAGATACAAGCCACCATTTTGAAAAATCCTCTTGTAGGCATATTCTTGAATAGTCAAACTTTGAAAATATGAAAACAAAAAAAATATATTTTTTCGAATTTCTAGACTAGAATACCCCCTTAAAGAGCTGAAATTTTGTACAAGGACTTTAAAAAAAAAAGTAAAATTAAGTTCGAGAATGAGACAAATCGGGCAACTCCTTCGTGGGGTAGCCATATAAAAATTTCGTTTTCCGCTATATATTTGGACACTGCCTGAGAACGCATCGACGTAGAGAGCTGAAATTTCGTACATGATGTTTTTACTACATTAGCAAATAAAATGTCAAAAATGGACTAAATCGGGCAACTCCTTCTTGGTGTTGCCATATAAAAATTTCGGTTTTTTACGTATACTTTGAAAACGATCAGTCCAAGACATTTTTATTGTACAAAGAACTTCTGCAGAATACGAAATCCTATAAAATTGGTTATTACCATTTTTTCTGTGCGACAAACTGTTCTAGAAATATATGCGAAAAACAACTTCAAAATCAATACTTGAATAGATCGGTGACCATACGAAATTTAATACGGGCATTCATCTAGGGTATCATAAGAATTGGTCTTAGACCAATTCTAGATTTTTTACTTGTTCAATATAAAATTCGAGAGCATAAAATTTAGTTCGTGGGTTTCCTTACGCATACATCCGCAATTTCATCCGTACATACGAGTGAACTTGTAGCAGCAAAATTATTCTGGCGGAAGCATTTGTAATGTTCTTTCCATGTACTTAGTGGTGTGCCTCAAGGATCAATTCTAGATCCTTTAATCTATACTATTTTCATTAATTACTTTACAAATATCGTTGAATTTCTACCAGCACGAGAAGAACGATCGAAATTCATTTATCCTTTAAAAGAATATTCTTAGGAGAATTTTAGCTTTCATTCTTTCGCGAGAGAATGAAGTTATTTATTTCCGAGTCTTTTAAATTTTCGAATGATAAATGGTGAAAAATAATATTCTTTTTCATTCTTTTATGTCACTGGCCGATTACTATAATGGTGATTTTATGCATTTAAATAATGAAAAGTGAGAATATTCTCTTGAATTCCGAATGATTGATTTTCATTATTTCTCATTCTTTTGCTGTTATTGAAGAATATTCCCTCATTTTCATTCTCTCAGGAATAGAATGTATTCATAAAATACTCTACATGAAATATTCTGTCAGGAACATTTCGACTCAAATATTCATTCGCGGAAGAATGTGAACGATAACAATGTATTTTTTTTTCATTCGCAAGTTAATATTCAATATCTTCTTGATTCTTTGGATTTACATCTATTTAATCAAGAGCCCACGCATTTTACATCTCATTCATCAACTCTTCTAGACATATTTCTTACAGTGGATAATTCTAAAGTTCATTTTTTCAACCAAGTGTCGATGCCTGGAATATCTGATCACGACTTAATTATGACTATTTATGATTTCCGTCCCGATATCAGCGCTGAATCTTGCAATTTTTCATATTTTAATTATAAAGCAGTCGACTTGTCCGCCTTGTTTGCTGAAGCAGATACCATTGATTGGAATGCGGTACGTTACCTGCATAACATTGACGATCAGGTAAGCTTCCTAAATGATATTGTGTCATATTTGCATGATAAATACGTCCCTTATATTACCAGGACAGTATTAAATAGGGATCGGCCTTGGTTTTCTGTTAGGATATGTACTCTCATTCAGGAGAGAAATCTTGCTTACTACAAGTGGAAGCGTTATAAAATATCTTTGTTTTGGGACGAATACAAAACTCTTCGTAATCGAGCTACCTATGCTATTCGGCAATCTAAAACGAATTATTTTTTTTTACGAAGCTAAGCTCTTCTTTACCTGCTGGAAAGCTTTGGAAAAATCTTAAGAACCTTGGAGTAGGCTCGTCGCGTTTGTGTGAGTGAATTGTTGATCCAGATGAACTTAATCAGTCCTTTCTGGCCCACAATACATCGGCTTCTGTGGCTGACAGCGCTTTCATTAGTAACTTGATATCAACTCATACCTTTTCGAGTTTTGACTTTTCGAACATAACGCCTAATGAAGTGTAACTTGCCTTATGTAGTCAAACTCCGCAAGAGTTGATGATATCTCGCCCAAGTTTTTAAAGCTTATACTACCATTCCTTGATTCTCCCCTTACTCATATATTTAATTCCTGTCTCACCATGTCAGTATTTCCGCAATCGTAGAAACTTTCTAAAGTCATACCCATAGCTAAAAGGTCCAAACCCACCTGCAGAGAATTTCGACCCATTACCTTATTGCCGTTTCTATCTAAGGCCTTGGAAAAATTAATGTCTAAGCAAATCTCGAACTTTCTTCAGCTTAACAACCTCCTTCATTCTCTTCAATCTGGATTCCGATCAAAATACTCCGGCATCACCGCATTATTAAAAATAGTAAATGAGATGCGGAAAGCCTTGGACTCAGACAAACTTAACATTTTAATTCTACTGGACTTCTCGAAGGCTTTTGACACTGTTGACCACAAGATTCTTTGTATAAAGCTGGTTACAAAATTCAACTTTTCACCTTACGCATGTAGGCTTTTGCATAGTTATTTGACAGATCATCTACAAACAGTATACTCAAATGACAGGTACTCCTCCTACCTCAGTGTCAATCGTGGAGTTCCACAATGATCGATTTTTGGCCCATTGCTTTTTTGCATGTACATAAATGATATCTTTGAATCTATCTCCTAGTGAGCTTCATCTATATGCTGACGACGTGCAGTTATTTCTTTCCAGACCTCTTGGTCTTATTGAGGATGGCATAAGTTGCAATAACGAGGATCTCGTATGCCTTAATCGATGGGCAATTCAAAATAAGCTTATGCTTAACCCTCAAAAAACGAATGCCATAATTGTTTACAGGACAAATCTCGACAAAACAAGTTTTCCCCCAATAATTCTTGACAACACGTCTATTCAATGGTTTGAGTCCCTTCGTAACTTAGGTGTTATATTTAATGACACACTTACCTGGGATGATCATATCAATAGTATCGTCCGTAAAATATATTTTGGTCTCCGCTCGTTGTGGGCTTCCAGTCAGTTCACTCCTCTAAGCACACGCCGGCTCCTGGCTCGTTCGTTGCTCTTACCAATAATCACTTATGGATGTGAGATCTATGGTAAGCTAGACCATCGGAACTTCAACAAATTGTCACTTGCGTTTAACTCTATAATTCGATACATATACAATCTTCGTAGATGCGATCACATTTCATCTTATGTAAACACTGTGTTTGGATGTAACCTTTCCTCTTACTTAGACTATCGCTCATTGATAACGTTGATAAAAATCATGAAATTTTGTTTCCCGGGTTACCTTTTTGATGATTTCCAGTTCTCTTCGTCTAGAAGAACTCTTCACTTAATTTTACCACGATGTCATGGATTAATAACCAAACGCCTGTTCTTCAATCACACCTTTAAGCTTTATAATGCCTTGCCGCATGATATTAAACAGTCAATAATGTCGGGCTCTTTCGGTGTCATTAAAAGGAATGTATTTACCTTCATATATCTCACGTAATATTGAATAGAGACTTTCATAAATAGTTTATTACTCTTTTTGCGCGCCACTACATCCTGGGTTTGTTCATTTACTTGTTTTTCACCTTTTTTTTGTTCTTTTCTTTTTTCACTTAACCTCTCACTCTTTGTAATTATTTGAAATTATTTAAACTTATACATAATTTAAAAGATGTGAATCTTAAATGTATAATTGAATTGATGACAATAATAAATAAATAAAAAATATTTCCAAACTCTGATTTTTACAAATATCCATTTGCTTATACGCTATTGATATACCATTGTATATACCTAAGCATAAGAATCTAATGAATGGTTGCTATTGATTACATATGTAGATGCGCTTATTTAAAGAATATCTATAATTTTAATTTTCTAAAAACAACTGTACATTTTAATGTTTAGTATCAAAGGTATGCACAAAATTTTATAAACATCTTCAAACAGTACTTACAACAAAGCGAGTTCCCTTCTAACCAAAGGCACGTAGACGTGGCGTTGTCTAAACTGTAAGACAAAAAAAAATATGTAAAACAAAAAATCAAGCCATTACTGAAAACTTTAAAATTAAATTAAAAATTTCCGGACCAAATAGTTAGTTGTTATATACAACACAACAGTCACAGAAAACTCCTCGTTAATCTCTTGCAGCTTTTACAACTGTAAAGGGCACTTAAGGAAAGCTTTCCATGTGGAAACAATTTGCAAAGCAAAGAAATACAATGAGATGCAATGATACACTTCATTCTTAATTTCTGATGCCCAAGTTTTCGCCAGCCAACTTTGTTTATTCTTAAGTGATTAATCTAAAAGTTTTCATTCAATTAACAAAAAACTGAATGAGGATATTCAAGTGTTCTTTTTGTTTTCATAACAGTATATACGTACCTGTTATATTTAGAGACATTAAAATTGCCATTAAAAGAAAACTTGCTCCTTAGAATTTAGTATTAGTTTCAGGTGTCTGGGATAGGCAAGTATGAGACGAGGAAAATTTGACAAAACACAATAAGTTCGTTAATTTAATAAAATACATCATTAATAATAATTCGAAACTGTTCGTAGTCTGTCGCTTTTTATCGTAAATTTTCTTAGTGAAAATAAAAATGTATGCATTTTCAAAAACAGAAATTGAACTACCTGCGCCTTGTAGTTTATTCGGAGCTGTCCGGTCATTTGTTGTTGTTTTTTTTTTTTATTGTAACACGGCGATGAAAATAAAAATTATTATTTTTTCGTTTGTCATAAAAAAAAATATTGTTACAGAACCATTTGAGTTTGTACGCAATTCTCCCGCTTTCTACAAAGAGAATTTCTTTAATTTTACTGGATTCTGCTGACTGATGTCTTCGTATTCCTGATTAGAAGTTGCATGAACGTTGCAATACTCTCCTGTATCCATTTAATGCAAATTAAGGTCTTTATCCAGTACTGTTATTAAAAAGAAAAATAAAACACTTAAGGGTAAACAATTAAAAAATCGGAATTTTACATCTCAGTCGGTCAGCTGTTCCATATCGGAAAACAGGTATGGAACAATAGTGAAGCCCCCCACCAAAGAAAGGGCTCGACCCAAGTCCATCGGTACCATCCCGTCCATAATTTTGACCATCTATCGAACTTTACAAATAAACCAATCTGACAAATATAGGAAATTCAAGAAAAAACCAAGAGATAAGCTGACTTTCAACATAAAAAAAAAATCTAAGAAACATAGAAAAAAAAAACAGTAAATAAATGGACACCTACCCGGCGATTGCACGAGTCAGTGGAGCTGCCGGACAGTGCTGATTTTGTATTTTTTGTATTCCAATTTTACTTACTACAAACGTCTTGCGTTCGGATACTGACTAGTCAGTAGATAAGACTGGTCAGTAGGGGTTTACACGAGGCTGTGCAAGTATCAGTTCTACTGGCTCGTGTAGCCTCCAGGCTATTGAATTGCAAAATAAACTGACATTTCGAACACAAAAAGCGGAAGCCGAATAAGTCAAAGTGAAATAGTCCTAAAAAGAGAAAACAAACGGGCATTTCTAACCTCAGAAATCAAAGTAAACGATGAAATTAGTATTAGAAATAAAAGTAATTAAAGAATAATGTTAAAAATGTACATAAAAAGTTGTTGCTAAACTTGTATTGAAAATGTGAAAATAATTAAAATCAACTTTGACAGATGATTGAACTGAAAATAAGTAAGAAATTCATATTAGCGATAAAAATCAATAGGACAATAATTTAGTAGATGTAAAACTTGTAAGATAGGAGGAGTGTAAAATGTTGTTGTAGAGTAGGGCACATAGGCGCAAGAAAGTTGATGAATTTTGTAAATTTTTCTTCTAGACTGGTTTGTTCTGACTCAGTTCTCGAAAAGATAAGAAGATTGTCCATGTTGTAAGAAGACCGAGTTTATTTTTATTAAAAACAACAACATATTCCGAATTTTATTAAACAGGAAAAAGTCCGACATTTTATTTGATGTTCCATTTTTTTATCTTCCTCCGTCGAGCTTTATTATCCAAGGAAATGTCAGAGCTCTGAAGAAAAAGTCGAATTCTTTGGACGTCATAACGACAAAGGAAAAAGGCGCGTAGCCTTCTACGAAGCATCAAGGAGTTGAAACCCGCTATTAAGGGAAAAAGAGGTCCTTTTATTTTTTTGCTGCGTTTTTCCAACTAATTTCCAGCTGATCGTAGGAAGAGGAATTATTTTTACTGGGAGCCCAGTACAGGGTCCCACCTCAGCAACCCAGAGGCAAGGAACACCCTCGAATTAATTTGTTTTGTGCTTTTTGCTCAAGGCACTAGAGCTTACATCGAACCCTTGCGCCGACAATTGCTGCCAGGGTACCCGCTCGGCCATGCAATTAACCTAACGGTCTAAGGTTCAAGTTACGGATCACGTTTTGTAGCGGAAACTATCCTAATGGTCCAAGGTTCAAGTTACGGACCACGTTTTGTAGCGGCAACCATCCTAATGGTCCAAGGTTCAAGCTACGGACCACGAGGCAGACAAAGTCTGTAACATTGTGTCAGGTGTGGGGTGTTAGGTCAGCTACGGACCACGCGGCAGACAAAGTCTGTAACAATATTGTGTTTGCTAAAATATGATTGGTTATCATCAGAATATATGTATGTGGTATAATCATAATTGGCAATTTCATCGGCATAAAAACCTGGTTGACGTGAATTCCATTTTTATATATTCCTTCCGTAGCCCTGTGAGGCTATGGAATTTGTTATTTGCTGTTGTTACGATTATTTAGTTATGGAGTGATACACGAAAGAATAAGACTTTGTTATTGTTAAAATACATTACCGATATGATGGTAAATATACTGAAATAATTCAAAAGGTTCGTGCAAATTTCGGACAAGAGTTATAAGTTGTTTTTAAGAAAGTCCGATCATTGGAGAATATCGTCGCAATAAATGAAAGTGCCGCTGATTTCCAATGACTTACTTTTAAGAGCTGCATCTGTTTCTCCTCCAATTAGTGTTACAAAAAGCGGGAGCTTTTGACTCTCTTATACCACATTCACTAGCAGTAACTGCTCAAACCGCTCGATATATGTAACAAAGTCATTTTTAGACTCATGAAATGGTTCAATCGATCCGATTAGCGCCTTACCGTTACCCGGTTTTTAATTAATTTCTATCCACAAATTTTTTTTTTAGATTTAATTTTTTTTGCCGTACACAATTTTATTGTTCAATTGCACTGCACTGAGCTTTTGTTCGCAATATTCTCGTCGCCAAATGTTTTGTTTGGGAAAAGGTATGGTTGCAAGACTGATTGTTCAATATATATTGTACATATATAGGACTGACTGAATTCGAAAAGGAAGCACGACTGATTAATAATTAATAATAATTAATAATAATTTATTCGCTGGATGATATACACAAGATTTACAAACTTTTGTTGTATAATTAGAAAGGTGGCGCTAGATATAGTTATAAACAAAATTATAGAGAGAAAAGAATACAGCTAAAAATATTAATATCTAAGGGTGTCAAAAAGAGAAAAAAATTGGTGCAAAAAGAAGAAAACAAAATATATATGCAACATAATATGGATAATTATGCAAAAGTACAAGTAATAAGAAATAAGCTTATACTATTTTCCAATATAGAGAGACAATGGAGAAAATATAAAAATATAGAGAAAATCAAGTTAAGTGAGTGTTAATAAGCTTTTTGAATGCATTGACAGTGCCCACAGCTTGAATATTAAGAGGAAGACCATTCCATAAGCGAACCACTTGGACAAGGTAAGAACTTTCCATTACTAATTTATAGAAGCGCGGTAAAATTATATTTTTATTGCGTCGGGATGACGCGAACTGGAACATTTCCCTGAGATACTCCGGCTTATTCGACTGAAGTAAGTTATACAAGAATGCCAATTTTCTTTTATTAAAATACGACATCAATGAACAACCGACCAAAAGATTCCGAAGATGTGAGACATGGTCGAACCTTCTTAATCCATATATGGACCGAATGCAGTCATTAAAAGCAACATCCACCTTACGTGCACATGAGCTATCCAATCTAGGAAAAATCAAACTGCCGAAAATGAAATGAGGCTGTATCAATGTTTTTACTAATTTACAACGTGCGCTACTTGATAGAATGTTGGCTGAAAGCCATAATCGTCGCAGTACTGCATAAATTTTTCTAATCGTCGCACTAACGTTGTCACAACACCTCATATTATAGTGAAGTATGATCCCAAGATTGGACACCTTACTAAGACTAGGCAATGGAATACCGTTTAGAGTAACCGGAGGAATGTCAATTTCGTTACAGGTTGGATTATAGAACGTTATACACTGTGATTTCCCTGGGTTCAATAAAAAACGATTAAACTTAGACCAGTAATATATCCTGTCCAAGTCAGCATTTATGCGTGTGATGCAGTCCTCGAGAAGACCGATTGGTCTGCTTAGATAAATCTGTACGTCGTCAGCATAGAGATGGATTTGGACATCGCGAATCACATCTGGAAGATCATTTATAAAAAAGCTAAATAATAGTGGACCAAGTATTGAACCCTGAGGAACACCACACGTGAGAGGGTAAGCACTAGACAGAATAACATTGACTTTAACTCTCTGGCTGCGGTCGGACAAGAACTTGTTAACCAGGGCGATGGCAGAGCTACTAAAATTGAAAGATTTTTGAAGTTTCTCTGTAAGCAAGGTGTGATCAACGCAGTCAAAAGCTTTGGAAAATCCAACAATATCAACGTCGTGAGGTTGTCCTGGTCGAGGGCAACTCTTATGTCTGAAGATACCTTGAGAACCGCAGTTTCGCCACTATGGTTTGGACGGAATCCCGATTGCCAACGCGTCAGCAAGTTATTTTCTTGGACAAAGGAAAGAATTTGCTTGGACATAACCTTTTCTAGCACTTTGGACAGGAAAGATAACAGGCTTATTGGGCGAAAATCTGCCAAATATTCTGGAGAAGTTTTTTTTTTATGAGTAAAACAGTGGCAACTTTCGAGCTACAAGGAAAATATGATGACATCAGACATGAATTTATAATGTGGAGAACATAGCTACTAATGTAAGGGAATAGCAGCTTAATAAAGCGTGGTGCTAAGTTATCAGGACCAGCTGCATCCGATTTAATGGAATTCAATGCAATATATAGTTCATCAAGATTCACCGCACGGAATGAGAAAGGATTTATGTTAGCATTGCGTGCGAAATTATGATAAATAATGATTAGTTCAATGACTGATAACAAACTAGAAATATGAAATATAGAAAATATTTCAGAGCTTCTGATTTTACTACTGCATACACCGCTCTGGTATGATGCTTTTACTTCAAAGGAGATTCAGTTTCGCTCCAGATCTTTCTGGAATTTAATATACAGGGTGTCCCAGGCTAATATGACTATATTTTGCCAAATGACTTCTCTCGTCCAGACAAGTAAACAAAGTATACGGCACGGCAGGAGGGGTGCAAAATGTCACCCTACCGAGTTGCATGGTGATTAGTAAACTATAATATTTTTCATTAAACACCTTCTATCTTGAAAAGTACAGGGTATACGGTCTATTTTAAGATGGTATGCAGAACCTTGAGCTCTTTCCTATGAATGGAATGGCATCCTGGTACCCCTCTTCACTCCAGAGTTATGACTCTTCAAATTCAAAATTTTTCTTTTAAATTTTATTTTGTTTTTATTTTTCTGTTATTTATTTTAAAAATGCCTCCACTAATATACAATGTTGTTACAAAATTTTCAAAGCCCAGAGTCTCTTCTTTAATTTAACCTATTGTACTTATGTTATCTGTGACGGTTAAGGAGTTATTAGCTCTTAACCTTTTTTTAAAGACAATTTGTTCCCTTAAAAAAAATATGGGCTATTTTCGGTTTGACCTGAATATGTTAAGAGTTTGTAACTCCTTAACCGTGACAGATAAAACATACCTCATAGTGAAAGTTATCCAAGTCGGAGGCTCAATTTAATCGAAAAAATGAAACTTATGTTGTATAGTATACCTTCAAAACTACACAAATACCTGTTATTAACAGAAATATACAAATGGATGGATTAACTACATCCTTTTCTATACCGAGTGGGAAACGGAAGCATTTCGGATGCATTCCGAAAGGTATGGAAGCAATACGTTTTGGTACCCAGTCCATTTATTTTAATGCATTGATGTCCTCCGACGGGAAGGTAATCAAGGTCGATACTTGAGCACCTTACCTCTGCATGACCAGTATGGAGAAAGGAAGTCTTCCTTATTAATTCTTCGGAAGGCGAGAAGAAGCATTACATTTCAATTCTGTGGTAGCATTCATTCCGCCATCTCAGAATAGTCTATGGAACCATTAAGCATGCATTTTCCGGAAGGTTAGAAGCTATTCAATATTTATACTCTCAGGAAGATGGAGGGAAGCACTGTTCTTGTTTTCATTGAGAGGTAAAGGGAAGCACTTTTCCTGGTTTTTTTTAGAACGGTCTATATCTACCTTCTCTAAGTATTCCCTGGAAGATATATAGCATGCTCAAAAATACGACACATCAATATATTACACCTGCCTTCATAAGCCAAGTAAAGGTAAGGTATGTTCATGTGCTCACTACTAATGCATTCCAGGTAATGGTAATAGTAAAAGTTATCTAATTCAGGCATACCCATTCTTTCCGCTGGGTAATTCAAATCCTTTGGTAAGTCAAACGAAAAGGAACCCTTTTAATAACCTCCTCCAACTTTTTAGGTTGCACTAAATCGGAAATGTCCGTCATTCGGAAGAGAAAAAAGCCAATCAAAATAAGGAATTTGAAAAAGAAATGCTCTGCGAGGATATGTAGGAATTAAAGATTTTCCATACTAATGTAGTTCATACCTACATTTCCATTTTGCTGGGACAAAATATTTGCTTTTAATCCCCTTACAGATATTTTCGGATTTATCTGGCTACGCTGTCCGTTCGGAAGGGAAACCTTTCTTCCAGTGGGCCTTCTAAATCATTTCGTATTGAATTTAATATAAGAAATCGATATCATCCAAAGACTGTGTCATAATAATACAATGGAGTGATAGTATAGGTATGAGCTTGAAGGGGTGTACTTGAAACTTGAAGTCAGGTCTCTAGCGGGTCATTGTCACCATCATTGAAACAGGAAATTTACATTAACACTGTGTACATGTACCAACTCTGCATTTTTCTTTTCATGCTTTTTCTGTTTTTTCTATTTTTTGTTTTTCTGTTTTTTTTCTTCTATCTATAGGAATTTCGCCTTTTTGATATATTTTCTCCCACCGTAAACATACTGCTTGCTTATGGAATAAACAGGACTATTCTATCCCCTTTACTGTATTTGATCCTATGGGGCAGAAACTACATAAAACATGGCATTGTAGCATTAAGAGCAAAAGCATTACTTCGCTTAGAGAACTCAGAAAAAACGGGAGAGACCGATTTTAATAACTACTATGAAGCTTACAGATTACCACCCTAGCACCTTTTGCTATTAGGGAACGGAACAACTTTGGATACAGCCCTTAGTTTGCATAGAACGAGAACTGAATGTAAATAATGCGAATATAAAAATAACTGTAATAGAAAGACTTTCTTTCGATGTTTTCAAGAACGTGGTGCGGGCTGGCAGTGAGGTATAATAAAAGAAATTTGTGCAAAATTTCCCTACTCGCTATGCTGCTATGTACGCAGATATATTTTATACACATACATACATCCATATACATAATGATCTATTGTAAACAGAATTAGCATTTTTCTACTCATCCAACTAAGTCACTTCAGTCGAAAATTGTCTTACATTTTCTAGGATACTAATTACGGACTAAATGGCATAATAAAATCTGAGAATTCTAATTTTATGATAGTCTTGTTGTTATTTAAACTACTGCAATTCATAGACTGAAAAAGTCATAACATAGACCGTCCTAAAATTTGAAAAAAAAACAAAGATTCAAACACCAAGCTGTCATTTCGGTGTTACCTTGAACTGTTTGGAATGACATCCAAGCTTTAAACATCACGTTTTCCCTCTCAAACTGCGGATTGAAATGTAAACCTTGCCTTATCCACCTAAGTGACTGGCCCAAGAATCTCCTTATTTAATTTAATATTTAACCCTGCATTACTAACCTAATAGTATGTTGCATTCTTACTAACCATGGGTGTAATCCACCCACGGCTTTATATTCACGTATACGAGGCACCATTACATTAAAATTTAAGAATATAATATTTTTAAGTATAAGTATATTTAATAAGCCAAAAGTTATACTCATTTATTCTCACGAATATTGGCGAAATCTTCAACTGGCCACAACTCCTAAAGGATGGTTTTGAGGGGGGGGGGGGTATGTGGAACAATTTTTTGATCAGCTTACCTCAAGGAATCGCGTAGTATACCGGAAGGTATCTTGATTTGAATCAGCTTGTATATATTGCCCAAAGCTGCATCTCCACGGAAACTTTCTAGTTTTTCATCGACCGTTATTACATTACAACCAACATTGTAGTTATCTACACAATCTTTATTGAACTTATCAAAAATTTCGCGTATAGACGGAAGCTTGTCAAATTAACGTCGTTCTTGATGTGTTTTCACGTCATCAAAACGTATGCACTGCATTAAAAATTGAAAGAGGTTGTAGCTCATTGTGGCGGGAAAAATTTCCAATCCGGTGCCATCTGTAGTCCACAAATCTCTTACATGCACGTGAAAAGATTTGTGCAATCCAGTCAGACATAATACACCAATATTGTCTGTAGACCGCGCCTGTTTTGTATTTTTGTAATTTATTCGCTGCCTTGTAATATATTTGTTTGTATATATATTGACGAAATGGAATTTTTTTCAAAGCGACCCATTTTTACCAATAAATTGTCATCATTGGGACGAACTTCATTATTTTCATAATCAGATTCGCCTTCTTGTTCTGTTTCCGATTCATGATCAATTCCTATTTCGAAGTCAACTTCATTATTACTTACTGCACCACCGAAATACTCTTCTTTATTTATGTCTTCTATAAGCGCAGCCAATCTGATTTGTTCTCTTCCATAATTACACATCCTATAAATTGTTTGTTTGTCTTAAGGATAAATTGTGTAAAAAGTGCAAAAATAATTACCTGTCTAAAATTCAGTATACACAAGCCAGAAATATTATTCTTTAATTAGAAACGTGTCAAACACCGAAAAATATTATACTGTTATTACTAACGTGGGTGTTAATCACCCAGGCACTTTTTGTAAATAACGGTGTCGACACTTCGCCTATAGAAGGAATACTGAAAATTATTTCAAAATGTTGTGAAATAAGTCTACTAAGATTACAAATTAATACGAAATCCGCTGATTTTCTTTTACACTTTGTTTTTTGAACATGATTTCAAATTGGGTGGATTACACCCATACGTTAGTAATGCAGGGTTAATAAAAATTACTACTCAATAGTAGAGTTGCTAGTGGTCAGCACCTTCACGCATTTTCTTGAAATAATAGCTTGTAAAAAATGTTAAATAATTAATTTTGGGGATGTAGACACAGGAACATTAACCTCAATAAGTATATTTTAAATTTAAAACACTAAAATATCGCAATTTTTCATTTATTAATTAAAATTGTAATAAAGCACAAAGAATCCAGTGCTCGGCATTCTAGTTTCCTTTCTCCAGCAATTTTGATATCATTTTATTAAATCATCGATTCAAATTTGCCTTCGACATAGATTTATAAAAAGTTATCTTTCTGATATGTTCATTGATTCATAGGCATAGGTATATCACATGAAGTTATGTTTTTTTTTTGGTACAATGCAGATCACATTTTATTTAGACGTTTATGATTGAATTTCAATATTTTTTTAATCCACTAACAAAATATAGTAATATCTTAAAATTATAAAATTAAATTAAATTCACATTATGAATTACGAACTAAAAAATAGGAACTCATTTTAGTCGTCATCACAATTGCTAGTCTTGTCCTTCACAAAAATTGCACAGAAAGTCAGCATTTTGAGCCTCTGCAATAGTTAAGTCTGACAAACACGTACATTTTAAATGAAACCACTTTTCACTATGTCACAACCAATATTCTTAAGTCCATTCTCTTCAACACCTGTAAACAACTCACCCTCACAACTCGGACAGAAAATTTTATTCCGCTGATTTTTCTTTTTTTTTTTTGCATCTTTAGGTTTTTGCGCCAGATTTTTGTAGAGTATTTTAGTTCAGCTGCTGCTTTTTTATCTGTCTTTATCTTTTCTTTCTTATCATAGTTTTCTTTCCAAGCTGCAGAGGAAATAGCCATGGGAAGTTTTCTTTGTCTGTTTGTTTTTCTTGAAGGTGAAAATGGCTTTGGATAAAACAAATGCCTTTCAAATGTAGCTGGGAAAGTTTGACTCGAATACAACAACATATTTAAGGCAGATTGTAACAGACTCCTTCTTGATTACTTTCGGCCATAATATCTTGATCAATATCTCTTTGGGTTGGGCCTTGATCGTCAATATTTTCCTCCAAAGTAGAAGGGTTATTTTCCTGTGCTTATTCAATTATTCGAATAAAAAAAAAGTCAATATTTGCCTCTGCAAGGTTATCTTTAATTGATTCGACTTCTTTAATTGGACGCACTTGGCTTAGTTAACAGCATTAGCGTTAAATGGCTAAATCCCACATTTCCGGAACGAATTTTTGACTACTTCAGTTCTATTCTTTTTACTCAATCTAGTTTGCAGCATTGCACAAAAATTTTCTTTCGTAATTGCTTTTCCATGATTTTCGGGGCATCCGTTGATACGCCCTCACAATCCCTTTGTAACCATCCTTAAGTCCTTTAAAAAATCCCACATCAGCTGGCTGCAAAATATGTATTGTATTTGGCGGAAGCGAACAGAGCACGATTTCATTATTTCTGCAGAAGTCGCTCAGTTCAGCAGTTAAATGAGATTTGTGGCCATCAACCAGAAAAAGCACTGGTCTCTCTATATATTTTTAGCTGTAAGCCAGTTATTAAATCCATTGGCGACATACTCGAAAAAAGTTTCGCTACGCATTCAACCAGTTTCCGATTTCCCAAAAATCCAATTGTTGGGCATGCTGCTGATGACTGCTGCTGGAGGCCGAACGAATGGAAACACGACCATTGCAGGAAGTGTTTGACCGTCTGCTGATAAAACTAGTAGGACGGTAAGCGTATCCTTTTCATTTCCAGGCTTAAATTGGAAAACATTTGTCCACCCCTTCGGTGCAACAATATTTCCTGTTTTTGGAACTAAACTGAAATTAGTCTCGTCTTCATTAAAAATTCGCACCGCTTCTTCTAAGATATCACAGGAATTTTAGATGTGAAATATTTCTTCAGTTCTGAAAACCACTCTCTGATTCCTTCGTCCGTAATTATAGCTCTCCCCATTGACACGGTTTCTGGATTTCGCAGGCTAAGCTCTGGATGACGTTTTAAAAATGCGTAGTACCATTTCTTTCCTGGTCTTCCATCCTTGAAAGGTGTATATCTTTGGCCTTGCAATATTATTCTTTGCACCGTATTGAGGAGATCATCAGGTTTCTGCGGAATCCACATTTAGCTAATCCCATCAACCATTGCACTAACTTCGTTTCTTCGTCAGGAGAAAGAACTGTATGTGGGCCCATTCTTCTAGGACCTTCTTTGACATGTTCGTGGATTCTATCCTGCAAAGTGCCCCTAGGAACATTGAATTCTTTACAAGCCTGCATGATATTCAGTCGTTTCTCTCGTACAGCCCTCAAAGCATCTGCCAAATCCTGCTCGTTGTATTTATGGATAACCCGTCTTTTGAAATTCATTGTCCAATATACTTATATAAAAAATATATACAACACGTTTAATTGCTTGCGATGTATGCTTGCAATGAACTAGGCTAGATTCGAACTAAGGAACGATCCCTGCAAACGTAATAATGCAAAAGAGATGCTTATTTCTCATTTCGAAACAAATTTCGATAGCAAATCGATTTCAGTACTGAAAACAATGAAAACAGAGCGCTGTAACGGTATTTTCGTGAGAAAATTCTCGAAGAAATATCCAACAACCATAACACATTCATAAGCATGAATGCATCATTTATGCATTATAGGAGAATACTCGAAACTGTGAGCAAAGAATATGTTAAGTGTACTCTGCGGCCTGAAGCAAGAATTCTCGAATCAAAGATAATTCGAGCAAAGGACCCTTCGATAAATTATTTGCAGGGGTTAGTTTCCTATTTCGATAGCATTTGGCACCAGCAAGGACTTCATTGTCAAAATGGTTCTGACTATTGGATGAAACTAATTTTGAATGATATCCAGTCTCCAGCATGCTATGCTCAACTCAATGAAATATCGTTTCCTTAACACAGCACCTTTAAAATTAAATGTATTTTTGTGGGTACATTTTACAAATGCATTAAAAAACTCGTAAATAAACACTATTTGTATGATGGAATACTTTTTTCATTAACTTACCATTTATTTCACAAGAAAATAAACAAAATTTCTAACACTTTCCACTATTTATTTTTTAACAAAACCTGTTCATTACCATCTTCAATAGGATCTCTAAGGATACTGACGATAATAATACAACTACGAAGGATAAGTACAATAAAATGTTTACATTTCTTGAGAACAGGTTTGAGGTTAAGGCAATTTTGTGTAAAAAGTAGCACTGGAAACTGCTGACTTTAGGCGCTACTACTACAGGTATATAAAAATGAATATATCTTCATAAGATTATAGTACCTACTCCGGCAGATTAAACTTTGGTCATTACATCAAAACTTGTTAGAAAGGATAAGGAGGGTTTTAGAAATAACCTTCTTAGTCTTATCGGAAACACCGGTTATATCGATAACACTACAATGCTTCCACATAGAATTTTTTAATAACTTTCAATTCCTACATATTTGTAGAGCCCCGTAAAGTTAGAAAATTTTTTTGGAATGACTGAAAATTCCATATTCCCAACAACAACAACCTATTATTTAATAACAAACAAATTACAGCAACCAAATACTAGCTACAGGACGAGGACTAGAAAGCCTTCTTATCTTAATTAAGCTTCTAGACAAGTCATAAATTCGTCGAAAGTGGACTCTGGCTAATTAATGGCTTCGATTAATGTTCGGTGCTGTTCTCCACTGCTTATTTTCATTGCCAATTTATAACTTCAAAATAGAGTTCAGATCCTTTAACTGCAACTAACTACGTATATACTATACATATACATAACTACAGTAGCTAAGCTGCTTATATACAAGGAGTAAAACTAAATATTGATTTTTGTTTTAAATTTATAAGCAAAGGACTGGAATGAAAAGATAAGTTCCTTTCCCTTGCCAGAAATAGTATCTTTTCGGAAAGATTCTTCTGGAATAGCTTTGTTCATTACAGAATCAGTCATAAATGAAACACTCAGCCCTGTCAGCACGATGTGCTAAAGTGCTACAGAATATATAGATCCTCTATGTGAAACGTCGATTGGTCGAAATGGGGGCAATAATCAATTTGTTCCTGACTACTGCACCATCGAACATAAAGCAGTGTTGATGATATACGTAAACCTACACCAGTTTCCGTTTTCACGTATACCGAGTGCAGCCCTTGTAGTACATACATACATCGCGAGGTGATGATAATAATTTTTGCTTCGTCAGTTATGCTGATATTCCGCAGAATCGCAACAATAAAGTGTAGAGGAGTGCGAATTTGTAACTTTGAACATAAAGAAACATTTTTTTTTGCTATAAAAGGCGTAAGTGAAGAGGATTTTTACACGAATAGCACCGTAGTATTCACATAGAAAAAAAAACAAAACCGGACGCAAATTTTTACTCTCTCCTGAGGAATGGAGCAAAAAAGAAAAGGTAAACATGTGTGGTGGTGGATATCTCTAAACATAAAAGCTTTTTGTCGGCTGAAAGTTGGAACACGAGGCAAAAGTTATGCCCTAGACACACAGCGCTGTTAATGAAGAAATAACTAACCACTCATTAGTCTATAATGATTCATTTTAAACTGCAGACACACAGCCATTTCTTTAATTAAATTGTACTGTCAAACTGGTTTTGATTTACTCACGACATTAAGGGCCGTATTCACCAAGCAAAATTAAAAAAAAAATTCAATTAAAGCTATTCACCAACCACACTTACCGAGTCGATTTAATGAAAATTTAATTTTAATTTAATTTTAAGTGAGGCCTTACCCTCTATTAAATAAATTTAATTTCGATATCAGCTGATTGAAATATAATGTAGTCAAATGCCATATTTTTGATAGCGATGTTAAAAGGTTGAAGAAGCGAAGAACTAATTGTTTAGAAATACGCCGAAATCAGTAAATACAGGGTGGGCCAAAAGTCACCATGGGGTTTAAAAATTTAATAACTTTTTCGTTTATATTTTTTTTTATTTTTTTTTTTTTTAGATTATAAAATATACAAAATGGAAATTTTTTTACGCTAAGTATGGAAAATAATGTCACTTAAATGACCGCCGTTATTAGCTTCGCAATGATGGGCTCTTTTTAGAGCATTTTCCATAACATCTTTCAACATTTGTGGCTGTAGCGCTCGAATTTCTGCAACAATGTTGGCCTTGAGTTCAAGGATTGTCTCGGGCTTGTTCACATATACTCGCTCCTTCAAATAACCCCAAAGAAAATAGTCGGGTGCTGACAAATCTGGCGAACGCGCTGGCCAATTAATTTCCGAATTTCGTGAAATTATTCGCTGTCCAAAAATTTGCCTTAAAAGTGCCATTGTGTCTCAGGCAGTGTGGGCCTGCTGAAACCACATCTCAGGTCTGTTTTCAAGAGCAGGACGTAAAAAATTTTCTATCATAAACCGATACCGCTGTCCATTTACGGTTACAGCACTTCCATCTTCATTTTCGAAGAAGTAAGGCCCAATGATATTTTCAGATGTAATGCCACACCATACTGTACACCTAATGGGGTGCAATTGGCGTTGATGAATGGCTCTTGGATTTTCAGAACCCCAGAACCTACAGTTCTGCTTATTAACAAAGCCATTCAGATGAAAATGAGCTTCATCACTCATAATCAGATTTTCAATAAAGTTGATTTCATTTCTGGCCAACTGTTGAAATTTAACTGCAAAATTTAGACGTTGCCGATGATCTGCGGGCTTCAATTCTTGCACCAATTGCACCTTATATTGGAATAACAGTAAATCTTTTTTTAAAATGCGCCGTAGTGACGTACGAGACATCCCTAGCTGAGCAGAACGCCTTCTGGTAGATGTTTCTGGTGTTTCGTTAACACTTTGCTCTACACGTTCAATATTTTCCGCAGTGTGAATTATACGCGGTCTACCGGTCCGAGGCAAATCACTTACGGTGCCATGTTGGTGGTGACGATCAACTAAGCAACGAATCATGGCTTCAGAGGGCGAAATTCTGACGTTAAAATGGCGACGATATGCTCTTTGCGTTAAAATAATTGATCGCTGATTTAAGTAATAAAATTCTATTATTCTTGTTCTTTGTTCAGTTGTGAATCTCTCCATTATTTATTCTCCACATGTTATTTATATAATCTAAAAAAAAATAAAAAAAATATATAAACGATAAAGTTATTAAATTTTTAAACCCCATGGTGACTTTTGGCCCACCCTGTAGAATCAACGCTTTTAGTTTCAAGTGGATTAAAAAGTTAATTATTACTGCTATGGAAGAAGCAAGACCATCCAGGAGATGATAATCTAATCTTCAGATGAAAAGTTTATGGTGTTATTAGAGAATCGCAGTACACACCGTTGTTGCCGAAGACGAGAATAATTAGAAAAAGGCAAAATATGTTCTTAAAATACGATGAATTTCTTCTATGTAGATTCAGACTACCAAAAAATCTTGTCATGAAAATGGTGGGAAAATTGAAAAGAAAACCAGAGTTTCATTTGAAAGGAAATAATCCTATTTCTGTGAATGACCAAATATTTATTGCCCTTAGATATTATGTAACAGGTAATTTCCATTGTATTGTAGAAGTTCAAAGCGAAATTTTATACCATGTAGTTTTATCCATGTTTATTTAAAAAATTGCTTTTTCTATAAGCACATCAACAAAGAATAAATAGTACATCAAATAAATCGCTTTAACTTTTTAAATAATATTTAAATTTCATCAACTGACACTTGCCAAAATTCGCAAATCTCGCAGCTGAAATACGAAATTGTTTATTTTATTAAAGTTAGTGAATAGCTACAAAAATTTAATTGCAGTCCCTCAATAATAATTAAATTAAAATTAAATTTGTATTAAATGGCTTGGTGAATACGGCCCTAAAGAATCGATATGGATGGAATCAACGCGATAAACTTTGTTTTTATTAATTTTAATTTTTATTAATTTTTATGTTATTTCATTTAACGATTGAGAAATGAAAAAAAAAAAAAACAATTTATTAAAAAATATTTTGACAAAATTACTTTTTTCTTTGCATTTCTTCGTCTTATTTTTCAAATTAACAGATGCACAGCGGAGCTCCATACTTAAATTATGTGCTAAATCTAGCACACATTTCCTAATTATAGCTATAATGAAGGAAGAAAACACTTTATTAGTTTACTTAATTATCATCTGATTTTCGAGCTATAATGACGTATACTGTGTGACACACAGCATTTTAATGAAGAATTAGTACTAATGATTAATTAGATCGTGCTGTGTGTCTAGGGTATTAGGTTGATTCTAGAAAATTGTTAGCAAAAATTTAACAAAAATTTGATGGCGTCGCGTCGGATGTTTGAAACGTGTTGAGAAAGTTGAACGGCAAATTGTTAAGTTGATGGGCTCGCAGAAAAACTTGTGGTTGTTGTCAACTTGTCACTACGTGTGTCCGACGATTGAACAACGGTTAACGCAATTTCATTTTGTTACGGAATTGAAAGAGGTATGGACGTAGCTTCTAGTGTTATTTAATGTTTGCATGGAAATTATTTTAAGGAGTAGGTACCCGATAACAAAATCGAACATGTTTTAAAGAGATATTAAAGAGTATTCCACTGGATATGAATAGAATATATTTTTAACATGCATTCTGGCAAATCGAATTTTCTTTCATGCCTCGATGCAGCAGCGTTCGGCTTTGTGTATCATCGGACATAAAAATGATTCATTCCTTCAGTGAAAAATTTCAACGCAGAATCCTCATTATTTACACTCACAATCAAGTCAACCATATAAAAGCAATCACGCGTTACGTTACATGTTTAAGGAAACTTGACATATTCCTTATACAAATGTTTTTGAATAGTAGCTCCTAATAAAAACGGGCTGTAGATCACTCCGAAAGTCACACGTGTCATTCTATATTCCTGTATAGGTGGAATGCTATCGCCAGGTGAAACTTTTGTGGAGTACCACAGAAAACGATGCGAGTCGCGATCCTCTTTATTGAGTAATATTTGAAGGAAAGCCTTCTCAATTTCAGCAATTAATCCAATTTGGCACATACGAAAGTTCAATAAGATCCTTAAAATATCCACCAAAACATTCGATCCAGTATGATGGTGGTCGTTCAATGAGGGCTCGTTCGGAGCATATGCTGAGGCGTCAAAAACTATACGAAGTTTTGTTGTCCTCTTATCGTTACGGTATACAGAGCGATCAGGTAGGTAATAAATTCGGTAAGGAGTTAAATCATGTGTAACTTCTTCATCAAACTCTGACGATATGAAATCACGCATGGCATTGTCATATTCGAGTAACTTTTCAGCTTCTTGAGATAATTTTTTTGTTAGCGAATAAAGAGCTCCAGATTTATTACTATCTAATTTATCTTGTAAATTTTTCCACGGTAATGAAACTAAGTATCATTCATCGGATTTCGTTATACAATCTCTGGTATAAATTTCGGTGAAGTTTACGTCAACGGTATCGTTATTAATTCCTAGTGTCTCAAAATGCCAAAGCTTTCTAAAATAAAATTCGTTAAAAAATGTTGTGTGCAAAGAAACAGATGGAATTATATTAAAAATCGATAAAAATGTTAATTGTAGGTTAGGTTAGGTTAGGTTGAAATAAAAGACCTGGGTACAATAATTAAAATAAACCTATGTATTTTTCTTCGGTACAATTCATTCGATGGTTACGCAAGTACTGATGGCAAAATCGTTAAATCAGATGAGGAGAGGCCTCATACAATTATACAAAGCAGTAGTATAAATTACAATAGGTAAGATCATACTATAGCTGTGTGTGTTACTTTAAATTTAATACAAATAGAATAAAAGAGAATTTAAACATATACCTACATTAGCTGCGTTTTTTTTTATTTTTATATCTGTGATCTGATCAGGATCAAAAGAGATTATCGATTGACGTCGGTGTAAAAAACGGTTATATATTTACATGGTTTTCTAAATTCATAAGAAATCTTTACATTGCCATGCTTTTGTTGGGTACAAACTTCAAAATTTGAACCAAATTTTATTCAGGTTCTATTTTGACGTTTTGTGAAGATTGAAATTATGGCAATTTGATATTTTTCCTCATATGTAAAATTATTAGGTCTGTATGTTTACTCGAAAGTTTTTACCCAGGCTTCAAAGTTTTTACACAGACTCGAAAGTTTTTTACCCATAATGTGTATGTTAACTTCTCGGACTAGAAAAATTTGACAGTTGCATGCATTTTCCCTCCTCAACAAAAGTTAACATTTTTACACAGGGTAAAGTAGATGAGTAAATCCATTCTTTTCTTCCATTTGTCATTTGAAATAATTCTTTCAGTTGTCAGGGCGATTTTTTAAAAAATAAAATAAGTCCGATTTTATTAAAATAAATAAATAAATAAAATAAATTAAGTCCGATTATATTAAAAAAGTTATAAATTAATAAAAAAAAAATAATCTTGATTTTTGACAGTTGACAAATTTAATTCGATTTACACATGCTTTACTCATAAGTTGTCTGTTAACTTTTTTGCATTCTCATCTAGTATTATTCCCTCTACCGCAGGAAAGTTTTTACTCGATTTTTACACAGGCTTTTTTACTCAAAAGTAAACTTACAGACCTATTATAGCTACATACAGACATTTTTTAGAACCAAATCAACTTGAAATTTCCAATGAACCGAATCAATATAAAAAAAAAACGCAGCTGTTATAGACTTCCATTATCGTTTATTATTTAATAATTTTCTTCACGATACATTATTTTGTATTAAATTTTCGTTTCGAAACGGAGTCTCGATTAATGTTCTCGGTAAGTTCTGATGTCCTGTGTGTGGTGTGTGGTTTTATTTTTTGTTATTTTTTGTTATATGCAGTTTCTAGCCTAATATTTTAGTAAAAAATCAGGAATTCTGGACCGAATTTATTGAATTCTACCAGACTTTTTCCTGTGCTTGGAATGTTAAAAGCAAAGAATACAGCAATAAATTGTTAAGGCATGCTGCACTTGAATAGCTGGCAGAGAAGTATAAAGAAGGAAAAATAAATAAGGAGCTTATGTATATTATAGAGGTAACATAAACAAGGAGCTAGAACTAACCTCCTAAATGGTCACAGTATCAAACGCACGTATCTGTCTTGTCCAGTTTTGTGTTTTGTCGATTTACTGCTCCCGTCGTTATCTTACAGATCTCATTGTGGAAAAAGGAAGAAAAAGAATCCGAGTCAAAGCTTCGAGGATGCTGAACAAGGGTTAGCATGAATTTTACAGGTCGACGTATTTACCTACTGGAGAAATTATGGACCGATATATCGACGTACGGAGAGCTCTCCGGATGGCACGAGATGCAGATACTAAAATAGATTATAAATGCAAAATAAGCCATTATTATAACTAATTATTAATCAGTTCCATGTAAACTCTGGATCGTCTCAAAACAAGTCCTAATAATTAAACTCAGAGTTTAATTTCATAGTTCAAAGCCAAAATTCAAATTGTCGCAAATTCTCTAAGTTCAGTGACTCGAAAAATCGATATCGAAATCGGAACATTTTTGATCAGGGCTGACAACCACGATGAAGTGAGGAGATCAAGATCAGAGGAGGTCAGTCAGTGAGTTTTTGGTCTTCTTAGAGGTCGGGTATTAATCAGCAATCGGTGACATTAAGTTGAGGAAAAGAGTAGTACCAGATAACGGACAGAGGCAATTGTTTCGAGAGCGGTCAAGGAGGTCCCATAGTTGAGTACCAATTTACTTTTCTTTTGTTAATTGTGTTTTTTTTTTATTTTATCAATATTGTTGTGATTCCACATCGTTAACAAAATATAATAATTCCATTTGATCTACGACCGTTGTATGCTCTCTTCGCGTTCATGCATATATAGAATAAACATCAGGCCGTTCTACGATAGTTTAGTTTTCTTATTGAACTCTTAGGTTTACGAGTTTCTTGATTCTCGTGGTAATCTAAAAGAGAAAAAAAAAATAAATCAAGTGGCGCCCATATTTCTAGGATTCAAAGAACCCTGGCCGTCTTCATTGAGCTACCAAGGAGGATGCAGTACATCCTCGTTACGGAACGGTATGGGGAACCGTAACACGCATTAATAATATGCGCACAATATTTAAACGAGAACTAAGAAAAGTTCAAGACGGCTGAAATACAATGACTGCGACACGCATTTGTCGACGCCAAAATAATTTTCGAATACATGTTACGACATTAGAGCATAGCAAATGCTGCGACGCGAAAATGTCGTCGTCAAAAAGTAGAGCTAATTTCTAAAATTGTCGTTGCGCAGTGCGACATTTAAGTTTGACAGTTCGTTTTTTGGTATATTTCACGTACTATTCTTTTAAAACTGGCATAACTGCATATAAGCTTTAATGTAACTTATACTTATTCTTAAAAATTGTAAAAAAAAATCCGTAGACATCACAAAACAGCAAAACTCAACTCAACTATCTTGAAATGACGACGAATAATGTCGCATTCATTGTATTACGTCTGCGACAAACGACGACGCCAATTGGCGTCGACAAATGCGTGTCGCAGTCATTGTATTTCAGCCTTCAAAGCGAACTGCACTAAATTATCGTCATAGCTCCTTCCAGAGGTAAGAGAACGCAAGTGATTACTAATCTTCTGGGGTCATAGCGTCTCTCATAGTAGCATTTTGTATTGTAGTCAGCGGTTTTACTTTTGTAGAAGCTAATTAAATATGTAAAAACTTCTGAAAATCATTCTGTTCATTTTTTCGTAAATCAGACAGAAAGTTCATTATGCGTATATTTTTGACGATTCAGAAGCCACTCTTTCACGCACTTTTCATCTGTTTTTTTTTTATGGTACAATTCCGACCATTATATTCAGGGCCGCATTTACCATAAGGCACATTAGGCGCAAGCTGGGGCCTCACTCCCCATGGGCCCACTTTTAAAACCTCACTCCTCACAAATAAAAAATATAAAAAATCAGTATCGTTATTCTAACAAAAAAAAATCTTTTAAATGCTAAGATCATAATATAAAAACTAGAGCCCTGCTGAAAGATTTGCCTCCATTTGAAATACATATACAGGGTGTTTCCATTTATGTGGTTCATAGAGCAAGAGGTGATAGTACTCACCTAGAGGAACAAAAAATTATACGGCAAGCGGGGGGTCCAGGGTGTTTGAGAAATAATGCTAGTATTTCACAAAACACCCTGTATCTTAAAAGGTACAGGGTGTGTCGCCTGATCAACCAGCGCCGTACTCTTCTCGTCTGAGGAGTTCTGGTGGTCTAAAGTAAGAATTTCGGATTTCGTGCCATTTTTTATACGTTTATGTCTTTTTTTTTACAAAAAGTTGGTTTTTATAAAAAAAAAGTTATGTTAACCAACTTTTTGGAAAAAAACAAATGTCAAAGTCAGAAAAATGGTACGACATCCGAAATTTTTACTTTAGACCACCAGAACTACTGAGAGGAGAAAAGTGCGAAGTTGGTTGAATAGTTGTTGAAAGGGCCTCGAAGTCACGAGCTCCAACCCTATACCCTGTACATTTTAAGATACTAGCATAATTTCTTAATCACCCTATGTCTCTGGACCCCCGCCCCCTGCCATATACATTTTTGTTCGTCTAGGTGAGTACTATCATGTCCTGCCCTATGGACCACCTAAATGGAAACACCCTGTATACATATGTACATTGTTCTTTCGTTAGAATATATTATAATAAACAAAAATGTAGGTATCGTACAAAATTCGTGTACATGAGTGAAATCGAAAACCGCTAATAATATTTCAAAGGGGTAGTTCATAACAAAGGACATAAAATACAGAAGAAAATACGATGCAGTATAAAACAAAACCAAAAACCAGAAAAAGAATCACTGGCAGCTATGTCGAAAGATAAGTGAGTGAAATGTCATGAAATTTACACTCCTATTAGAAGTAATTAACTGTTACACTGCGCCTTCATGGGTTCTGCTAGCTTTTCATAACTGCACTGTGCCCCACCCAACACAAATATCGGCCGGCTTGGCTTCAATTAGCTTATCAGCATTACCGTTTGTTATGTATTCTAAGGTTCTTTCGTTAGAATATAAAACCAACAAGAACTATTGGATTGCATAAAATGCATGTATCTGAGCAAGCCATCAACCAGGCAAAAAACTATTGGGGTATTAGCTATTTAGCTCCCTCTAACTACTTTAAATGACAGTAGAATAGTGGGAATTTGAAAAAGAATTGTGGATTCGTTTTAATTTATCGCAATTTCTCACTATTCTTTTTTTATTTCTAAGATTATATCGCATGACCGTACGTAATCGACCTTTGTTTCCCCCCTATTGCGCCTGTATGTTCTCCTTATTACCATAGTGAGATGTATGTACATCACGCAAAGGTACAAAAAATGCGCGCGAGACTGCGTCATAACTCTTATATGTGCCACACGCGATAAATTAATATTGGAAATAAATGAAAGAACGAAATGTGTGACATGACCATCACCAATTTTTTAGAAAAATTTCACATACTTGGAGGGTTTGTAAAAATAAAAAAAGAATTTAAATTTTTTTCTCCTACAATGCGTATTTCGCGAGTTATGGCATTTTCAAAATTTCGCTACAATGCTGTGCTGGTCTTCTTTAAAAATTCGTATATAGGTATTTTTCTATTTATGCTAGGATAGTGAAATATGACTTATTTAAAAAATAGGATTTCAAGCTATCTAAGAAAATTAGAATCTTAAAATATACATGAAAAAGGACATCAAGGATAAGGATTTTATTCTTGAATATTCTAGCATAAATAGCAAAAATATACGAATTTTTAAAAAAAACCAGGACAACATTTTTGCGAAATTTTGAAAATGCCGTAACTCGCGAAATACGCATTGTTGAAGAAAAATTTTTAATTCATATTTTTATTTTCACAAGTCCTCTAAGTACGGAAAATTTCAAAAAAATTTGTGATCATCATGTCACACCTGTTGCCTATTTTATATGGAATGACCCTAATCAGACATATTAGATAGGTTTGAATATAATATAAACATATAAATCAAGATAAGTACAAGGCTAGTTTTAAGAAAATTTACAAACTTATGGTACTGATATTGACTCAGAAAAATGTATTGATGAAGGTGAGCAATTTTTAATAATGAATAAGGAAAAAAGTGTTTTAATTCAAAATACATATGTATAAATTTATAAACGATGGGTTAAGGTCTACTTTTCGAACGTAGAAAAAATTTTAAAAATATTTGTGACGATGCCTATCTCTAATACAAGTACTTAACGGTCATTTTCGGTGTTGAAATGAATAAAAAATTATCTACGAAGTAATTTACATCAAAATAAAGCAAGTGATCTATCGCTATTATGCATTGAATCAGATGTAATGGACTGGATTAATTAAGATGACAGAAAAAAATGTTTAGTTATTATTTTATTTCTTATTTAAAACTGAGCGGATTTGTTTTTGTACTCTTTTTAAATACCAATGTTGTGTTATTTTTATGTTATTAAAATGCGTTATTATGGAAATGTCGACTTTTGTTTCTAATTAACTAAAAGAAATGCATATGTACCTTACCTATATCTTATTTTTTTGGGGCCTCGTAATGATTTTGCGCCTAGGGCCTCTAAAAGTATAAATGCGGCCCTGATTATATTGCACAACTTTTTTCTCTGATCCATCTTGTTTCACTCTTTAGAAACAACTGAAAGATCTGAAAAGTTGATGCTAAGTTGAGACATGCATGTGGAATTTGTAAAGTGAAAAGAGATAATTAGCAAGAAACTTCAAAGGTATATTTTCAAACTGAACGTTATAATTTGAATTAGCTTATATACTATAAATTGTTTCCGGTTGCATATTGTGTCATGTATCTCCAATTCGATGCTCGATGTCACTCTCTCGTAGCGGTAGTGCAGCCGGTGAGTTTCTGTCTGCTATGTTGTTGCACTTAACTAGTGTTCTGCCCAATGAGAACACTCAAAAGAAAATATCAATACTGATGTGGACTGTAAATAATAACGCCGGGGAATATTTTATACTCAGTGGTTTATTGGACGCACGTAAAACTTAAGTACAAAATTACAACTAGAACTAAAATTAACAGAATTCAATTTCACGACACTTAAGAACTAAACTTCAATAGATTCAATAAAGTCGCTTACTCACTTCACAATAATAATTTTAATTTCAATACAATACTGTCAAAGTTGAGACAACTTTGACCAATGGCACTATATGTATATGTATATATATATAAATATATTAATCAATATGAACTATAATATATGATTAATCAAAAAATGTACACACCAGTATAAAACTATGGAATCGAATTTATGGCGTTGGTAATTAAATATTTAGTGATTATCTTGTACTAGTCGTTCCCCGGGACAAGATACTTTACTTAAGTCGAGACCCAAAGCAAAGTTGTATTAGTCGTGTTTATTCTAGTCGGTGCCCAGAATAAATGTCTTTATCTCAGTCGAGACCCAAGATAAAGGTTTGAGATTAGTGAGTGTTATTCTAGTCGCTACCCAGAATAACTATCTTTATCTCAGTCGTTACCCAAGATAAAGATAATTTGTTAATAATTATGTTTTATTACACTAGCCAAGTTGAATTCCAAAATGATGCGCACTCTATGAAAGCTGGATACTAAAAGAGAAATATTCAAGTTGGCCTGCGACTTATATTGCCTCTGAATTGCGCACGGCTCCAACAAATTATTTTACATTGCGCATAGTAACCAAAGTACGTTGAACTTAGCAGCTGTGCGTAGGTAGCAACAGAAAAGTCCGTTGACCTTAACAGCTGTGCGTAGGTCAGAAGAGTACATTGACCCTAGCAGCTGTGTAAAGCAACTGGAATTTTGAGCATTTTTTGTTCCCGTTCTTAATATTTCCTAGCTAAAGTCATTAGGATTATAATTATACAATAAATTACCTATTAAAATATTGCTAATTTGCTATTTTTTAAAGATTCATTTAAATGTACAGATGACTTAATCTAATTACATTTGATTCGCGTACTGTTATCGAAGACAAGTTACTTTCCTCTTATTGGATTGTGTCCCGGATTTGTTTATGTGAAATGTAGCCATGAGGTGTTGATTGTTATCTCTACTAAAAAAACTGCCTTATCGATGTGCTTGTAGGTAGGTATACATCGTTTCGTTCCCAACCTATTTTCAATGATTAGAAAAACTTGGAATTAGAAATTTTTAAACTATTTTACTTCCAGGTGGGTATTTAATGTTGGTTTGAACAACTAGTGTAGTCCGAAGTGTGGTAATTGTTGTCGGGGACAATGCCATGCCATTCTCGGATATCTGGATTCCACATGTATGTTATGTGTATTTGATAAGTTTATAAACTAATTGATGAATTTGATGTTTATTAACTAATTGAAGCATGTATGGGACGTTTTAGAGGAATGCTGCTAGATGTGGTTGTGGTGATAACAGTCTAAAAATATGAAATTACTTAAATTTCTTATATTATAGAGGAAGGCGGGGGACAATAATTTGCACTAACCCATGTGTGGTGTATTTTTGACGAAGACATATTTCAAGATTTTTGTCTCCAAACATTGACAAAGTTATTATCGTCAAGAGAAACGAATTTTGTTTTGCCCCTTTTTTTTCTTATTACTTCATTTATTGTTTTTTTTTTTTATTATTCTATTGTTTTTTTTTTTTTTTTAGCCGAGAGAGGAATCAATTTTGCATGTATATTTTCACTTACTTTAATATTAATCGATTGTTTAAGGACATAGCATTGGAAGTTAAATCCTTAATATCGCATAAAAGGGGAGTACGAAGTTCCTCTACGTTATTTTATGTTAAGTTATGCGGTTGTAAGAACTGGAGCTACTTCCTATATACTACATTGCTTGTAATAGGTAAAACCAGAGAGATGAGGAATGGGGATTAAACTGAATTGTTCTGAGTAGAATATATAAGTGAGCAGCAACAAGCCAGGGTGATTACATGTTTTGAAGATGAGGTGTGTGTATGGGTGTGTATCCGGACAAAAATATCGTCCTGCTGATATGTGACCGGAATAGTAATACGATGAGTATCTTGCTGTTGTCAAATGTTCAAGGAATTTTTTTTTTTAACTTAAAAATGTTCAAAATTCATGCTCAGAATTCTAATTTGTCATCATAAAGATGACCTAAAATTAAAATTATATTAAGAAGAGTAATAGTCTGTGTGAGACCGCATGTATGAAAGTAAGTCTATGGTGATAAAGAGGATAAGTAGTATTATATAGTAAGATCCTTTTCGAGAAAATAACAATCTAAAATGAGTTTGCTGACTTAAAAATCTGTATTGTGTTTTTTTTTTAGTCAAAGCAGATCTTAATCGTTCTTAGGAACAGCGGTTAATTCTTAAAAATGTTGTTCCTATTTGCAATATTTTACATTACAATATTTAAATGAGATGTAAAGGAAGAAATTAAAATAAAATGCTTGGAGGAGTTAGCTTGCTGTACAATCAACTTGCAGATTCCACAAGTATCACGATCTTTTACAGTATGGCTATAATTAATTTGAGATGGTTAACCAATGAGCACTTTACCCGAAATACTTATGCTAATAAGAAATTCGCAATATATTTCATCGGAATTGGTATAATAATCGCTTGTTGATTTTTACAGAATTTTCATGTGAATTTACAATAAAAGTTAAACGGATTTATAACCGAAATCAAGATCATGAATTGGTCAATAATGATCATTTTTAAATATATTATAAAAAAATCAAGCTGGAGAAAGAACATAGTCTTGAAACATGCATTTCGGCATTAATATTATGTGGATATAAGGTATCTTCATCTAATACAACATGAATCGTATTAACCAATTACAACTTTCGATAATGTAAGGTAAATAAGATAAAGTCAATACCACAACTTTAAACAGAATCAAAATGTGCCTATTATAAAACGCATATTTATTATTTTTCTATTTTACGCCATAGTGTGAATCATAAACGAATTCCATTCAATTGGTAAAACATATCTTGAATGAAAGGTTTATCCGAGGTAGAATTAAGTTTAATAGGTAAGAATTCATGAATACTCTAATTTATTTAAAATTTGAGACTTTTTCTTCAAATCGTAAAATTTATCCCCTTAATTGCAAAATGATCAAATATCACTGAAAATATAATCTAATTGATCGAGAAATGTCTAAAAACGAAATTATGTATATATTTTTTTTTTCAATTGATCTCTTTTCAGTTGCAATCACATGAAAAGATGCCCCAGAAAAACAATTCCATATCTTAGGAGTTGATTACATTGTACGATGTAAAGTGACTATTAGCCCATCACCAACAGATTCTGGTAAATGGCCTAGCTCAGCTGATTCGAATTAACCATTCCATTTTTTTCATAAAGCTGATGGTAATGAACGGATATGCGGATACTAGAAAGAATTGAGGTCTTCAACTGCAATGTAGCCAATCCTGCCAGAATTTTATTCATAATAAGGTTAAGTTCCGAGAACGGAAATCGTTGTATGAAGGATGACTATAAATAGTCATTAGCTGATTGCATTATGTTTACTATTTTTGTCTTTCATTATAAATAGTTGCCTTACCGTCAAATTTTTCATAAACTTTTTCAATCGACTTCTAAAGAATTAAAACAAGCAGAAGAGCTTACAAAGTCACGAAGCAATGATGAAGGACAGTGTAGTAAAAATCTGCAAAATCAAGGTGAGCTTAAATAGAATAAAGAATTGTCGAGCATTACAGACGTTGAAGAATACCTGGATAAAAGTGAAATTGTTTTGTTAGATTATGAACAGCAAATGTTTCTTGACTTAATCCACACTCAGATGGCCTTGTTATTAGTGAAAATTAATCGATGTGATAATCGCAAGCAATTCAATTAATTTTTATTTCAATATTTAATTTCAGTGTGTAGTTGTCACGTAAATTGGACATAGTTTTCATCTAAATCCAGAAAACGAAAAGCATTAGGTAATAGTATTTATTAAATTCGTAATTAGGACCGATTCTTGGTGATTTGATTTTTTCTCCCTTTCAGGATTGAGGAACCGAACATGCAACTCTACCATGCAGCTTTTCAAGATGCCTCCAGCCATATGCGTGACTTTGCCAACCAACAGATGTAAACATGTTGACTGGGTAGTGCAACACAAATTTCTCAGCAGTTAAGATACAGCTTAAAGATAGTTCACCTACATTTACTATTAAAAGAGCTTTACATTGGGACTTAATCAAATGGGCAAAGTCAATAATTTACTAGGTATCTGTTTTCTCGAATTCCGCTAGGTTTTATTATGGGCATATAGCTTATGATAAGACGAAATTGAAAATTTAGTGCGTGGAAGTTTTATTAAAAGACTCAAAACTTTTTCTAACTCAATAGTAACTGTAATCGTACTCTTTCAGATCGGTGTTCACATCCCCACTCCATATATTTCTGATGAGAGAAAATCAATATATTGAATACAGCACAACTTTACGATCAATACATACAAATGCAGAGACACTACATGAAGCCGATTCTTTTAACAGAATTTGATCAGAAAAAACATTTTCTCCTACAAGTTTGAATGCTGATCTTACCGATCTTACCCAAAAATAAATGATTTTTGTTTTGTTTAATAGGGTAAATATATGTTATTAGGATAATCTGGTTCATCATCTAATGTACACATTGTACAAAAACTTCAATTGCTTACCGTGCACTGTCCAAAATTAAGTTTAATTTAGTCACCGAGTCCAAATTTTTGAAGAACTTAACCAACGACGAGAAGAATCAGATGCACTGGGGTGGAAAAATTCAATCCTAATATTTATGACTTTGTAGTTCGCTTGCCTGTCGTAAACTCGAAGAATATAATGAAAGTAATGAGACATTGGGGGTAGCTTAAAGGAGCTTGTAAAGAAAACTCAGGTAAATCCAGTTAAAGCACAGTGAACAACTGTTAATTTTTTAAATAATTTCTTCCGCATTTTCTTTTAAAAGGTGTCGGAGCTTTTGAGAAAGTTTTCATGTTTCTCATCAACCTGAAAAATCGGAGGATATTTCAAACCATACGCATCTTAATTTAAACAGGGTCGAGGGACGAGATTTTGAAGTATTTGGATTCTTTTTTTCTTGTTTAATTATGTAAAAATGTTTATAAGATAGATTTCAAATAAAAGTTTTTTGTACAAATTTTGGTATATATCAAATTTTTTAGGATTTGGGATATTTTTTATTTGTTTGGTAAGATGGCTGTCTTAGAAATTGTCTGCACTCCTAAGTTCATCATAGTTGCTTGCAGTTAAATATAGGACTTCCCTCCCCGTACGCAAGGAATCATTTTCCAGATAAAAGAAATTATTACTGATTAGTGGTTAAATTCGTGGCCGTACAACAACTGCATACGGGCGGTTCACTACATGTGGTTAAAATATTTGAAAATTAACATTTATTATAACTTTACGAAAAATTTAGAAGGTAAGAAATTTCTAATTAGGCAAAAATAATTTAGGAACAATTTTATAGGAAGTGGTCACTGCTAGCTATTGTTGCTATGCCAATTATTGTTGCCATGCGCCTTTGAATACCGTTCTTTGGTGCCGTGTGTAAATCCATGGCTATATAAATCGCAATCTGACTTTACTAGACTTCTTTTTTTGTTTTATTTGGTAGTGCAGTGATCGACGGGATAATCTATTTCCTTGTTTTATTGCTAAGTGTTCCAATTTTTTTATTAACAAATAAAATAAAGACTTTTATTCTGGGTATTGACTGGATTAAAGATTTTATTTTAGATAGCGATTAAATTAAAAGTTCATATTGTGGGTATCGACTGCAACAAAAATATTGCTAACACAAAATACTTCATTTCAGGTATCGGCTAGACTAATGATTCGTATTGTATCGACTGTAATTAGAAAATTTTTAACAAAGACATTTTATTGTGGATTTCGACTGCAATAAAGATTGTTTCTGTAGGTATCGATTGCAGTAAGAATTTATTCCGTACACCAACTGAAATAAAAAATACCCCAATCCTAAATCTTAGCAGAATAGAAAGTCAAGTGAATCAACTGCCAAATATTGAGCTTGTTCGTAAACAACCTAAACTACTTCATCTTTATTGTAAACACGTTAGACTAAATTCATACAGCGGAATATACCAACAAAAGCTCAATCCAGTCATCTTAGTTCATAATGACAGCAGCCATCTTGTTTTCAAATATATATCAATTCAGTCAAGACACGAAGAAGAATTAAGTTTATATGGTTGATCACATAAGGCACATATAATTTAATCCCCAGTAAATTTCGAGTTTATTTATTTAATTTCTGTACAAGAAAATTTATACAATCCACTTGCTACAATAAATTTGGGTCCATCAGTCCTGATTCCACGGATATAAGTGAATTTTTGGTTCAAGACATCAAACATTGAGGTTATCGAACGATTATATCAGGAATATTGCCACAGAATATCGTTGCTTTGAACTTTGAGATGCCATAGGGCCTCAATTCATAAAAGTGAAAAGTCACGACGGAATATCAATACAGCAGCATATTTCAAGTGAACATTGAGGAAAGTTACAGTGAGTAACTACAATCATAGATGGCACAAGAACTAGATGTCGCATGCCATACTAGAGCAGAGTATACAGATTGTGAAATGGGTAGTGCATTCTGGAATGGATCATAACATGTTTTAGAGCATGCCGAAAGTAAATGTTTTTATAATAGCAGTTACGTATACATTTAATCAATTTCCTCAACACTTCAGATTCGAAAAAATATGAATCACTCGACTTAAAAATCACTTCAAATGTTGCGGTCCATTCCGGAATGGACCACCCAGCCATATTAATTTCGTATACTTTTTTGGTACTGCATGCGACATCTAGTTCTTGTGTCATCTATGCTACAATGCATGTCCCTACCAGATTTAATTCCATATATATTTAATCCTATATATCCAATCATATATATATTTAACTCCATATATATTCAATCTAATTCCATACGGTATATATGGTCTATCCATAAAAAAATATCAAATAAAAAACAAATGTCGCCATATTAAATAAAAAGTAAGAACCAAGATTTGTATAGTGAGGTTTGGGTATCGTGATGCGTTGTCGGTATTTCACAAATTTTGCATTTTGTAAACCAGTTTGCATTGCATCCGTCCGTACGATGGATGTGCTAATAAGAAAGCAAAAGCAAATTTGGAATAATATATCCCAGTTTATAGATTCAAGATTCAAGATTCAAAGAAACTTTATTGAGTCCATTTAATACAGTTTTACAGAGATTTTCCTTTTTAAATTTAGTTTTTCTTACGTCATAGATATAATTGTTGCCGACTACTGGTATGCCTGGCTAAGCTAAGTGATATATGAGGGCTAGTACCTGCTACAATGCTTTCGACTTAATTAGCCTGACTAGGTCTAAACACTGATATGTCTAATGTATGCTTGCTCCCGGTTTACATTCTCATTTTGGCCTCTTGAAGACCCCTACAATTATTACAACAGCTTACACACTAGATAACTTGCCCCAAGGGGAAAATACTTAAATAGTATCACACATTTAGTAAATTAGCTGGCCCTTCTTGCCCTTTAACCTTCTGCTTATTCAAAATTAGTCTTATATTTTCAATTTTTTTTTCTTTTTACGATTGTTATTAAATGATATGATGGCAATTTTTTGCCTAACTTATTTATAAATGCTAGGATCTAAGATAAAATTGATATGGTTATATTTTTGTATCACAAGAGTTGTAGGGTTCGGCCTATAGTGAGTTTTGAGGCCTTTTTATAATTATAGTATTGCTAGTAGTTTACTCTTCTAAACTTAATGTAGTACTATGTCTGAATTAGTTTCTTGATTGAGATCAGATTTGTTGTAACATAACGCAAAGTCGCATGTTTATTCATGTTCTTATTTTTGTTTTTAATCATAATTTCTATATGTTACATATTCTACGAGGGTTGCTTGAAAAAGGTATATGGCTAAATAACCCTCTTTAGAGTGTTCTGACAATTGTTATTTGTTATTTACAGCGTTTAGAACATAGTATGTCAAATATCATGTAATTAGAAAGCATCATGATGTCTGATTAGAACTTTGTACATTGTATATATAAAATATGAGCACCTAGTTTTACTTTTATACTCTAGTGAAGTGACAAATTGTATCGTCAATGTCGCTTGATGTGGAGGAACAGGCTATCCCCTATTGTTACAGGCGGAACCCAGTTTATAGAGAATACAAGAAAGCAGAGTACATTAAAACGCTGTGCAGGTTATTATCGTGGTAGATTGGACAGAATTGTAGAGTTGTGGTATTCGTACAGGGAAATACATGACGAGATTATTGCGGAGGTTACAGAAGAGGATTTCAAAAAGAAATATTTCACAGATAAAGTCTTCGATATAAACCAATATGATTAGCACAATGCATAGTTCGTTACCACCAATACAGATGCTTAAATTTAGTGGAGATTATCAGACGTGGATCTCCTTTCATGACTTATTTGTATCAATAATTGACTCAAACCCTCTATTGTCCGATGTACGGAAGCTTCTTTACCTTAAAACTCATCTCAGTGGGGAAGAAGAGTTACTACTTCATCCATTTAGTGTCACCATGGAGAATTACCAGCCGTGTTGGACTTTATTGTGCAAGCGTTATAAAGGTAAACGAGTGTTGGTTAGTGCACAATTAACAGCTTTAACAGAGCCACCCTCCATGACTGTGGAGTCTGCTCAGTCTATCAAAGTTTTATGAGATAAAACAGTAGAGTCTTTAGAGTAATTAAAGGCTCTCGTGATTAACATCAGCAAATGGGATGACCTTCTAATTCATTTGCTTGTGAAGAAATTGCCTCCAGGAACCGATTAAAATTGGGAATCTCATTCGAGTTCATCAACAGAGTTACCAACGTTTAGCCAATTTACATTCTTATATATAGGTACGATTTACAGTATTAGAAGCGGTGAATCTTTCAAAATACAACAGAATAAGAAAGTCTCCAACGATCCCATGCCTCGTGTAAATAAACATTTCCAATCCTATCATATGTTAAAAAGAACCAACTGCCCTTTATGGAACAACTCGCATAATTTACGTACCTGCCCAGACTTCTTACAATTAGATGCGAAAGCTGGATTCGAATTTGTAAGGAAAATCTCAATCCGCTTTAATTGTTTAGTAAATAATCATATGGTAAAGGATTTTAAAAGTAAAGATAATTGTCGGAATTGCAATAAACGTCATCACACATTGTTGCACAAGCAGTATCTAGAACAATTAAATTCTTCGATACCATTAGTAAATTGTACAGAAATTACTGAACGATTAAGGGATATTCCTTCTTCCAGTCATATCGTAACTTTTTGTTCGCAATACGTTTCTAGTGAGAACAGTGTCTTGTTAGTGACGGAACTCATAAACGTTTCTTCAGGTGATGAAACATTTACAACATGTAGAGCGTTAGTCTACCCAGGGTCCCAAGCGACTCTTATTACTGAAAATGCTACACAATGACTTCGGACGAAAGCCTAGTCATATACCACAATTACGGGAGTAGCAAAAACAGAAACAACACAATCTCACGAAATGGTATATGTGTGCGTACAGTCCCAAGTATATCCTTCCTTTATCATTAGAACTCAAGCTTTAGACTTGAAAACCTTGACTGACCTTTTGCCCAACCAAAGATTCTCAATGTCACCGTGGCTTCAAACTCAGGACATTCCTTTCCCCGACCCTTTCTAGGCGGTTTCCGGTAAAATAGATGTGCTATTAGGTGCTGATGGATATACTTACATCCTCATGGGTGGATTGATGAATCACCCTGATGGTGAGATGATTGCTTAGGAAACTCACTTAGGCTGGATTTTAATCGGAATGATTCCACATCGCAGAGAAAAAAAGGCCTCGCCTACGTAAATGTACAGTTTCTACAACTGTGAAGATTTACATGAGCAAGTAGCTAATTATTGGAAACTAGAGGAGATCCCCAGTGAGTAAATTCTGACGCCCCAAGAAATCAATGTGACGATTTCTTCCAAAGGACATACCGTCGTCAGCTCAGTGGTCGATATATTGTCCGCTTACCATTTCTAACACCCGAACGTCATCCCCCTTTATTAGTTTCCTCGCGACACATTGCAATGAAGCTCTTCCAAGCTATGGAGAGAAGGTGGGCACATGATACAACGATTCAAGGGAAATATGCCGAGGTTTTAAATGATTATTTAGAGTTTAATCATGTGGAGGAATGTGAGAGACTGGACGAGGGACCCAGTGACCCTCGAGGTCTGATTCACGGATGTTACATTCCTCATCACGCTGTTACTAAAGAGGCTAGCAGTAGTACAAAACTGAGTGTAGTAGTGTTCCATGCGTTTTCAAGGACATCTGAGGGACAATCTTTAAATGAATGCGTAATGATTTGGACTCCTATCCTATCTTTATTGCTGCGTTGGCGGAAGCATAAGATTGTTTTTACCGCAGACATATGTCAAAAGTATCGTCAAATAAGAGTATATAAACAAGATGCTGAATATCAACGCATTGTATGGAAGAATAGTTCAGATAATCAAATAGGGGATTATCGTTTGCTCACTGTTACTATCGGGGTAGCATCAGCTCCCTATTTAGCAGGATAATGGTGAACATTTTTCATTAGCCTAGGACATTCCATTAAATGGTATATATATTGATGACATTTTGACTGGAGGAGACAGCCCAAGCGAGGTTCACGCTGAACAAACTCAAGTACTTTCCCTATCGAAGTCAGGAAATTTGGAGCTTCGAAAAGGGGCAGCAAATTCTCTCGCTTTATTGAAAGATATTCCCATTGCACATAGAAACCTAGGTCCCACTCGTTGCAGGAATTCGGAATCCACTATAAAGGCTCTTGGAATTTACTGGAATCCTAATTCTGATGAATTTATTTTCAAAATTAGCGGTAACTTAAAGAAAGAACCATATACGAAAAGGAACATCTTGTCATTTATAGCTAAGCTGTCCGATCCTCTGGGATAGATAGCTCCTGTGGTAAAAACAGCTAAATAATTCATGCAAAAGCTGTGGTTAAACAAGAAATCATGGGATGAAGAACTTTGTCTTAGTATGACTATTGAGTGGAGAAATTAGCTGACGGAAATGTTAAGTCTTTCCAAGATTGTCCTGCCTCGCTGGCTAGAGTATTCTCCCAGTAAATCCATCGAAATTCATAGCTTCTGTGATGCGCCATAGAAAGTTTACGCAGCCGCAGTTTATATGTGACTAATTGATAATACGAAAAACATTGTGATTAATCTCTTACCATCCAAATCTCGAGTAGAACCAATTAAGACTATATCCCTTCCTCGGTTGGAATCGTGTGGGGCAGAGCTACTAGCTAAGCTTCTGTAATCAATTCAACAAGCAATAAAATTAGACAATCCATGGATATATTCATGGACGGACTCAACTATTATTTTAGCATGGCTATAAGGCGAAGCACATAAATGGAATACGTTTGTGGCCAACAGAGTTCAAAGACGACTACCACGATCTCCAAAAGAAGGCACCGTCTCTATTCCTAGTAAGCTTCGCTCGTTAAATCTATTTCTAGATAGCCTAGGTATAATCCGTCTTAATGGAAGATTGACTTACTTGACGTCATCTCCTGAGAAGAAGCATCCAATATTATTACCGGACAAACAGAAGTTTACAGAGCTTCCCATTCTTCATTTTCATGATGTTACCGTACATGGTGGAGTGCATATTACATTGAAATTCTTTCGGGAAAAATTTCGGATTGTTAAAGTTCGCCATGCCATAAAACAGGTAATATCTCAATGCGTAACATGCTGTCGATGACGCAAATAAATGCAGGTTCAACTAATGGGTACCTTACCTTCATATCGTGTTTCTATATCCCGCCCATTTTCTAACGTACGTATCGATTACGCAGGTCCAATAAATATTAGAGACTCCAAAGGACGAGGTAAAAGGATATATAGTCATATTTATTTGTATGAGTAGTAAAACCATTCATCTAGAGGCTTCCGAGGATCTGACTACCCCTACTTTTATCTCTGCTTTCCGTCGATTAATGCTATAAGAGGCCTTTGTCGGCGTATATACTTTGATTGCGGTACTAACTTTATAGAGATTGATGAAGAATTTCATAAGGCTGATCGCCAATGGAGTTACGAAGCTGCAAGACTATTTGAGTCTGAGTCATTGAATGGCACTTTATTCCCCCCGCCAGTCCGCATTTTGGGGGACTGTGGTAAGCGGGAGTAAAATCAGTTAAATTTTATCTTCGGAGAATTTTGGGAAACTCTAGTGTTTGTTTTGAAAAAGGATTACTCTACTCACTCAAATTGAGGCCTGTCTAGGCCGCTTTGTCACTTAACAGATGACCCTGACGAGATTAATGCCCTAATACCAGGACAAATTTTAATCGGAACCCCCATGTTATCTCCCCAGATTCTTTGGATGTAAACACACACCATGGTAGGCTTAATCGATGGCAGTTGTGCCAGAAATTAAAGCCAGAGTTTTGACAGCAATGGAGCCAGAAATAGCTATGATGTCTGCTACAGCGTTCAAAACAGGTCAACCAAACATGAAATTTCAGGTTTGGTGATTTAGTTCTAGTTAAAAATCAGCACCTACTCGTATTGAAGTGGATGATAGGAAGAGTGATTGACACCCGAGTTGTTACTTTACGTACACAATCTTCTATTCTGAAATGTCCCATTTCAAAATTGTGTTTATTACCGATTGAATCGAGCCAGCCTACTACGATAAGCCTAGATTCCGAACGTCCACAGAAGTTATGAAAAAATAATGCTTTTCCTCTTGCTTAAGTCTTTATAATGTTGCCATCCTGCGTTATAATCAATGAATTACGTTTAGCGGAATTTCAATTTTTTCAATTCGTTGCGTGGAAGGGATCGGCGAGTTTGGAAGACATATTGTAGGTTTAAGTTCTTTTCATGTAGTTAACGGAGTGAATCACATATCATTCTCACAAAGCAAAGAGGTAAACAACAAAAATCCTTTTGATTCTTCCCGAGCATTCCTCAATCCTTACACATTCTCTTACCTCCATTTCCCGCACTGTTATTTCACTCATTATGATTACGGTCATCACCCAGCACTCTAACAAGGGCACTTCACCAGGACACAGGATTTATCCTCCACAATAGTTTGTACCGGGACGCTTCAAGGCGGGGATAATGGAAAACTACCTAAACCACTCCATTTTCATTGTAAATACGTTAGACGACATCCATACAGCGGAATATACCAACAAAAGCTCAGCAGCGATTTTGTTTTTTTTTTTTTTCAAATATATGTCAATTCAGTCAAGACACGAAGAAGAATTAAGTTTATATGGTTGATCCACTGACATACATATAAATGGACTTCTTGATCTCCTGTTTCATGTAGCACCAGTTTTGATTTCAGAAAGTATGCTCTCACTGTCAATGCTACCAACTGCCGTAAACTGCCACTATATTTAAAATATTTGGGAATTTGCATGTCAGTGGAATTTACCGAACTTACCACAAAAGTATTTGGGACTATTTGTGTCGTTAAATTTTAATTATGAGTCGAAGGAAGGGTTTTTTTCAAGGATTTTTACAAGCAATTTCTCGTTCCTAATCGTTACAGTTCAGTGGGAAAGTATGCTCTCACGGAAAGAGACAGGAATATGAAAGTGGTGCCATTTTCTTTCATATATTTTTGGTTCAACGAGCAGTCCATTTATACATATGTCAGTGGGTTGATCACATAAGGCACATATGATTTAATCCCCAGTAAAGTTCGAATTTATTTATTTAATTTCTGTACAAGAAAATTTATACAGTTGTAGAGCATACCTACATACCACAATAATAAATGCACATGCACCTACCTCAACAACGAATAATAATAAAGAAATAAAAATAAACGAAACAAACATGACAAGCAAAAGTAAATAGCAACAAAAAAAAGAAATATGATCGGAATAGCCATGCGCCATTCTACGATCATTTAATGAATTTACGCTAAGTGAAAGAAAGTTGTAAAATGTAATATGATCACCACTGGTCACCATTGCACCGTGATGATACATACAAATACATTACTCATTGAGCTTAAAAAAAAAAAAAGTAATTGCTCAATGACGCAATCGATAACTGTGTCATATCTACATAGCATTTGTTCAATAAGAAAAAGATTGCAAAGTAAGCATCGAAGCAATGCTATGCTTGTTCATGTAGGGGTTAATGTATATGCATTTTTATCGATTAAATATATTCTTGATCGATATTGCTGATATGAGCAATGTAAGCAATTTTGTAATAGTCTTTAGTTCTAATGAGAAATAATATTTTTTGTATTAAGGTTTTTACCATGTAAACAATTTTTAAAAGTATAAATTAAGTGCGATTGAAAATAAAAATTCAGAGTTTTACCTACAACTCCAAGCGTATTATTTAACTGCCAGATATTGAGCCCCTTGGCTCCAACATGGCTGATATTAAAGGTATTGAGCTGTATAGCTCTCACTAATAATATCTCTCCTTTTTTTTTACACCAGATATTGAGCTCTTAAGCTTTAACTTGGTGGACTTTTTAGAGATTGAGCTTTCTTCGCTCTAATACTAAAAGTCGTTTCATTCATCCTTAATAGATCAAACAACTGAAGAAGGCAAGCAAAGTTATACCAAGAACCCAACTTATTTACACAGTCCACTTGCTACAATTCAGAGCTGGTAAGTACAACGTCATTTGCAACAACAATTTTTCTAAAATTTATATTTAATTTTAATATTAGTTTTTATCATTTATTCAATTGTGGTTTTATGTTTTTATATAATTGAATCTTACAATTTATATTTATTATATTATTGTCTTTATTAAGTTTTGAAAATTTAGTCTGAGATTGAAGTGTAGACTTGTTGAACAAACGAATAATAAAACCACGAGACGAGTAACTTTAAACCAGCGAAAAAATTTTCACCACAATTATTAATTTTTTCCGAGTTTGCTCTGACCGTGGGCAGAACACACTCCAGCAGGTCGTCATACGGCGCATGACGAGGGCGCAGTGCATATTAAAAATCAAGTTTGTCACTTTCAAAATGGTGAAAGTTCATGCAAGTTGAGGTCGAACGAAAACGATATTTTGTATTGTCGTTTTTCGTTCACGCCGCAGCTCCATGCTTTGTAACTGTCGAAAGTCTACTCGATATTAACTCTGGTGTCGTCTTTACTCTTTCCCAAGAAAAAATCAATAAAAAACATGATCTAATTAGACAAAACACGTTATGTGACATGAAGCTCGAATGCAGCCAAAATCCGCCATCTATGTCTAGAAGCTTTTGTTTCAGGACTTCAAAATTTTGGAACATATGAAGCTAGAAATAATAATAGTAGCGAACGTTCTTTCATATGTACGTAATTAAAAACACCTAGATTTATAAGCTAAATCGGTTGAATTCTCAACTCAAACGCTCCTTCCCCACAACAACGCAAAGAGACAGAGCATCTAAGTTTCGTCAATTCTAACCGAAGTATTTAGGCAACAACAATGATTGTAACAAGAAAGAAAGTCGTGTACTGAAAAATTCCCATTGACCATGAAATCATGGAATCATGACACTGGATGATTGCAATGCGAGTAATAAAGCAAGAAAATTTGGAGATGGTGCCTTTTTACGAGAAAAAATAAACACTGTTCCGAATTAATATGTGCAAAAATGATAAACAAACCATCGAATTGAAAACAAATAAATTAGAAAAGCCCAGATAGTAAGAACAGCCGTATGCTAAACGTAGACGACATATGTTCCACCTTTAAGCCATATGTGTTTGAATGAAATGAACAGTAGTTGCTTCCTATTAACTTGTATCGAATTTGAGGAGAAATTTAACAGTTCGCTGACAGTTATAATAATTTAACGTATGCCACCCGGGACTTTATATATGAATTGGTAAAGTTGCGAGAATATTTGTTACCACAGCGTATACTTATTACTTTAAAAAGCATTCTGATTGGTTCAAGGGCGAATCCAGACATTTGCTCTAGTGGGGGGGGGGCGATCGCCCCTATCGCACCCTATAGCCACACTTGCCATCAGTTGTGGGGCGCTCTGTATAGCTTTCTCATCTCGTTTTAGCATGAAAATTTCATTAACATTCAGATATCGCCAGAGTTCTTTTATCTGTCTAATATAAGTTTTTTATCTCGTAAGCATAGTAAAATTTAATCCCACATAAAGTAGACCACTTCTTGCTTGTCTTCTGTTGGTGTTTTTCATATAACGGTCGCTTGCGTTTCGTTCAAACACCATACTTTCCTGGGCTGGACTGCAATTTTTTGCAACTTAAATGGTTATAGGTAGGTAGGGTTATTATATATAGTATATAATCCTATTTGCCTTGAATTAAATATTTGCAGGACAACTGAATCTGCTATTACAATTTTCCCAACATACTACTTTTCATCAAAATACCCGGATTTTGTGAGCTTTCGATCAGAAAAAAGTGCAACAATTTTGCTTGTACTGAAAATTCGCTAGTGATATAATTTGAAATTTTTTGAGAATAATTTATGACTGCAAAGGAAAAAAATAATAAATATAACAAATAAGTTTTCCATTTAATTAAATTGCATTTGTATATAAATTTTAAAAATTTCATGGTACCCAGAGAAAGCAAATTCAAAGGAAAGTAATTTAATTAAGTATTTTGATAAATATTAGAAGTTCCACATTTCAATTTCGGGAAATTGTTATTCACTGTAGTGATTAAATTTGAGCTGCCCAGATCTTGCTTTCTCTTTAGTTATGCCTTGAAAATTTTAAAATTTATATACAAATGTAATATAATTTAAAAATTTAATTAAATGTGAAATGAAGGGAAAATCTAGAGAACTGTTGTGATGTATTCATTAAGTGAAGGGAGAAATTATTTTCTATTTTTTAATGCGGGTTTAGAAACAGTCTTTTTGTAAAAAAAACTTCTTTTTTTTTGTATTTTCTATTTCATTGGATTAGAATATAAATTTTATTAGAGCTCTAGGGGGAGAGATCGCCCCGATCCCCCCCACCCCTGTATCAGCCCTTGGATTGGTTCCACTGAACGAAACTGATGGTATTCAATCAGCTGATTTCAAGCCAATTATATTAATCTTTTAAGGGGGAAAACATTATTTCTCTCTTTCAGTTTTAAATGCAATTTTTAATCAAACTCGCTTTACTCTTTCCACTCGCAACACAATTTGTTTGTTTACATACAGGTTATTCTGACGAGTTCCACCCAACTGAAAGACATCTGATTGGTTCCACGCAACGATATTTGTTGCATAAATAGTGTAATTTTTTCTAAGCACTTATGATCAATTATACGAAGTTTTTTTTAGCATAGAATGCAAACTGACTACTTCTGTCTTTCAGTTTTAAGCCTAATACGCTGTTCAAGCGATCATTTCGTTTCCTATACAAAACCTATGTAAAAAAAATGTGGGCGAGAAGAGCCACGAAAATTTCGGTTTGAGATTTCGTAAAGTAGTATGCTGTTCGCAAGAAAAAATCAATGTTTAGGTCGTAGAATGCAGATGGCGCTAATATGAAGTGGAGACATTTTTCCGCAGCGATTTATATATTCAGACATATATTTTACACGGAAAAGTTGACAGATATACCCTTTGATGTTTAGCGCTTTGGCACATATATTTAATTTGTGATTTTGTATTACTTATGTCAGTTTAGTGTTATTCAATTTGTGAGATTACGTCTATTAGTTTAGTTCAGTTTAGTGTTATTTAATTTATAATATTAGTTCAGTTCAGTTTAGTGTATTATTAATATTATCCGGATATGTTTGAAGTAGATAAAATGGCAGAAATAAATGATGAAAATGAAATTGAAAAAACGGAAAGGGAGAAAAAATTCCAAACTAATATTTTGGATAAAAATCGTACAGATCGAATTAAAAACCCTGTAAAATTTCATTGATAAACCTTTTTTTCTTTCCTTCTTGCTTTCTTCTTATTACAATAGTTGTTCTCTAGTTTAGGTTCCATTTTTTTTTTTTTGAATTATAAAAATGTATTTCAACATTTTGACGTTTAGTTTTAAATGATTTCTTGAAGTGCAAATTGTCAAACTTGACGACTTTAATGCCATTTTGTGTCACTTATTTGTATCCAACTCTTTACCAACCAGTTAAACTGAACACAATATTCAAACTCGACACGTTGACTTACGTGATCCCAACTTTAAAGTTCTGGCATCAGATGTCGTTTTCATAACACGTCAATTTCGATTGTGGATGTCGAAATGTGTGAATTGGTGTGAATCTGCTTGTGTAACAGATCTGAATTCCAGCTGGAGTCTATCGGAACTCATTTCCCCTCCTAATACTGAAACATGCAGAATTCAAACAGAACAATTACGGAATTCCGGATTCCGAAACTTTAAATTGCAGAGGCACTGCTGGAGTACTGAATTTAAAATTTATTCAGTACTTAACTTAAAACCCATTCAGTACTGAATTTAAAAACTATTCTGTGCTGATTTTCAAAACTCTATTCTGCTCGAATTTAAATAAATATTAAGTACTTAAATGTTACTGAATCGGTATAGTACTGAAAATCATAATTGGATTAAAAAAAACATTTTTTTTTTTTTATTTTATTCAACTACCACAACTTTTTTTTTCCCATTTACGGTTCTCTTATGCAACCTGGCAAACACGCAACTGCAGGGAAGAATTTTTTTGTTCACATTATTTTTAAATTACATATCTGCTTGCAGGATTGAACCCAGAACCGTGAGCGCGGAAGTCCATTGTCTAAGCCATTGTGCTATTTCCCACATTACAACAGATACCGAAAAAAACCTATATGTCTACATAAACAAATTCATATTGCGGTGAAAAATCAAATACTGAAGTAGTACTGATAAATATTATATTACCAGGGCGGCGGTAACATAATGTCAAATGTCATTGTTAAGGGAAATGACATGTCTCAGAATAGCATAGTAATATAGTATTTTATTGTTTCAATCAATTGAAAAATGCCGCGAAAAACTCTAATATTGGAAAAAATAAATTGCTTAATAACAGACGTTTAATAAAACATTAAGATCATACTTATTACTCTACAAAGGCACATAAAATTGCTCCCCGTAAAATAAAGTTGTATGCAGATTGTAAAAGTAAGTATACAGTCACAAATTTAGCTTTAATTATTCAAAACTGATATGTAAATTTAAATATAGTTCCATCTAATGAAGGTGACAACAGTAACAATAAAGTATTTGAAGAAATAATAACTTTCGGTAAAGATGCAACAATTATGCTGCCGGACCAAGAATATATACAAAATCAGTCAATATCGCATGATAATTCATTTTTATTGAAATTGAGAACTTGGTCTACTTCTTTTAATGTAAAACACAGTGCTTTATCTAAAAATGGCGAAAAATGCTTATCTTAGAGTACCAATGGATGTTAGGACGTTGCTATCCACAACATTATCGACCGAATTCCGACATATAAAAACAATTGATAATGGAAAATATATTCACTTTGGCATAAGAAATTGTTTAGAATGTCTTTTAGATTATTCATAAAAAAAAAATATGTATTACGGATGTTTCTATACTACGAATGTCGTTCAATATAGATGGAGGCTCTATATCAGCACAGCAAGTGGGGGTTCTAGTTTTTGGTAGATTCTAGGATGCGTTAAAAATTTGCTCCATATCATAAAGTTTGCGTCAGTATTTGCTGTTGGGATGGCATTCGGAAAAACGGATAATTTTAACAATTTTCTTGAAGATTTCGTGACCGAGATGGAAAGTCTTTTTAAGAGTCGATTAACACACAATTCTAGAAGTTATCAAATTAAGTTCCATGATTGCGTATGTGACGCACCTGCAATTGCATCAGTAAAACAGATCAAAGGTCACGGGGATATTATTTCTGTCCAAAATGTTTTACTAAAGGTGTTAGTACAACTTCAAGGAATGGTAGAAAAGTAGTCGTTTATCCTGATATTAATACACAATTAAGAAGTGACAAAGACTTTAGAAGTAGACAGACTCCTTCTGGAAGTGATGATAATGATCATCACAAAAGTAGCCGTTCCATCTTTGAGCGTCTTCCTATTGATATGATAGCAAACTTTCCTTTAGATAAAATGCATTTGGTTGATGAAGGAGTTTGTAAAAAGCTAATTTCCGTTTGGCTTGGAAAACCAAAGCGCAGAAAAATTGAAAGCAGAGCAGTTGTCTAAACTTAATAAGAGACTTGAGCAGTGTTACTCTATGAATGTTTAGAGTTCCAACGAAAAACAAGAACATTTTGTCAATTATTTGAAAGCGTCGGAGCTTAGAGTTTTTCTTTTGTACACCGGTCCAGTTACCTTAAAAAAAATTATAAACAGCTCAACTTATAAACATTTGTTATGCTTTAGTCTAGCTATTAGAATTCTGACTTCCTCATTTTACTATTATACCTATACCGACTATGCATAAGAGTTACTTACATACTTCGTAAGACATTTTCAAAAGTTATATGGAATAAATTATGTAAATTTTAATGTACATGATCTTGTTCACCTAGCTAATGATGCGAAAATTCTCGGTCCTCTTGACGAGAATAGCTGCTATAAATTTGAGGCTTATATAACACATATCAAAAGTATGTTACAATCTGGCTTTCGCCCACTAGAACAATGTTATGATAGAATTCATGAATTAAATCAAACAAATAACCTGGATGTTACTGATACTAACAAAGAAAAACTAGTATTTGGTAAATTTGTTTTAGGCTTGAATAAATTAAGACTATGTAATTTTTGCGATAAATGCAAACAGTTTCAATGATAATTACTTAATGTTACGAGATGGACATATTATTGTTCGCGTAAAATATTTTGAAAAAACTAGAAGTGATGTCTCCATATTCGGTCAACAATTTAATCATATTAACATTTTAAATGAAGAACCAGGCGGTTTAGAAGAATTTTTTATGTTTTTGGGGACATTTCCAGAAAAAAATATTGAAGTATGACATATCTGATCTTAAGAATGACGTACTATGTAAAATTTGTTGTCTTCCTACGGCATTTTTTTTGTTTCTTCATTAAATCACACATTGACAAATTTAAAAAAAAAAAAAGGAATTTATAAGGGAAAGAAATACAAATGTGTGCAAAATATAACTTTTAATATAATATAATAATGTAAACATAAAACATAATTCCGTGTTTCTATAAAAAATTATAAAAAAAAAAAATAACAATAACAGTGAACACGAATGACTCACTTACAATATTCAGTACTACCAAGGGACTGCATAGATACTTATAGAAATAATAACAATAAATTTCTGTACAAAATTTTCCGAATACTTGTACAGAACTTAAACTTGATTAAGTATTTTATACTTTGTAAAATTTTATTTTTTTAATTTATAATTTTAGTAAATTTACTTCAGTGCTGTAAAACGTAATTGTTTTACGCATTAAAAAAGAGATGTGAATTTCGAAAAATCGGGATTCTTATGATACTTACGATGAACTGAACTTCTGAACTGCTTTTTTTATGTTTAATTCAAACAATCGGTATTCGTTTAGTACTTATCCAGTACTTAAATGAGAAAAAAATAATTTTAATTCCGGATGAATTCATAAAAATCAGTACTGGAATTTCAGTACAATAAATTGTCGCCTGGGTGACAATAGAGATAACTGATTATGAAGCCATTGGGGATAATGAAATGTGCGCGTAGTATTTGAGTATGCATTTCGAAGGCCACCTAAAATGGTGTATGTTCAATTACAATTGTCAAGCCATAGATAAATCTCAGAGCAGACTTAGCTGTTTGCACATATGACGGCGATGCCGCTACCACTGGTCGTTGCGGTGCCGTCATGCGTATAAAATATGTAGAAACAAATTAGCCGATTGCACACCGGCATGGCAGTCGCTGCAAACAGTATTAGTATTGGAAGCAAAACTATTTAATTTCACAATAATATTGTTACATTTCATTATTGTTACGTGACATAGGAAAAGATACATCCATTGCCAATGGATACATCGCGTGACATGATTTATTAAGAACGGATATAAACAACTTTTGTAAAATCGTATTACTTGGACAAAGGACAACTACAAAGTTCGGACATAAACAACTTTACGTTTGGAGAATCGATGTTTCTAGAATGGAATTTTCGGGAAGGTTCTGGACAAATTTGTAGAGTATATATACCGCACTTGTCACCGCCAAGAAGTAGTCTTATCTTAGATAGTGCAGTGAATATAAGTGAAAGTGAATAAATAGAAGACAGCATTAAATTGCTATAAGTTGAAGTACATTACTAGTGATAATTAAAGTAGAGTTGATGGATAATTGTCTGTGAATTTTATATACATAACTATACCGTGGAGACTTAAAAGGACTTTATATTGATATTTGAAATATTGTGTTTTGAATAACGAACAAAAGCCACTCTCGTAACAATATTTTGATTATGAAAGCCAATTTAAACATCAAATTAAACTCTTTCACCACTTCCACTTTCCTTTGTGGAGGACTGTAGAGATCGAAATCGCTTGCAGTCGTCATAGTAAGCAAATATGTAATTAAATCTGAAAATTAACTTTTCGCAAAAATTCACATTTCCAAACAACACCACTTCAGTAAAACTATTCTAATCAATACGGATCGAATGCACATTCTGAAAATCTGTTAGCCACACTGATATTAACCCTAAATTACATTTTGCAATTGAGCTCTTTATTCGAATTTTTTTCTGTATCTAGGTACCATAAATCTCTTTGTATCACCACCCACCGACTTCGTGTAAAGGTATGCATGTGGGCTTCCTTTTTGCGGTTTACTCATTATTTGGTTCAGCAGAAGTCAAACTGGTGGAGCTGTATAACTAAAAATACCCTTCGTGACATTGGTCTGCACTTTGAACACTTGAACACACTTGGAAACAAAAACTCTTCTTAGGATTTTGGTGTCATCGGAATGGCTTTATTAGGGAAATGCAACTTTCTAGTTTTCTTCCCGTCTGAGTGGTATCCGGTGTTTTCGAAATTGATTCTTCAGGAATTTCTAATGAATTTAATAAATTTGCAATTTTATTTTGTATTCTGTCGTTTGAAATGAGAGCAGAAATATTTGGGCAAAATTTTTAATGAGTTCATGGATGTTTTAATTTTGTATTTGTTTTTCCTAGTGGGTGTTATTTCACCATTACATACATCCAGCCATAGAGCCAGCCAAGGCTACTCATCAAGCAGGCAGACGTTGCAAGTATGGTTATGAGGAAAGTAGCTGAGATAACTTTAGATCACACTTCTAAGCACACTGAACTTTAATTTAAAATTGAGAAATGCGTTACTTCTTCTGCTGGAGCTCATCAAATATCTTCTATACAGCTTCCAAATGATGGCTATAGATGTCCTTGAGCTATTTACGTACTTACTTATTTTTCAGTATAGATCAGTGAATACACTTCTAAGGACCTTTCAAATGATGCCTAAGGTAACGGCTAAATTGTACTTCAGAAGTACTGGTTTTTCGTCCCAATGGGGAACTATCGGAAAGGCAAATAAATGAAAACAAGTGAAAAAAATTATAAATGGTCTAAAAACAATAATATTATGCCCTAGATGAAAATAGAAGTTAAACAAGTAAAAAAGCTAGAATTGGTGTAAGACCAATTCTTATTATACCCTAGATCAGCGGTCGCCAAACTATGGTCCGCATGAAAATTTCGCTGGTCAGCAGAAAAATGTGGAATATACCTACGCATCACGCTAAGTTATGTTTTAATTTGCATTGATACATAATTTAATTCATAACAATACGTGAAAAGTTATAAAAACTTTCATCGCATACTGTACACACTGGCCATTGGATGAGCGGTCTTCTTCTATATTTGTATATTGGTATTTTTTTAAGGCAGGTATGATCTTAAATCTTAACCATGTGCATATTTTCTGTTATTTGATATTTATTGGGATAAAATTAGTTGTCTTTTCTAAATTCCTTCTCTTTTTTATCTTAGATTCAAATAAATTAAACCCATAATTAGTGAAAAAAAGCAAAAGAGCAAATTAATCAACTGATAACACCAAGCCCTAAGCTGGTCAGTAACGATCGCATATTGCCACTAAAGCTCTCGAGGGCCAAGCACCCTACCCGAGCACGTGATAACCCTCAAAGCTGGCAAGTGAATGATCATATATTGTCGCTAAAGATCTGAATTGCCAAGTAGCGTAGCCCCAAATGGCTACTTGGACCACTTTATGTAAGATCTTAAGTTTTCTATATCTTTCAGATGTGGCTACTGAAACCACCTTCGGACTACTCCAGAATGAGTTGGAGTGGCAGCACTGATCATCCCATTACACCTGATCACCAAAAATTTGCTAATAAGACTTTTACTGGACCACTAAAACTGCCAGTACTCATCAACATATTCCTTAAATCATCATATTATACTACATTAATATCATACTACCGGCTTCTTTCATCAAAGCCTTAAATTGATCCCACTTTCAACCTAACGCTTTTATATTTCTTACCGTTCCAAGCAACTTCATGTAATTTATTTTTATACCCTACATAAAGTCTAAAGGTTATAAGTACTAAATTTCTCATTCAATTTGTAACACCTCGAAATGATGGTAGAGCAAAATGGATTCGACCTCCACGCATAATATTAAAAGTTATTTTGATATTTGCATGTCAGTCCGTCTCTCTGTTCGTCCGTCCATGCGCACGATAACTCGAGAACGCGTACACTTAGAAAGCTAAAATTTTGTACACGGACTTAAAAAAAAACTAAAATTAAGTTCGAATATGAAACAAATCGAGCAACTCTTTCATGGGATTGCCATACAAAAATTTCGTATTCCACTATATATTTGGACACTGCCTATGAGCGCGTCAACACAGCGGTCTGAAATTTGGTACATGGTGTTTTTATAGTAATAACAAATAAAATCTCAAAAAAGGACTACATCCTGCAACCTTTTCTTGGTGTTGCCATATAAAAATTTACGTTTTTTACATATACTGTGAAAACGATCAATTCTAGACACTTTTATTGTACTAAACACTCCTTTAGAATACGAAATCGTATAGAATTGGTTATAATCAGCTTTTCTGTCCAACGAATCGTGCTGCTAGAAATATATGCAAAAAACCACAACAAAAATTAAACTTGCATAGATCGGTGACCATACGAAATTTTATACGGGCATTCATCTAGGGTATCATAAGAATTGGTCTTAGACCAATTCTAGCTTTTTAACTTGTTATATATTAAATTTCATAACATGGTGCAATGATCTTGATTTCATCAACTCATACTCAAAATAAGTATTAACATGTTCTTGTCATCGATCCAACATTTGTATGAATTTCAATTATATTTAAGCCTTGGCCAGAAAGCCGTCAGAATACGTTTCTCCAATCAAATGAACACATATACCTCCAAGCTATTGCACAACAAACATCGATTCAATCTCTCATACCAACCACGAAAGTATTTATTTTAATTCACAAAATAACTTAATACACTTCAGCTGCACACATACATATCCAACCAAAGATCCACAGCCAAGACCACTATGTACAGGTAAAGTGACCCCACTCCGCCGCTAAAGCACTCAACCGAGAAGTATAAAGCTCAGTTCAACACAAGCATGGATAATTTCAGGCAGTCCTACTGCACTCATAACATATAAAGTAAACAACTGATAATAACAAGCTAAGCATATGACCAAATCCAAGTATATGACCAAATCCATCTTAAGCATGTGGGCTAGAGAGAAACAGATGTTATGTGAGAACGAGATAGTTTCAAGGTACGGTATTTCTAAAGCGAGACGGATCGCAAAACTTCACTATACATCTAAGACTACCTCAGTATAATGATAGCACCTTCTTTCATCAAAACTTTTGATTTAATCCAGTCCCAACCAACCTAATGCTTTCATGGTAAGATTTAAAGAAAAGTAAATAAAACTACCACATTTCGACCACCGCCACGGCTTCACCATAGTTTCCATATTCTACTAGAATTATATTATGCCAATACCATCCATCAAATCTCTTAACTTACAGTACCCACTCTCAACAGCACGGTCTTTACTACTGTAGAATTATCAAATTTTCTTTCTTACTGATACAACACCATTTCGGATGATACTTAAGTGAAGTGGCATTGCGGATAAGGTTTCCACGTAAGACTTTCCAATAGACATAGTCCTAGACCAAAAAAAAAACACAATATCGCTCAACTTGTTTAATTTACTCGGCTGTGTGAATTTTTTTATGCAAGATGTGATATCAAATTACCAGTCATGCGATTACACCTGAAGACCAAAAATAGTCTGATCAGGCTGAACCCATACAATTTTCATTCTTTATCTAAGTCAACATATCACCCTACATTAACATCATAGCACTGTCAACCTAAATCTGACCATGTCATTATATCTGAAAACTAAGAAATTTTCTGATAAGGCTGCGCCCATACATTTTCCATTACTTACCTAAGTTAACTTATTGCATAGTATATTAATATCATAGCCCATCAAGGCTTTTAATTTCACCAACTGTCAACTTAAAGCTTTCAAGAATAGCTTAGAGAAAACTTTAATTAGCATGGTGCAATACTGAATATGGCCTAGTAAGAAGTTGCTTAGTATGACGTAGTGTGTGTGTGTGCGTGTGTGTGCGTGTTGGACTGATTAAATTCATTGCCTCTTAGAAACTCTACCATTAAAAAAAAAGCTTATTCATCCAGAAAAATGTACCAACTTTAAAGGGCTGTTTCTCATGAAGGGCTTAAGATCCGACGGAAAGGAGGTCTACATAGTTAGGTGAATAGCTGAGGTCATAGTGAAAAATAACGCGTTTGGAAGTGTGTGCGTGTATGTGCGTGCCTCTAATATTAGTGTGCAACTTACACTGCGCACCGAATGGCCATATGAAAACATAAAAGCACATAGCAAAGTACAAACAACACTTTAGCTTTGACATACCACTTCATCACAGATGGCAGCACTTTAACTACGAAAAAATCGAGCCCCGAACATATACTGAAAGCTTACATAAGGCACAAAGCTTCCAATAATTCTCCACAGAGGGTGAAACTTTAGCTAAATATAACAAATCTTTTGCTTCCACCTAGGCGTCGCACTTAAGCAACCCCGGTACAAACCACTTTTAGCCGGCGCTCGAACAGAAATTTCCCTCCTTCTCCACCCATTAAGAAAATTTCCAATCCCTAAAGCCTGAAGAAGAAGATGCAAAATGAGTCAGCGCAAACCGGACACTTTTTGTATGGAAAAAGTGATCCCGTACCACCATATGACAAATACTTTCTACTTCTGGACTTCGGCTTGACTAAAAAAAAATAATAGGGATTAAAAAAACACTTTGCCCAACTAAAGGTGTAAAGTTCCTATGGTTTTACGTGAGCACCTGCCAATATGGCTTAATCCCACGGCACGCTTTTCATGCTCGGATTGGTTAACGACAATCAACGTCCTCATGCGCGAAACAGCATTTACAATAAAATAATTAGCATAGTAAAAACAAGCTAACAGAAAGATGCATTACAAGAGTACATAAGAAAAGATAATTTCAACAGAGCTAAAAAACACGCATATCATGCAGACAGAATTTTCATAGAGCGGGAAGTACAATTGAACCAAAGAATCATGAAGAAATTCTGTTCAAATAAGTTAAACGCTTTCACTTCCGCATATCAGCACATATGGCTCAAGAATTAAGTAATTGATTTTCATGCATGAAGCATGAAGACCTGAAAATATAAACAATGCGTTGAGCAATTGAATGCACTCAAGCGCCAGCCAGCTGATTCTTGCATTTTCACTTTTTTACGATGTACTGACCCTCAATAAATCCGCCTGCTGATATGGGTCACTGTTGTAAACAAAGAATATTTTCCGATGTTATTTTTGTGTCATTATTTACGTAAGTTATTTTTGTATCATTATTTTTGTAAGTTATTTGTGTGTCATATTGCTTCACGTTTTTTTGTGTTTTGTTAAGTGACCGAAATTATGTTAGGGAAGGGTAAGAATTTTGTGTAAGAATTTTGTATAAATTGAATAAACAGAGTATAATTTTGACCTGTGAAGGGAGAAGATCAGTATTTCATTTCAACCATCACACCCTGCTCTTTCTATAATTCAGGCTGTCGCAAGACGCCAAGTACTCACAGTGAGAGATATAGGCTGAGCTCGCTCGCCAAACACTGAAACATTATAAAGAAAGCAGATATAGTGATTGAAAACATCCGATCAAGACGACCAATCATTACAATGTCAATAGAGCATGACATGACATCAACTTACTGGTAGAAGCGAGACCTATCCGTCTAATCTCTGCCGATCTCAGGTCACGGTACCCTAAAATACCACAGCCATAAATGGGCCATTCCAAGTTGAGGTGGATAAAACCTCGTTATCCGGGGCTCCTCAACCCCGTAGTACCAAGTTAGCCAATGTCGGGCCGCCCATTTGGTATGGCTTTCGTAAAGCATGATCAATGGACCATGAATACTCCCAGTTTCATATCTTCATGCAAGATATACTTTTTTAAACGGTACTGGTAGCTCCGTTCGGGACTAGATATTATTTGCAACGTCTAAAAGAATTGTACTTGGCCTATACAGGTAATACAACGCTTATGGGCGCTGTCAGGGGGACCACGTGAAGGTTAAGATGTGCCCAATTCAGTCTGGATAGGCCTCGAGATTCACCATTTGGAATTTATAGCTGACCATGCATACTAACCATATAAACACTACTGGCATACATATTTGATTTCCGTTTTTTATCAACTTATTCATCCTCTCTCTCACTCCTCGCACCATTATGTCTGTGATTTTATTATTCTGACTTACATGAGCACATGACTTCATTGCATTATGGGCCATCTGCCTAGCATTTACTACAGTACCCACACAGTCAGAAATCTCAATATCAATTTCACTAAGGTATAGTTACCTCGCCGTGAGAAGTACCAATTCGTGCCCATAGAACTCAGCTAACTATACCACACACACTACTGTACGTACTCTCCTGGGAGATGCAAAGCGATCAACAAAACACCAAAAACACCAAAAGCATCACAATAAACCAACAAATTTCATCTATCAAGTATGCATGCTTTCCTCTTATACAGCTTTCACCTTGTTCAGTATTGCGCTTCACAGACGAAAAAAGTGTTTATACAAAAAATGTAGGGAAATTTTAAAATTTATATTCTTACATTTTTGGAGGACCGCGAAGACCCCCGCCAAGGTTGAAAATTCAGATTTTTCAGCGGGGCCCGGAACTAAATAATATATATCAAAATCGTTTTTACCCCACCTTTTGTAGTGCAAAAATCCTAATTGACTGGTCTAAAATTCAAAACAAGATATCATAGTCAGTCTCAGAAATTTTATTAATTACTAGCATAGAAAACAAACATTTTTTGTGGCTTAGTATCCCATTTTACGAATACCCGTATTATGAAGACCACCAGCCTTTGAGCATTATAAATTGAACAAAATGCTGATAGTAGCATGACAATAAAAATTCCATCAGCAATAAATCTTTTTGTAACTTTTTATAAAATAGATAGATACAACATATACAAAGTTTTGAAAAACAAAATTTTCCAACTGCTTTTTTTATATATATATTTGTTTAATTCGGTGTGGTTCTTTCTTTGACATCCGTGCGGAAATTAAAAATCTACACATATCGTCACTTGTACCAGCAATTCAATTAAAAAACAAAAACAAAACGAAAACAAAACACACTCTCACAATAAATAGTCCTGCTAATCATTAAGCTTCAACTAATTTTTTACATAACCTCATTTATGATACTAGAAAGAGGTCAGTTAGAAGAATGAAGAAATATTGTGAAATTATCTTATCTCTTTATATATAAACTGAATACTTAAGTGAACATGTTCTACAATAATGTCTCCATCGGCGGTAACAAGTAAATCCTCTCCACATGAAAATGGGTGCACATAAATCATTCTTATAATGGGGGCTAGATATCACACTTTTATCACACCGCTTTAAGGAATCTGCCTGGAAAATCTTTTTATATTGCATTGTGGTGTGCATAAATATGATTAAGTGTATAAAACCATTATTATAGTATAGGAGCGCTAATGAAAAGAAATTGCCGTTCTTTTATTAATGGATATTGTTTAGCTACCATTTTTTAAAAATTTCACCTTATGATAAATTCGTTCATTTTATAGACTCCATTTATGTAGGCAGTGTTTTGAACAAAATTTTAATAAAGTTTAAAAAAGGTAGATAAAGCTTCGAAAATGTTTAACGTCTAATATATCGTTATTATAATAATTATTATGTTTGGATGTCAGGTTGATGTGAAAAAAGGGAAAAATTTATTATTCATGTACCTACCTATGTTTCTGCTCGGAGGTATCTTTGCCTAATAGTCTAAGAGCTAGCAACGTTTTAGAGAAATTAGTTTAGTTCGGGTAGTTTTTTTTTTATATGCCTTTCCTTACAGTATATTAATAGTACATTCCGTTCCAAAGGTAAAAAATCAGTGTTCAAAATGATTTTAGATCGATTTTTGTTTTTTTCATCTGTTTTCATAAACATCGGACAATTTAAATTCATTAATCCCAGAAAATTTCCTAGTTGCTACCACCGTGCCAGACGTTTTGTTTTTTACGTTAAAAAAAAAATAAAAATAAAATAATGAATATTTTCTTACGGCTGTAATTTTTAGACGAGCTAGTTTAATTATCGAACCAACCACACGAAATTAATTTGCCAGGCGATTATTCGGTTGCTCATTAGGAACCGAACCGATTTGAGCATGGTAAAGTGGAGTTTTTTTTTACTCACGATGATGTTTTAAGAATATTTCATGAACTCAGCGAGATAGCACAATTTTGTCATATTCTTTTTTTTATAGTATTTCAGGAGCTACAGAAAAGCTTATGGGGGTGGGGGGGGGGTAAAATTAGGATAACTGGCTCAGATTTGAGAATATTCTTGATAAAATACTGGAAAATAAAATCCACTGAATTGGAACTTGAATAGGTTTCCATGCGAAAATTAATAAAAGCAATTATTTGGAATATATATTTTGAATACATTGACTTCTATAGATGTAGGAGACTTATAGTGAACATTTCTTCAATATGTGGTCACCTATTGGACTCTCAATAAATGCTATCATAATTCAGCTCTGCTCGGTGGTAAGCTTGATGGATTGAAATTTCTGCATTTTTACCCATCGTTGACGTTGTTAATCTGCCGAACTCCATATATATGATAAACAAATTCTTCCAAAGTGACAAATCCGCTCTTCAGTAATTCTACATCATCGGTGGCAATATTTTGAAATGCAAGCTGATAATTTTCCGATTCTTCTAGTAATTTAAAAAGCCTCAATTTCGCTTTGTAAAAAGAATCTGGAGTGTAATCACAACCTGTCATGGCGTGGAAGCCTGGTAACGCTCTAGATATGAACGGAAGGACCCAGAGTTTTGTACAGTTCATTGACGTTGATGTAGCGTTCATGATTATCCTCGCCCATGTTGATCCAAAGTTTTTAGGAAGCATTAAAGATGTCTATGTTACCAAGGAGTATAATGCGAATATCAGAATATGAGCATCTTATTTCAACTTCAGCATTGATATCAATGTGGCAAATATGGTAGGTAATCCTAGAATCTATTTCTTCATGTTCGTCACATGATAATGACTGTTCCGTTACTTTAATGACTTTATTATTTTCAACCCGATAAGAGAAGCATTCGTTGAATTTTAAGTGAATTATTTTATCACCAATATAAGACGCCATATCATCAATCGACCAGTGGTTGATAAAAAATTTAAAGAATGCTTCCTTGTACTGAACATTATTGAGTTGAGCAGTTAAATTATGAGGACGGATTTGATTTGGTCCGATTGAAACCTGGCTAGCCAATTCATCTCGACGTTTACATTCACTATCTTTGATTGATGGTGTAATACATCAATGCGCGTTGCTTTCAGACATAATTTATTTTCAAAGCTTTCCAAATTTTCTGTTCAATATTTCAATGCATAATTATGAATAGCGGCTACATTTACTCCCGTGCAAACAGGTTTGCTCGGGACGAGGTAAAAGAAGCAAAGTAATGTGGGTAAAGGTGTTACGATTAAAAACAAACGCGCTGTAATATTAATTCAGTTCTTTATTAAAAATAGGTATAAAGTAAGCTAATTCGGTTAAAATAACTTTAATTAGGTAGACGGCAAAATATTCACGGCTTTTCACAGCTAACGGCTTATCAGAAACTGCTTGACTAAATCAGTTTGACTATCACGGCTTGATTGGTGTGCTATTCAACAACTACTGATTATAAAAAGACATCTGGTCTTGCATGGACTGGGAGATAAGGGTACCGCTAGTCCAGCTCATTTTCCTCCCACAGTAATATCTGTACATTTTAGAGAGATATTTCTATGCGTCTTTTACCTTTTCCCGAGAAAACTGGCTTGCATACTGCATCACAGAATATTAGTGTGGGATGGCACATTTCCTATAATACTCGAACCGATCTGGCTATTGATAATCAACGAAATTATCGCATGGAAAATTGATTTCATGTTGTTCGATAATTAAACTAGCTCGTATAAAAATTACAGTCGTAATAAAATAATTTTTTTTTTCTGTAACAAAAAAAAAAAAACGTCTGGCACGGTGCTAGCAACCAGGAAATTGTCTGGGAATAATGAATTTATATTTTTCGATGTTTATGAAAACCGATGAAAAAAACAAAAATCGAATTAACATTATTTGGAAAACTGTTAATTTTACCTGTGGAACGGAATGAGCACAGGTAAATGCTACCCCTCTCACCAACCAGATGGGAGGCATGCCTATTGAGATGGTGAAAGAGGGTAGATAGCAAATAATCAGCCGAACTAAAGTTTTTTTTCATAACGTCCGAGAGCTAGGGACTATAATATCACAACTGTTCTTGCCCCAGCGACACCAGATATTTAATGTTGTTTCTTTCTACGTTTGTTCCTAGTTTCATTTTAAGAGAACAAATGAAATTACTGACAAGTTTGAAATAATAAATTTCACTTTTTTGGTAATACTTTTTTAATAAACTTTTAGGGTAAGAATACTTGCTTTAATTTTATTATACTTCCGTGTATTGGGATTTTCGGGCTGGATGGTCAGGAGGAAAAACACCTCTTTAGTTTGTGAGAATTTTATTTGTTATGTAGGGTAAGTTAGGCTTTTGCACTACAGGTCTTTGCATCCTGAGCATCAGAAATTAAACACAGCCAAAAATTTTATCTCCAGAGTTTTAAAGCTTAGGCACGAAAAATTCCGTAGAGCCAATATAATGAAAATTACATCTTTTGTGGAATATCTATGTGAACTGTGGGAATTATGAATGAGGTCTTTTAATTTGTAAAAATTTTTTACTTTTGCGTTGCATCTCTTGAGTATTTGCTAATAACTGGCGTGTGTTTTTATAATTTTAATGAATAACCTTGGTGCCGTGGATAAACTGAGAACTATGCCAAACATTTTCAGCGGACGACCGGTGGGTATTAACATATGCTTATTAAATGCAAGGAGCATTAGAAACAAGATTCATGAATTGCATCTGATCTTTTTAGGATTCAATGTCGATGTAGTTGTGATCAATAGGTCATGGTTGCATGAGTATTTACCTAATGCTCTAGTATCAATCCAAGGCTAGAACTAACTCGGGTAACGACAGCAAATATCTCGCCGGGGAAAGTGCAGCTACTTACGCAAAAGACAGATATAAGACTAAAATAATTGGTTCATCTTCCTAGCAGGATATGGAGTTTTTAGAAGTGGAAGTCAGTACTTGGTTGGATAAATATGCGAGGCCAGCGGTATATAGTCCACCCGAATATTTCAATATTGATAACTCAGCCGAATTCTGTGATGCTATATCAGGATGCGTTCAGAACTACCGGAACGTACTCGTGGGTGGAAATTTTAACTTAAACGTTCTTCATCGAAACGCAAGCTCTGCAAACTTCCAGTCATTGATGCATTCACTAAGCTTAAACGTAGTTAATTCTTTCCTACTTCCTGCATGTGCAAACCGGCAAGTGGTTATTTTGAATGATTTTGTCAATTACTTATACAACAATTATTTATATACAGGACGATTAGATTAAACGGATGTCCTTGGTTTACGGATGACATATCTGCTTTTATCTCAGAGCGGGAGTATATCTGTCACCGTTATCGGTGTTTCAAATCTAAAAATACCAAGAAATTATACAAAACAGGAAGAAAGTGTTCTTCTCTCTAGTTAACGGATACCAAAAGGAGATATTTTATGGCCAGACTGCAATTTGGAATAGTATGAGCAAACTAAGCTGCTGCGGTAAAAGGACAGATTTTAACTCTCCTGGTTTTGATGCTAATGAACTAAATAGTCACGTTTTACAGCAAGGATGGCAAGTAGTACCAGCGGAAGATGACACGGATTACACAGTCGAATCGGATAGATCACCCTCAACAGCTTTATCCTCTTTCCAGTGCGGTAACTTAACAGAACTCATATGTCCTATTAAATGGATACGTTCTAAATCAGTGGATCCCGATGAAATTCCCGCTCGTTTTTTAAAGTTATTCTCCCTTTGATTATTGATAATTTTTTGGTTTTTCTAGTTAATTCATGTTTAACTTATTCTATTTTTCCAAATAAAAGGAAAACTGTAAAAGGCATTCTGTCCTTTCTCTAGGAAGTTCTAGAAAGGCTAATGTACACCCTTAGACATCTGGATATGCTTAGAAGATAATGCACTTTTAACCAAATGGCAATCGGGATTCCGCTCCAAGTATAGCTGTACCACAAGATTGTTAAAAATTACTAATGAATTACGAGCTGCCCTCAATGACGGTTTTGTCAGTATCTTGGACTTCGGGACTTTTTCAGGGCTTTCAACTACGTCAATCACGTGATATTTTCTACCTTCTTTGGGTTCTGCTCTACTGATTTTCAATTAATTCAACAGGTAAGGGTAAACGGCATATTCTCAAGCTTCCTTCCACTGTCTGGTGCTGTTCCACAGGGCTCAATATTAGGACCGTTGCTTTTTAGGATCGTCATAAATGATCTACCTGAATCTGTGGAAGATGTTAATATTCACTTGTATGCTAATGACGTGCAGATTTAATTCAGTAGATAAATCAGTTTGATGTGATTTCTTTGCTCCATCAATGGACACAATCAAACCATCTGAATCTCAATCCAAGTAAATCTCACTACATTATTATCAAAAACAGCAAACTGAGTATCATTAAATTCACTGATATTTCACTAAACAAATCCCCTCTATCTTTGATTGGTTTTGTTAAAAATCGGGGAATAACTATAAATTTATCCCATTTTTCCCTGACGGGAATCGAACCCATACTTATTAGAATCGGTCAAAGATGGAGAATAGGAGAATTTTAAGAACTTTTATTTTTAACATTTCTAAATCAAATCATAAATACAAGAGGAAAAAATAACCGCCTCGTCCGGAATTTGAAACCGGGATCTTCCGCTTGCCGGGCGACTGCCCTTACCACTGAGCTAACGAAACAGATGATTTTCCCTCTTGCATTTCTTAATTTATAATTAGTCTACTAAGCCACGTTTTGCTTTCAGCTGGCATTAACCACTAACGATGAAAGCTCACAAATAAATTTGTCAATTCAATTTTATTTTATTTTTCCCCTGACGGGAATCGAACCCACACTTGTTAGAATCGGTCAAAGATGAAGAATAGAAAAGAAGTAGGCTAATTACACATTAAGAAATGCAAGAGGGAAAATCATCTGTCTCGTTAGCTCAGTGGTAAGGGCAGTCGCCCAGCAAGCGGAAGGTCCCGATTTCAAATTCCGGACGAGGCGGTTGTTTTTTCCTCTTGTATTTATGATTTGGTTTAGAATCGTTAAAAATAAAAGTTCTTAAAATTTTTTTATTCTCCATTTATAAATTTATCACAGATATGCTCTATGTTAGTTAAATCCTTGGTAAGATCTACGGAGAACTTAGGCAACTGTGGCTAACCACCTCGATTGTGTCTAGAGGGATACGGCCAAAATTAGTGAAAACACTTCTGCTACCCAATTTTACATAATACGTGTATCCAAAATTTGAGAGTACCTGCCCTTAAACTTAACATCGCATACAATGATTGCATTAAACATATCTATGGCCTTCGGAGGTTTCACCACGTCAAAGATCACTTCCCGTACTTCCTTCAGTTGGCATGGATTAGAATACGTTTGGGAATGAATTTCAATTACGTATCAGGACCTATTCTATATATTACGATTTTTTCTTTTTCTCATTATTCTTTTTCCTATTTCGTAAGTTCTAATATTTTTTTTTTCTTAATTTAATTTATTTTTTAGTTTTATCTTGTTTGAAAGCGCAGTCGCAATTATACATAAAAATCCTTAGACAAGAAGTATCAATATAAGATTGTAGATCTTATGTACTGACGCATTTCATATATACATTCTATTATTATTATTATATACATATATAGGTATATTCATAAAAAAAATTATTTCGTAACGTAAATTTTATAAATATTAGTGCATTGACGTATATGAAATACTCATTCCGTCATTCAATCAATATACTTATATTTACCAGTGAATTGGAACTCTCAGCAAAATCTATGTATGGCATTATGATTCCATAAACTAAATTTTATCAAATATTAGTGAATTCACTTACTTGCGCAACATAGACATATCCCACAGTTATTTCATAACACAAATTTTATCAAATAGTAGTGTATTGAATTACCTTCGCAATAAAGATATGAAATACTCATTACATCATATAATTTTTATATATATATTGTTACGTGCATGGCCTTAGTTCTTTATTCAAATCACAATATTTCAGATATCATTCAAAAGTTCTTTCTCTCTTTAACTCTAATGCTCACTATTTCAAATTCACAAACAATTATCAAATCAACTCTTTAGTTATCGCTAGAACTGTACGTCTAATTATCGCAATCCAAACAGTTGCCTTCGTTCACTAAACTGTCTTAAATAAGACTCCCCCCGGATTTGAGAAGCGCCGTATTTATACTCTACAATTTATCCTAGAAGCTTCTAGTAAATTCTATTCTCCTAACCTAAAGTTTACTAAGATATCACTAACCCAAAGTTGCTCCCATTTCCAGCAGATGTCGCTTGTCTCACTTTGTTGCGCGTAACAACATATACCAGTGAATTAGACTTCGCAGCACAATCTATATATGGTGTTATGATTGCATAAATTAAAGTTTATCAAATACGTGAATTGAATTTACCTGCGACATATTTATACAATAACCATTTCATAACGTAAATGTTTTTTAATTATATGCCAGCGGATTGAAATTGCTATTGGGCCCCCTTGTTGTAGTCAATTATTGCGGCTACCCGTGGAGCACTATGCGAAGTAAGCAACCTACCTTCACTCTGAGCAATGCCCTAGTTGGGCCAAATTCGAATTATTTCGAGCTAGTTTAAGGTACAGGAAATTCAGAAGGACGAACTAAGTATTAGAGGAGCCGGTGCCCAAGAAGTAGGTTGAAAAGTGAAGGTTTTACATCAGCTTGTTGTTATCCAGGTTTGAAAGTCAAACCGAGAGGCGTAAGTCGACCCTCCTGCTGCCATGAATTAAGTGGATTTTTGGATTTTTTGGTTAACTATTCCTTTGACAAGCTAGGTCCTTCTTTTTGTTTTTTTATTTTTATTTAATCTTGCTTGGTTTGTAAAACTAGGTTTGGTCGCGTCCATGAGTACACGCAACTAGATTACGCAAGTATTTTGATTCCAGTTTAAGAATGTGTAGTAGCTAAACAAGGTTTATCATCTAAGTGGGAAGTGGTAATGAGTTTTTTAATCTTTCCAGATCCCTACAAAGTACGAGTCTACAGGCAATTCTCAACATACTTCATATGAGCAGAGAAAATTATAAAACAAGTACCGAGGTACTGTCAGTTTCTGGCCCAGAGCCGAAGACCAAAACTTCCATAAAGAAATTTCTGGGAATATAGGTACTGTGTGTGAAGTGTTTCAGTCAGCAGTGACATGGTGATCTCATCAGGAGAGCAATGATCCCTGAAACTGCATGCTGCCTACACTACAGTGAACTCAGATGCCAATAACTTGCTGGTGGATATATATAAACTTATTTTTCATTGCCGTCGAACTTTTGAACGAAGCCAGCTGGATTCCGGGAACGAGATGCAGTCCGATAAGTACTAAGGCTGTCTGTCGCGAGTTGAGCGCAAGTAGCAAGATCTCCCTCTACCGGACTGTGCGCTAGCAGCGAATTGCTGTGCCGCTGTTCACACTGCCTCCGAGATCATTATGATGTTTATGCTTGTTTATAGCGAGCATAGGCATATTCGTCAGAAAAATGCTCTTCGGTACACTAGAGAGCTGAAATTTTGTAGACGGCGTTCTCAGAAAAATTGTAAATACCGGTTTAGAAATGGACTATATCAGGAAAGCCCTTCTTGGTGTTGCCATACAAAAATTAGGTTTTGTATGCATACTGTGAAAAGGATCAGTCCTAGATGTTCATATTGTACGGAAAAGTTTTTCAGAATATAATATTCTATGAAATTTTAACAGTCAAGCTTGCAAAGAGGGATGACAAGATGATATTACATATGGACGTTCATCTTGAGTACTGTAAGAATTAGTCTTATACCAAGTCTACCTTTTTTCTCGTTCCATTTTCCTTTGTTTTTTTTTGAGTTACTCAATTTCGCTATTTGGGACCTGGTGATGAGTCAAACCAAGACTTGAAACTTACTGCCCTACAGGAATAAGTTGTGTAATGAAATAACGAATAAATTTATTGGTCACTTTTGTTGTTGAGCTGGAGAATTCCATCTGAAACAATGATAAAGTTTGCACGGTAATAAATCGTAGTCGAAATAATAAAATCTTGTGACATTTTCGATGTGTTCATTCAATGATGTTATTTTTTTTAATCTCCATGGTCCATTCTTGGTGAAGTTGAAGTAGTACTTATGTACATCGTTGCCATATGTGAAGTTAAAACTTCATTTTTCCAGGTATTTTACTTAGACGAAGTTGTGAAGTCTTCAGCCTTAAATTTAAGGTTTTTGTATGCTGGAAAATACTAAAGAATGTATTACGTGCGCATACGTGCAGCAAAAACTCTAAAAAGAATTATTATCAAATAACGCTTATTAGAAAACATTTTATGAATGGTAGTTGGTAGTGCGTCATTCGCCCCAAAATTTAATAACAAACCAAGTAAAAGGATATATGCAATGTTATAAAAACTAATTTTACATACATGCATAAGGAGTCATGATATATTGTTTTTCATATATATTAATTATTTGTTTTTTTTATATAAAATATGGTGTTTTATTTGTGCTACATTGATCAGTAAATATCATTGTATCTCATAATATTAAAAAACCTCAAATGAAGTTTTTGAAGTGTACAAAAGAAGATTATAGGTTACTGCTGATGCAACTATACGCGTAAGATAAAACATAACTGTTGTCGCAGATCTAAGGAAATAAGAATAAGAATAGTGTATTTTCTGGACATAGTACAACAAGATAATACAATCTTTTCAATATGTACTTAAGTAAAAAGATAATAAAATTAGGTTCAATGAGTAATCCAAAAGAAAGAAAAAAACAAACAACTTGGCATAATTCAGTATATAAATTAAAAAAAGAAAGAATAGCGTTAAATATAAAAGAAAAAGATAAACAGAAATACAATGTAAAATGAAGAGAAAAAAAATATAAAAATAAAAATAAAGATAATATCAAAAAGAAAAACAAATTAATAATGAATACTAACATAATGAAAAAGTCTCTTCCTGAATACTCCAGTAGAGCCTACCCTCTGAATCTCACTAGGCAAATTATTCCATGTGCGGACAACGTGGGTAAAGAAAGAACGACGCCCTATTGCAGTGCTAGTGCGCGGTAACAGTATCTTTCTGTGGCGAGGCGAGTTAAGGAATTTTAACTTTTCGTACAAGTAAGAGGACTCTTTTGAGTATATTATTTTATGTAGCAATGCTAATGCTCTTTGGATCAAGTAAGAATCTATCGAACATCCCAGAAGAGAATCACGATATAGAGATACATGGTCAAACATTCTTAAGCCAAATACAAATCTGGTGCAATAATTAAAAGCAACATTCAGCCTATTCATACATATACAATCCAAAGATGGGTATATAACGCTACCATAGGTAAAGTGCGGAACTAATAATGCCTTGACAAGTTTCATACGTAACTCAGAAGATAGCAAATTAGCCGATATTCGAAGCTGTCGGAGGCCTCCATAAACTCTACCAATAATATTTGCAACATGATCACAGCAGCTCAGTTTGGAGTTAAGATAAAAACAGAAATTTTTAACTTTTTGCTGGTATGGTAAAATGATGTCATTCGATATTATAGCTGGCAATTCAGAAGTGTCTACTGTAGCTCTGGATATGAAAATGCAATTAGATTTTCTCGGATTTAGTTTGAGTCCTACAGATACTGACCACTCATAAATCCTGCTTAAATCTGAATTGAGTTTATATGCATACTTTTGCAGTGATTCTAATGGACCACTCACATACAATTGGACATCATCTGCATACATGTGTATTTTAGATACTCTAATATGATTAGGTAGACCGTTTATGAATAAATTAAATAGAAGAGGGCCCAGCATCGATCCTTGAGGGACTCCAAGTTTGACAGGTAATTTGCTGGATATAATATCGTTAACTTTAACTTCTTGTGAGCGATTGGTTAGAAAACTTGATATAAATTGAACTGCAGAAGAGGAGAATCTAAATTGTGAAGACCGCTTACGAAGCAAAAGCATGCGATGGATACTGTCAAATGCCTTGGAGAAATCAAGTAATGCTAGAATAGAAAAATTATTCTTATCAAGCGATTCACGTATATCCGATGTTACCTTTAGTAAAGCCGTTTCACAGCTACGAAACGCTCAGAAACCAGACTGCATGTCAGTAATGAGTTTTTTATGTTCAAAATATGCCATCATCTGTGTAGAAATTATTTTCTCTAGGACTTTTGACTTTTGACTGATAGGTCGAAAATCCTCAGGAACATCAGGAGATATCTTCTTAGGCATTGCGATTACTAAAGCATTGTTCCAAGCCTCAGGGAAAGTTGAAGTAGTTAAACAAGTGTTGAAAATGTGAACTACATAGAGCATACTATAAGGTAAAATTATTTTTAAAACTCAAGGAGATATATTATCAGAGCCAGTAGCGTCCGATTTAATAGATTTAATTTCCAAGTGCACTTCAAGCTCATTTACAAAACGGAAACTAAAGCCTTCGTATACTTCAGAAATACTACACATCATATTATCAGCAGTATTCAACAAGCTTACTGGAGAGTCAAAAACGAAGGATTGATTCAGCTTATCTGGATCAAAGTCTGCTTTCAACTCATGGTTCCCACATATCCCGATTTGTCCCAGATTGCGCCATAGTTTACCTGGAGGAAGATTTGTGTCAAGTAAAGAACCCATATATCGACTTTTTAATGCACGCAACTTAGATGTAACCCTGTTTCTTGCCAGTTTGTAGTCGTTACGACTTTCAACAGTTTTGCGGTGCCTATACTGACGATGGAGATACTCGCGCTCAGCAATCAATGGCAAAATATCTGGTGAAAACCACTGTCACCCAATAGACTTAATAGCTCGCTCACGTATGGGAGCATATTTATCATATAAATAGGATATACAAGAATTGAAAAAAGTTACTTGTACATCAGCTGAACGAGAAAGATATATCTGCTGCCAGCTTAACGTCATACACTCTTCAACTAGAGCTGCCGCGTTAAAACGTTTAAAGTCACGATAAAATTATGTTTTATATGTATCTAAAGGACTCATGGCTAGGTTAAAGTTAAGAAAAAGAATATCGTGGTCTAAGAAACTCAGTGGGCTTAATTGATTTAGAAAGTTACATTGAAATTTTACATTAAAATCTCCACCTATGAGAACCTTTCAATATTTCCTGTTTAAATCCGAAACACTATTGATTTCAACACACAAAAACTCTAAAGATGAGGTCTTAGAGTATTTAGACCATTTCCAAAACTTAAAATATTTCATATTCATTCTTCCAACAGAAAACCAAGCAATGCATAACTAAAACATTTAATGTGAACGTGAGCAGTGTTCTAAGTAAGTTTGAGCTCTTAGGAAAGGGAATGTAGAAAACTGTGATTAAGGCAACCTCAACACGAGTGAGATAATCTGATTATCTACTACCTGCAAAGTGGCACTCGAGCTGGGAGATGTAATTAAATTTTAACACGTGAGTTAGTTAGGAAATTTAGATATAGATAGATAGATAGACACCTATACCTAACTAAAGCTCTCTTAAAGGATTTCATTCAAACTGCAAAACCATACCTATATTTCTAGAATTAACCTAGGCGAAGATGATTGTAATTTTAAACAAGACTACTACTACTAATTGTGGGAATTAAGTGATAGTCCTATTTTCATTGTATTTTATTTCAGTTCGTGTATAGAGTTCAGTTAAAAGATTGAGAGGGAGGAGTCCTAAGGAAAATTTTCTAATTAAGATGATGCTCATTATAAGTTTCAAATTGAAAGGTTCTTAGGTAATTGCGGATAAAATGATAAAAAAAATATTTTTGTGCAAACGTTTTTGCATTGTACAATTTTCAGGTAGAGATATGGGTTATTTAAAAATGCATCGATTATAAATATCGATAATAATGTAATAGAAGAAAATCGAATTAAAATTAAAATTGGGAGGTCGTTTATCATAAAAACAGATTTAGTAATTTCAATCGTAGTTTTAAGAAACCAAATTGTAATTAAATTAAAAATTCTTAATGGCTCGCTCCTAATCTAAAGTCGATTCATGAGTTTGCAAATTTTGTTGTTGTAATCCGGAATTAAACCCAAACGGGTATGAATTGAATAACGCCAAGTCATTCGTTTACTTTGCAAGATTTAATGTATTGCAGTGGTATCTTTATTTATTGGGTTATCTGAATTTATCGTTTACATTAACAATTTCATTTACTTTGCTAACTCATCATAGAAAATCAACTGATTTTTTATGTAGGTGCATACCAAGGTAATCGAATGGACATAGAACTAGTTTGCATATATATTATACGATAATCACAATAATGAACAGTCAAACATGGATTTTAGGAAAAAAAAAAACAAGTTTGTCTGAAGTATTAAAGCACAAACAACAACAAAATTTTGTCATCAGCAAATTAATGTACTCAAAGCCAAGTAAAAGTACGTTTTACCATATATCTTAGTTGAGTGTGGGTAATAGTTCGGCTATTGTGAAATTGCGGGTAAGTTTTCGGTTGAACAATTCTCTATCTTATAAACAATGGGTGTTCTATATGTATATATTATTGTGTTTCATTTGATGAGAATGTGAATACAATTTAGATAGATCCTATATGTTAAAAGGAAAAAGTACGATGTGCTAAATATCTATATGTATATTATATAAACTTTCATTATGTATTTATTTAAGTGAATTTTATTATCTTACCCATAGTAATTGACTATGTAAGGGTTGTCGATATAACTATTAATCGAGACGATTATAGGTCAGATATGGCCGAGTTGTAGTGGTTTTGATATCAAAACCGGTACCGAATAATTATTCTATCGACAGACTCACTGAGAATTTACTGCTATGTATCGAATGTGCACTCCATCGCGATGTAAATGACCAGTCCTCATTAAACCTTGATTGCATTAAGAAGTCTAGTTTCCCAAAAAATTTAATTCTGAGCCCCCAACAAACGGATTGCTCGATTTAATCCATATTCAAAGGTTTATTTGATTTTGATATTACTATGAAAACACCACGTACCAAATTTCAACTTTTTATGGCGACGCGTTCTCAGTCAGTGGCGAAATATGTATTGGAAAACGAAATAGTTGTTTGGCAACCCCAAAAAGGAATTGCCCGATTTGTTTCATTTTCGGACATACTTTAATTTTTTTTTTTTAATTCTGTGTACAAGATTTCAACTTTCTAAGTGAACGCGTTCTTAAGTTATCGGGCGCATAGCCGGACAGACGGAACGACGGATATGCAAAAATCCAAATAACTTTTAATATTATGCGTGGGTGTCCAATCCATTTTGCTCTACCATCATTATTTCGAGGCGTTACAAATGGAATGACAAACTTAATATACCTACCCTATAGATTTCATCTAGGGTATAAACATCGTATCATTACAAATGCACTTTATTTCATTAACACAAAGAATAGAAATTACAAATTTTATTATGTTCGGGATTATCCCCCCTCGCACACACACACACACACACACACACACACACACACACACACACACACACACACACACACACACACACACACACACCATAGATACGGCTTATAAGCGATAACTTGGACCCAAGTACATATATTTTTCTAATTTAACTCCATTTTCGGGCGTAAAATTTCATCTGATTGGTTGAGTTTTACATGTTTTTATGTAGTGAACGTTTTAAAGGGTGCTCAAACTCTGATATACAGAATTCATAGTATTTTTTGTGGCACAAGAAATAGCAAATCGCTCAGTACCAGCTTACAACTCCAAGCAATGTTTAAGAATAAAATTTAAAAAAAAAATATCTGAAAAATTTTTCTTTACCTCCAGAATTCCTGTTACTGACTTCCAAAGCACACAACTGGCGTAAGTCCTTTTATTTTAAATTATCCACAAACATACTAGGACAATTTTTAAATTTAGTTATTTGAGAAAGCTTAAAATTAATTTATCCCACAATTCTCCTAATCGGGGATGGGTCGTGTTTTTTTTCTATGGATATAGACGTTATAACCCCCGCCTCTTTTGCGTGTGGTTTCTTTTAAAAGTGAAGTTTTTCACATTCACCTTATACAATCCTTTTGTAATATGCACAAAATCAATTGACCAATAATTTTCATGTAATATTGTTTCTTTTTTTTTTTATTGCATTAAAATATGCTTAAAATAAAGTGCATTCATTAACTGTTAAAAAGACTGTTTGAAAACAACAACTCACCTGTATTCACTTTGGGTAATTAAAAGAAGACATTGCAATCGACACCTTCTCATTCACAGCACTCACCAATCACCTACCAGGCCAAACCTTTTCATTCGCGAAACAAGGTTTTAATTTTGTTGAATTTTTTTTTTAATAAAACAAAAGTTTCGGAATTTTTCACAATCCACCTTTGACGGCGAATGAAGTCTGGAGCATAGAGATAGTATACGCTCGCCGGTCTGGAGTAGTTACAGGGTGATTGAAATGTTTTGAATGAGTATTGTGAGCTTTCAAAATTTTATATGTTCTTACATACATACGGGTAGGATAGGTGTAATGGATAGGTAGGTGTTACTATATAGTACAGTTAAAAAAAAAAAATTCTATCCCAAGAGCTAAGAAATGTGTGTACGTGTAGCCATGAAATTGGGTCATAAGGGTGTTAAAAAGTGGGTCCGAGAACTATAAATGATGGGCAATGTGAAAAAATTGGAAATTGCGGAAATACAATACTAGGAGCCTACCACCATGAAGACAAAAAGGTACAGACAGAACATTTTCCGTCTGTCTTGCACGCATGATCCTTTAACCAAATTTCAAGTGTTTAATGAGGCGATAGTATAGACAATTTGTACGCATATGTAACGGTTTACATTGCATGCGTTTATATCATATAAAATATTATAAAATTGTTGTTGACGTACCTTTGCGATATATTTGCAGTCCACAACTTTCAGATGGAAAACAGCAGATTGAATCCTTCAAGCTAGGTTCACTTCACAAGAACAAATATTCGCGCACTTCACAAGAAAAGCGGAACAAATTTATACACAGGTTAACAGAAAACAAACACTTCAACTGACATTTTTTAATTAAATTAAAGCCTATAAATTCTACTACCTTTGGGAAGGTAAAAATAAAGCTAAACTTCAAAGGAAGCCCACTACACTTTTATTAAAATTGAATTTACAAAAGAAATTGGCGAGTAAAAACACTTGCGATTACTTAGGCATCGAAACTGATTTTTTTAAAAAAGCCCACTTTCTCTTCAAACAAATTAGAGAATTTCACTTTTTGACACTTTCACGCCACTGAACACTGTCGCCAATTTTCATTAAAATTTCACTCACACATAGGATCACGCGTCCGCACCAAGTACACGTACGAAATTTTCAGCGTATTCTCGTCTTATTTTCCGGCAGGTTTTGCATATGCTGCAAAAAAAACTCATTGCATGCAGGTAAATAAATTAATTAATTAATTTAAAATTTTCAAAGATCTGCAAAACCTTTCCCGCCTACGCGTGTTATACAACCGCATCATTCAAAACACGAAATTTTCAATTTATCTCTGAATTTGAAAATGTCAAGAATTTCCTAGTGATATCATATCAACGTATCCACTACGTAGGCCAACGTTAAAAGTTTAAAATTAAAAAACAGTAACTAGCGCAATACCGTTTCATATTAAAACAGGATTTTTCCCAAAAGTTTATGGCTCTACGTCATAAAAAAAATCACTGCACAAATTAAATAATTCTGTTCTGGCGAGCTACCTAAATGCCCGTTTCCATCCCGTCCCACAATAACCACACTTAATGCACGTAAATTTTCGTCTGCCCGACCAGGTAGCAGCAAACAACAGAAATATTCGGAATTAGACACCGCTTCTAATAATAATAATAATAATAATTTCTTCAAATTTTCGTTTCTCAAATTTTTGGAAAGTTATAACAAATTCGTAGCACGACTAACCCGTTTATGCTGAAACTGCTCTTGAATGTATACTATGCCCGAAATTAAATGCTGTGTGGTAACGCGCAACGCAATGGTAAAGTCACTTTTTAACAGTTAGAATTTTGAAATTCTCTTTATCTAATAACATTCTCTTTGTTTGAATTTGAAGGTACCCGAAGAAATAAGTACAAAAATTCGTAATAAAGAAGAATCTATTTTACAGTGTCAATAAATTTTATTCCATTTTTAGTTATTTTTTTACGACATATTTGTTTTGCATTCACTATAGTCTGTTTCAGAAGGGAATGAAGTGAAAATATATCTGTACGTTCCTGTAGAGATAAAATTCAATTTATTTCGTCATTTAAGGAAGATTTAATATTTTACTAACCACGAAAATAATCAAAACACGACAATTTCCTCAATTTGAATTTCATGTTTTAAACGGATAAAACAAATCCTATAAATGACGAAATAATATTAATTTTATCGCGCCAGAAACGTATGAGAAAATGACTGATAGATTACCACTGCATTCTCTAGCATGTCGTAAAAAAAAACTAAAAATGGAATAGAATTTGTTGCCATTGTAAAATATAGTAGATTTTTTCTTTATTACGAATTTTTGTGTACCTTCAAATTCGAACGAAGAGAATGTGTTTAGATTAAAGAGAATTTCAAAATTCTAACTGTTAAAAAGTGACCTTATCATTGCGGAGTTCAACCTGAATTCAGTGTAAATGTGTTAGTCGTGCTGCGAAAAAGTTTTAACTTTCCAAAAATTTCAAAAAGGATAATTTCAAGAAATTTTTGAAAACTTCTTAAAAGCGCTGTCTAATTGCGAACATTTCTTGTCTTTGCTGCTACCTGGTCGGCCAGACGAAAATTTACGTGCAATTAAGTGTGGTTATTGTGGGACGGGATGGAAATGGAGATGTAGGTGGCTCGCCGGGAGCAGAATTATTTAATTTGTGCAGTGGTTTTTTTTATGACGTAGAGTCATAAACTTTTGGGAAAAATCCTGTTTTAATATGAAACGGTATTGCGCTAGTTACTGTTTTTAATTTTAAACTTTTAACGTTGCCCTACGTAGTGGATACGCTGATATGATATCACTAGGAAATTCTTGACATTTTTAAATTCAGTGATAAATTGACAATCTTCGTGTTTCGAGTGAAGCGGTTGTAACACGCGTAGGCGGGCAAGGTTTTGCAGATCCTTTAAAATTTTAAATTAATTAATTTATTTATCTGCAATGAGTTTTTTTGCAGCATATGCAAAACCTGCCTGATATCGTACGTGAACTTAGTGTGGACCTATGTGTGAGTGAAATTTTAATGACAATTGGCGACAGTGTTCAGTAATGTGAAAGTTTCAAAAAGTGAAATTCTCTAATTTGTTTTAAGAGAAAGTGGGCTTTTTTAAAAAAATCAATTTCGATGTGTTTTTTCTCGCCAATTTCTTTTAATGAAAAGTGTAGTGGGCTTCCGTTGAAGTTTAGCTTTGTTTTTACCTTCCCAAAGGTAGTAGAATTTATAGGCTTTAATTTAATTAAAAAATTTCAGTTGTTTTTTTTTCGGTTAACCTGTGTATAAATTTGTTCCGTTTTTCTTGTGAAGTGCGCGAGTATTTGCTGTTGTAAAGTGAACCTTGCTTGACGGATTCAATCTGCTGTTTTCCATCTGAAGGTTGTGGACTGCAAATGTATCGCAAAGGTACGTCAACAACAATTTTATATTTTTTATTGTATTTAAAACATTTTCAAAGCATATGTAATTATTGCATACACTTTATATATAATTATTTGACGGAGAGATTCTTTATTGGATCTTGGAGCATAATGACGAACAATTTTTCTCTAGATTTTCCTTAAATCCCCATTTCTTGAAATTTTATATAAACCTATACTAAGTAGGGTCAATCAGGCACAAAATGTGATATAGATAATTACCGTATAGCAGCCTTTTGAAGTGCGCTGTTGAAATAAATGGAGTGATGACTAGTTCGTCATATGCCCCACATATGTGTCATAGTGGCGAAATGCTTGGGGCTAAATTTGAATTAATTTCGGATTTCGGAAGTTTTAGGATAAATAGGTTGACATTCCAATCTTTCTTTTCTATTTATAGACAAAATGTTTTTATTACAAAATGCCGATTTTTCAGTTTTTGAGCAACCAGAGTCCGAAAATCCGCAAAACACATAGTTCGTGAAATGCTAAATACACCAATTTAGGAGTTATTTTCGTTGACAAAGAATTTTCTTCTAATGTAAAATTATGTTTTCTGAATACGCTCTTCGTTGAGCTGATTAAGATAATATTCATTCGTCATTATTCCCCTGGCAAAGATAACATAATAAGAAGATACAGCCGAACAGAATTGGAAATTTTTCTTGGTTTTTTTAGACCGAAACAAGTAATGTTATATACTTTCCTCTTTTGCATGAATGGGGGAAAAGAACTTGACTATGCACTATTGTAGTGCAACTGAGACAACGAGTTAAAAACAAAATCTTATTGAATCCCTCAAAATCCTATCAAACTATTTAGAATGAATGTGCACACGTATCTGCATTTGCAGTTGTTCGACCAACTTAAAATTAAAAGCTAAGGAATAATCTCACCAGAATCTGGGGAGGCACAGATGCAATGGGTTTCACGACGACCTGAAATAAGTAAAAAAATAAATTTAAAGATTGAGTTGAACAGAAATAAAGTATTATATACAAAAGAATCTATATTAGTTATTAAATACAACAAACAAAACCAGCAACAACACCGCGCTTGTATGGAGATAGGCAAGCCCCCACAATGCAGGCAAACTATAACAAGCATGCAAACCTAAATTAATTTCATACTTCACAACATAAAACATAAAGAATACACTGGGAACCATGCAAGGGCACACAATAAACCGTTCTTTAAATGAATTCGTGAAAACCTGAGATGAGAATTTTGCAAAACAAAACTCACCTTTATAGGTAAACACGGTATTGGAAAAAGGTGGGATTTTCAGAAAAACTACATATAAACTTAATAAACTCTTGTACCAACCTATGTGAGGATGATTAATTCCCATAATGATCACGGATAAACTACACAAAACACACATTTTCCCACAAACTTTAATAATATTGTCACTCGGGCGCGGCTGACATTACGGATAAATAAAAACGTCAAACTCCATACTTTCGCGACGTTTGACATGTCACACCGGGATAAAAAGAGACAACAAACCGTATGGGCGCATTCGCGCCGCGATATTTTTCACGTATTACGGAATAATCGCAAATTTTTAAATTACCTTTACACCAATGAATTAGAAAGAGACGCAAAGGTGTGAAAGAGACAATGATGAAAATGAACGAAAATTAATTCTGAAAGGAATTCTTGAGTTGAAATCAAGCATGGCGACATGATAAGCTATGGTAACAACGGTATGACATCAATTGATAAAACGAAATCGTTTATTATAGTCAAGTTTAGTCCACAAATTAAAAAAATTATTTTTATGGATATGAAATCGGAGCGATTTTCTCTATAAGAACGGGGTTCATTCGCTTAATCAGCCCTTTTATTTTCAAAGTTGTTAAAGTGCGATCACATGCAGTAGCACTTCTCCCACTAATTTGTGATTTTCTTCATCGAGTCATCAGCAGTAAAACATCATTATTTTTATATAAAAAATTAATACAAATTTTCTTCATCAACACAAGTTATTATTGCACTTTTATTTGTCCATCAGGCAATTCAAGTTTGCTACGAATTTTTTATAAGAAATTAAGGGTAAATTTGCAATTTATCTTAATCATCAACTGGCGTTAATTTCATTTTATACATGGTGTTGGTCATACACACATGTATGAAGTTAATAAGAACAATTGGTGTCCCACCTACTGTGTTATTGGTTTCCCCAATTTCATTTTTTTTTTTGTATTTAATTATTCATCATTCAATCAAATCGAGCATTCAAACAATTATTTATCGTAGCGGTTTTAGATCATTTTCACACAACATAATTATTGGAAATTAGATCTGATTGAGTCCTAATCTTCTTAAAATTTTCAGCCATTAGCTTAAATCAAAATTTTTAGAGTAAAGAATAATTTATTAAAATTAAAAGTAGCATAAGTTGTTATAATTGAAAGAAATTCGAGTTAGATATTTTCATTAATTAGTTTGGTTTTACATAATTTTTTTTTACATAATTGTGTATTCTCTATATAAATTAAATTGAGATTTTGAACAATTACTAGTGTAATTTAATTGAGGTAAATAATTAAAAAATTGAATCAATTAAGTAATTTTGATTTAATGTAATTTAATTCTTGCATAGTATCAGCATTTGTTCATTAAAAAATAGCTTTCTTGCAATAAAATTGAGTGAACAATTGAGCGACAAATTTGATCTCTTTGTTCAACCGTTACTCTCTACCCTTGTATTTTATTTTAGCATATATTAAATTCTCGTTTGTAACCACAGTTCATTCGAATGTCAGTTATAGGAATTGACAAAATTCATGAAACTATGCTTAGCAAACGCAGTTTTTTTGTAGATGTCAATTATAGAAATTGGCATCAGCTGTGGTAAAACAGTAGTAAATTAAAAGTGCTGATATAGTTCTTCTGCTTTCTTGTGAGTGGAGTTAAGGTTTCACCACTGACTTATAAGAATGGACTGAGCGATTTGCTATTTCATGTGGAACAAAAAATGTGTTTCTGTATACCACCGTTAGAGCACCCTTTATAACTTTTACTACATAAAATACATGTAAAACTCAATCAATCAGATGAAATTTTACACCCGAAAATAGAATTAAATTAAAAAATATATTTTCTTATGTCCAAGTGATATTTTAATCGCTTCTAAGGAAATAAACTCATTCCGACTTTAATTTTCAAAAGTTATTCTTAACTGAATCCTGCGTATGGGCAAGAGAGACGGAGTATGGTAAACACATCTTTACCTTATTCTTTCTGCCATGATTGCATCTGCAGCCAACATAAAAACATCAAATGGCATAAGAAAACGTTTAGTAAGAAATATGTTGTTTTGTTAGCTCCAACGCTGCCATAGGACGAAAAAGAGAACTGTAAATCTTGTGTCATTCTTTCCTATAGGAAAATCGCAATACACTCAGTTCATTGTTATAAGTCAGCAGTTTCAAGCATCTACGGTAGTCAGAAAACCAAGCCGTACCGATGAGTGTATGGTTTTCTGCTAACATGAAATGCTTCTTCTTCTTTCTTTTGTTTTGTTTTTCGTTTTCAACCCACTGAGGGCGTACGCCCAGTCAATTGTTATAACTCAGTGGGGTTCACATAGGAAGACTATATATTATAAAAATAGTGACGCATCGTCTGCGATTTGTAAAATGGGAATTATTTTATGAAGAATTATTTTATTTTTGAGCGGAAATTATGTTATAGAATTTACATTATGTTTCTTGTGGGTTCTCTAACTTATAGTCTCTCTGCTTCGTTTGCTCTAGGCATTATATCAACATCTTGTCTGTGCTCAGAGCAATGCATAAAAACGTCGGTCAAAAGCTGAGAATACTCTTGAGCTGATATGCTTTGCAAACAAAATGTTTTTTAAAACTTATGTACGGAATTTATGGGGGCTTGCCTCAACCCAGAAAAAAATTCCAGTTACATCAATGTTTGTTCGCATTGGAACAAAATTAAAATTTTTCTACCGTGCGGTTTGTGGGACCGCAAACTACAATATCAGGACACAAACACATATGAGGAGAGTTGGCGACTACCATGAACGTCTACTGCTTTCCCAGGAATACACAGCAGCTCATAGCAGTAGATTCGTTTAAACAAAAATAAAAGGGAATAATATTGATGCCTACTCATAAACGGCACGACACTTCCAGAGGGTTAAAATTGAAGTCATCAGAATCAGTTTTTAGTGTCAGTTTACTCGCAACCAGAAGCACACTAATCTTGTAGCGAGTAGGTAGTACCTACTATTTCCAAATTTTCCGGATGTTTTCCAACTGTTCCGAATAATTTTCTAATTTTTCCGGATGTTTTTCAATTTTTCCGAATTTTCCGCATAATTTTCCAAATTTTCCGAATAATTTACGAATTTTTCCCAATATTTTCCAATTTTCCCGAATTTTTTTCCAAATTTTGCGAATTTTCCCGGTTGTTTTCCAATTCCATCTCTTTCTTCACACCGAAAGAACTCTTCTAATATAAATTAAAATGAATTAAAATGAATGAATGATAGATCAAACCAAAATGATCTAATCAGCTATGTATGTATGTATGTATATATGTATATAAAAAACAAAAAAAAAACAAAATTTAATTTATTAATTTATTTGGCAGTATGTATTTATGTACCTGACCCCGTCCCCAAAATGACCTTTTCAGCTATGTATGTATATAAATATATATTGGGCAGTATGTACATATGTACCGTCCCCGTCGCCAGTTTCTACCAAACACACTTTATCATCCCACAATCCAATAACAATCTCCCTCCCCATATAAATTTTTATCCCATATCGCTATTTCAAGATCTTCCCATATAAATTGATTTCTACATCCCAGTCCAGCATGTCTATACATACCTCACCCCGTCGCCAGTTTCGTATACCTTAACCCAAAATCTTTGCCTGGCTTCAATTTTGATTCCATAGAATATCTCGAATCGTCATCAAAATGATCTGACGATTTCTAAAAAAAAAAAAAAAAAAAACAACAAACCCTACTAGGTACTATAGAAATAAATACTTATTCGTTTACGCATTTTTTAGTATTTATTAATACCTCCTACTATTCTCTCACAGGGTTATTTCACGTCAGGACTGTTGATCACCGACTGTGTGGGTAGGGGGAATCAAGTACATGCTTAATTATTTTACATATAAAATTTTTTATTTAATTATATTGTACCAACTTTCTGGGGAGGGACCGGTGCGCCCCTGATTATATAGGGTGCTTCAGAAGAAGATATAAAAGTATTCTGTATGCTACAAGATCCGTGATAAGGAAGCCAGATTCGCCCTTAATACGAGAACGTCTGTCTTCCCTTTACTTTGTGCCCGGTATATTTTGTAATCTGGGAAAGTTACTTAATAAGGAAAAGTTTAATTCTATGGTACTAAGCTTGGGTTCAAGCTTTTAAAAAATTGATTGTAGTAGAATATACCCTGCGAATGACAACACTGGTATCCCACAAGGATCCATATTAGGCCATTGTTGTTTTCAATTTTATAAAAATAAAAATTTTCATTTTCATCAGTGTTGTGCGATGTAATCTACGTGATGTAGACTATTTTATTGTCTACGCGTCGACAATTACTTGTAGATAATAATATATATATTTTGTAGAAAATTTAAATGGGTTTGTTTTAGTATGTTAGTTAGGAAGTAGATTATAAGTGCACCAAAAATAATCATTCGTATAAAAACAGTTATTTAGATTAATAAACACTAATCAGATTATCAGCATCTTGCACCTGTATACAACCATCATGCTTAATTCTAAGAAAATAATAAATATGCAGCAATCGTTTAGATCTTTCAAATGTTAACTGATTTTTGCTTGGCGAAAGAACGTGTGACTAGCTTAAAAAAAAGTCTTTCTAGTTGGGCAGATGATGTTAGAATCTGCAACCATTTTATGGCTAACTTGGACTGAGGTGATACATTGCTACTATATTTCAAAAAGGTAATGGTTTTTATATTATACCTTTCATGTATAGATTTTTGAAGACTGAGGTGTTCTTTTGAAATCTGTCTCAATCTTCTTTTCTCGTCCAATTGAATTCCTTAAAAAAAACTCGTTGATCTTTCGAGATCGAATCTAACTTCATTGAAAGCTTTATTTTTCGGTCTGCCTCGTATATTTTATAATTATAACTTGTCGTAAACTTATTTTATTAATTTTCATAAGAATAAGATACCACTTCACGTACAAACTAAAAGTTTTGATTTTAACAGAGTACAAATTCTATATTGTCGACGACAAAATAGTTGACATTGTCAACACATTAGTTGACATTGTCAACATTGTCTACACTAAATTTGTTTGTCTATGTTAATGTCTACTCTAAAGAGTAGACAATGAAAGACTACGCGTAGAGGAACAACACTGATTTTCATATGAATGCTGACGATTTGCATATATATGTACATCTCAAGATCTATAGGTAAGGCACTGTATGACGGATGACATCAAATCTATTTGCTGCTACATAGGCTGAAAGTAATAAACTTTTGCTTAGTCGCTTTAAAGTCAGCAGTCATAATTTATATAACTAAAATTCTTACTTTTCTGAAATATGTATTATTAAATGAAGTAGAGATCTCTGATAAGAATACTGTAAAGAGCCAATAAAACATTTGCGTGGTCTAAGGGAGATATAGAAAGTTTGAGCATAAAAACAGGCCGAATCACAGAACAAAAACGAAAGAAGGAAAAAATCATATCCGAAAAACGATCGTTGCTACTTGTTCTGCCCAATGAGAACACTCAAAAAAATATCAATAATGATGTGTATTGTAAATAAGAATGCCGGGAAATATTTTATAGTCAGTGGTTTATTGGACACACGTAAAACTTATGTACAAAATTACAACTATAACTAAAATTAACAGAATTCAATTTCACTTCAATTATTTGAACAATGACACTTAAGAACTAAACACAATAATAATTTTAATTTCAACACAATACTGTCAAAGCTGAGACAACTTTGAACAATGGCATTATATATATATATATATATATAAATATAATAATCAATATGTATGACTAATCAAAAAAAAATGTACTCACCAATATAAAACTATATTAAGTCGACTTTATGGCGTTGGTAATTAAATAGTTAGTCATTATCTTGTTCTAGTCGTTCCACGGAACAAGATACTTTACTTCAGTCGAGACCCAAAGCAAAGTTGTATTAGTCGTGTTTATTCTAGTCGCTACCCGGAATAACTATCTTTATCTCAGTCGATACCCAAGATAAAGTTGATTTGTTAGTTATTCTATTTTATTACTACTAGCCAAGTCGATTTCCAAATGATGCGCAATCTGTGAAAGCTGGATGCGAAAAAAGAAAGATTCAGGTTGGCCTGTGACTTATATTGCCTCTGAATTGCGCACGGCACTAACAAATTATTTTACGTTGCGCATAGTAACCAAAGTACGTTGACCTTAGCAGCTGTGCGTAGGTAGCAACAGAAAAGTCCGTTGACCTTAGCAGCTGTGCGTAGGTCAGAAGAGTACACTGACCCTAGCAGCTGTGCAAAGCAACTGGAATTTTGAGCATTTTTTGTTGCCGTTCTTAATATTTTCTAGCTAAAGTTATTAAGATTATAATTATACAATAAGTTACCTATTAAAATATTGCTAATTTGCTATTTTTTAAAGATACATTTAAATGTACAGATGACTTAATCTACTTACATTTGATTCGCGCGCACTGTTATCGAAGACAAGTTACTTTCTTCTTATTGGATTGTGTCCCAGATTTGTTTATGTGGAATGTAGCCATGAGGTGTTGATTGGTATCTCCACTAATAAACTGCCTTATCGATGTGCTTGTAGGTAGGTATCCATCGTTTCGTTTCCAACCTATTTTCAATGATTAGAAAAACTTGGAATTAGAAATTTTTAAACTATTTTACTTCCAGGTGGCTATTTAATGTTGCTTCAAAAAATGAAGGGAAATCTATATGCTAAAAATTTTTCGAGATTTCAGAACCATAGCCTTCGATGAGCAGAGTCTGCAAACACAGTGAAAAACCTTGTGATCCAATTCAAAGGGGAATTATATGAGGAAATTGCCCGGGTAAAGGTGATCTTCAGTCCACCTATATCGCTCAATGACTTCCCCAATGCCAAAATACTGATTCCTCGTCCAGCCTAAAACAAATAAAAACAAAACACAAAGTATTTAAATCTTAAAAATATTATAAACAGAATACTTATCTAAAATCCAGGCAATTCCTCTCTTTAGTCCAGCAGCGTCCCAGGATTTCCCCAATCAAGAATATTATCTAAAAAAAATACAAAAGATTAATTAATTTTAACATTAACATGTAAAAACATTATAAACTTACCTTAAACATACATTCCTCCTACATTTGTTGATAACAGCAACTGACATTACGTCAATCAGCTGTATGAGGTACGTTCAGATATCGCAGCAATCGTTGCTAGGGCAACACCGAGAGGCGAGAGCTCATAACTGGATGCGGCGGCTATATAAAGTCGACGAGCCGTAGCAGAAAATCATCCCAAAACATATCCAATCCTCACTCCCTCCCAGTCCCTCCCAAATTTAACAACAAACTCTTGCGAGAAAGTCATTAACTACAGCTGATGTGGCGCAGTAGCTGTAAGGAAAGAACAAACAACAACACGAGAGGTGATAAAAACCAAACCAAATATCAACAAGAAGGAAAAGCAAAACATCTAATCGAACTGAGGGCCAAAGATAAGCCCCAACGCCCTAAAGAAGACAAAGCTGAATGATGTGAAAAATCATCAAACAAAATCCAAAGAAGGAAGACAAAGAAGAAATTTGACAGCGCAAAAGCACTTGACTTGACTTGACTTGGCAGAAAATCATTCTTGGTCCAGAGCTCATCTGGTTTAGAGACTAATCTAAATACAAGAATATTCCCAACCTCATTATAGAAGATTAATTCTATATTTCAGAGTTTAATCTGAAAACTCCTATCATTTCCAAAAATTCATCCCACACCTAAGCAGAAGATTAATTCTACGCAGAGATTAATCTGCAAACATTTCGTGCCCACATGTAAGCAGAAGAATAATTCTGCGCAGAGATTAATCTGCAATACTCCTCCCCACGTGTAAGCAGAAGAATAATTCTGCTGCAGAGAATAATCTGCTACATCTCCTGCTCACATTTACGCAGAAGAATAATTCTGCTGCAGAGAATAATCTGCTACATCTCCTGCTCATATTTACAGAGGAATAATTCTGCTGCAGAGATTAATCTGCTCTTCTTCTTCTTTGTAGTAGCATATTGCTACACTTCTGCGCACGCTCAGAATACTGTCAGAGACTAATCTGACTAGGTTAACAATTATAGCACTTTACTTCCTTCTGCCCTCACGTACGAGCAGAGGTATTTTACTTCCTTGTGCCCTCACGTACGAGCAGAGGTATTTTACTTCCTTGTGCCCTCACGCACCAACAAAGACAGTCGTCGATAAACATATATATTGAAATTTATTTGATGACAGTTGCTCAAATCTTCTTCTTTCTTCTTTTTCAGAAGTAGCAACGAGCGAGAAGGCGCATCATCATTTTTATTTTGAATTTTAATTTGTTTATTTTTTTTTTATTTTTTTCGTTTGGATTTTTATTGAATTTTTATATTGAATTTTTAGTAGTTTGCAGGTTAGATTTTAGTAAATGAATTTGTGATATTAGGTTAAGTGTATGAATTATCAAAAATAAAATTTTATATTTGAATTGTTTAAGACTGAGTTGTCCTTTACAAACCGGCACTCCCTCCCACGTTCGAGACTAGCTCTCACATTGGATTTCAGAACCATAGCCTTCGATGAGCAGAGTCTGCAAACACAGTGAAAAAGCTTGTGATCCAATTCAAAGGGGAATTATATGAGGAAATTTCCCGGGTAAAGGTGACGAAGCGGAAATTTAATATTTGGCATTTTGTTTAAATAATAGTAAAAAAAATCGATTAAAGTAGCTGTATACATTTGGTACCCAAGGCTCTATCCATTGTACAATGGTTCACGCGGGTCAGTTTACGAAAATTATTGTTTGAGAACAGATTCTTTTCAATTACATGCATGCAGTGTGATTCGGTAATTTGGCTATCAACGCTTGTGAAAATTCGATCAGCTTGTTAGGTACATGGAATATAGAATAATGATGATTGCTCTAGATATAAAGTATTATATTTTGAAAAATTTGATAATATGTTGCATAAAATTGTATAATTGCTCTTGTGTATGTTCTTTTTATTTTTTATCATTTATACTCTTAAAATTCTGCATGGTTATTTACTTAATTAACTCAATTTCAATAATCATTTTGTATTTCTATAGATCGATTGCGTTCGTTGCTGTTATTTATCATGCTTGCTTAAATAATCCTTAATTAGTTATTCAATGGTTAGTTCATGTGTTTCCTTTTCTCCCGGGTTATACGATAATATTAAAATTATCTTAAATATTCTGTGTAACAAAAGAGATTTTCTTAAGGATTGTCATCTTAATGCTCAAAGCTTGTTTCCCAAAAATTGACGAATTTAGAAATATTTGCTCCAATTGCTCCTAAGATGTTATTTGTATCTCGGAGACATGGTTGAAGCCGCATATATGTGATGAATTGGTAGACATCTATACTCACATATAATCATTTCTGGCGACTTTAATGCAGATTTACTTGGACGCAGTACTACAGATATTGCGTTGACTAATATGATACAATCATATGGATTAGATTTCTTAAACACTACTACCACCCCAACACATTTTACATCTACTTCCTCTACTCTGTTTGATTTGTTTATCGTTGCTAACAAACAAGCTGCTATATTTTTTAATCAAATCTCTGTTCCTAGTTTTTCTAGACATGATCTACTTCTTCTTTCTTACGATTTAGAGCCTGTTTCCCCTACAAATCAATTTTTTTCATACCGAGTTTTAAGATATGTTGATCATGATAGCCTTTTAAATGAAGATGCCGACCTTGATTGGGATATTATTTATTCACTCACATCAGCTGATGATCAAGTTAGTTGTATTGAAAATTTCATTGAATATCTTTTCGATAAATACGTTCCAATCAAAACTCGAATTATAATTAATCCCTGCTGTCCAGGGTTTACTAGAAGAATTGAAGGTCTTATTTCTCAACGTAACTTTGTTTACCGTAGATGGATTTCGCACCAGTGAATCCTGGAATGTTTTTCGATCTCTGCGTAATGCCGTAAATAAAGAAATCTTACATTCCAAGATCTCTTCTAATAGGTCCAAGTTTGATGGCAGAGGTACCACTAAGAAACTTTGGATGAACCTTAAAGATATTGGCGTTGCGAAATCTAAGCCTATTGATGTGTATGTTGATCTTAAAGTACTGAATCAAAGCTTTATTTCAACATCTAGTTCGGGCAGTGAATATGTATTTAATAGTAGATATGCTGAATTCATACGTAATATTCCTGCTGAGGGATTTTCCTTGACAATAAAGGAGTCACTATTCCTTGACAGAATTTCATCTCTAGGTCTCAGCCAAATCAGTAATGTTAAGATTGACAGGGGAAGTCAGTTAGACCTGGCATTTTCTACTGACACGGGTAATTTCATAGTTGAGCATAACGCAGTGAGAATGTCTACTCTTCATAAATATCACCCCCCTCTACTAATTACATATTGCTATGAAACCGAAAACTTAACAAATTGTGGTGAAACACAATACTTTTTCAATTTTAGAAAGGCGAACTTTCCGGAACTTTATAGTAGACTTACATCAATTGATTTCAACACATTACTGTCTAGCAATAATGTTGACGAAGACGTTTCTAAATTTTACATAATTCTTTTCGATTTATTTTCCTCTCACGTTCCTTGCGAGCGTCAGCGGCTCTCTAAAACATCTCCACCATGGTTCAATAAAGAACTGAGGAGTCTTAAAAATAGAAAGAATAAATTGTGGAAAAGTTATATGAGGGATAAGGACATTATAAGTCACAACAACTTCCTCACATCATATAATGACTTCAAAGAACTTTCCTCTACACTTTACGATGAGTATGTTCACAGCATGCGTACGAAATTATTTAGTGACCCACGCATCTTTTTTAAGTTTATTAATATGAAGAAAAGAACGGACAACTATCCCAATACCATGAGTTACAAGGATTCTGCTCGTGATGATTCGTCTAAAATTTGCGATATGTTTGCTTCTTCTTTTGACAATGCCTTTTCCTCGTCAAATTTTCAGCCTCAAAATAGCAACTTCAGTCATATGAACGATTGTCGTAACGTTTCATTCACTATCCCTTCAATTTCAGAAGAGGATATATTAGATCATATTAATGGGCTTCCAAGTGACTTCACAACTGGTCCTGATGAGATCCCTCCTGCCTTCTTCAAGTCATGCTGCCTTGCAGTGGTGGCTCCGCTGAGAATTATTTTCCAAAAATCGCTCGATAGTGTTTGTTTCCCCCAGCTATGGAAAAATTCTTTTATCATACCTATCCACAAAAAAGGTAGTAAAAATGAAATTTCTAACTATAGGCCTATTGCAAAATTATCTTGCATGCCCAAGTTATTCGAAGCTATTATTTACTGTCAACTATCAACTTCCTGTAAGAATTTGCTTTCTTCAAACCAACATGGGTTTATTTCGGGTAGGTCTACAACTACTAACTTGCTGGAATTTGTCTCTGATACCGTTGGCGGATTGGCAAAAGGCTATCAAACAGATTGTATTTATACAGACTTTAGTAAAGCGTTCGACAAGTTATCTCACTCCGCGATACTCCTTAAAATGGAAAAGTATGGGTTTCCCTCAACATTTCTAAAATGGACAGAGTCTTATTTAGATAACAGAACATACCAAATCTTATTTCGCCATTCCTTCTCTAGAGTCTTGAGGGCTTCATCTGGCGTACCTCAAGGGAGTCACTTGGGCCCGTTGTTCTTTGTTCTATCTATTGACGACATTGTATCTGTTGTGAGGTACTGTAAGGTCTTGATTTATGCTGACGATATTAAGCTTTTCGCTCGGATTAAATCCGTTCACGATTGTGAACAGGTACAAGATGATCTTGAAGAATTTTACAATTGGTGCGAGAGCAATAATTTGGTACTCAATATCGACAAGTGTGAAGTTATGACATTCCATAGGAATCAGACACCAATCACTTATGATTATGAGTTCTCGGATTCCTCGATTCGCCGGGTGGACTCTGTCTATGACTTGGGTGTCAAATGTGACCACAGATTGAATTTTATCTCCCATATAAACTTCATGGTATCAAAGAGTAGTTCTATGCTGGGTTTCATAAAACGTTGGTTCCGAGAGTTTTCGAATCCTACTATAACATTGCGTTTGTACACTTGCTTTGTGAGACCACTTCTTGAATACGCTAGCCAGGTCTGGTCTCCTTTTTACGGTACACACATCGAGCGCATCGAGTCTGTTCAGAGAAACTTTTTACGATTTGCTCTCAGGCACCTACCTTGGAATAATTCATTGATTCTTCCACCATATGAGGATCGCTTGCAGCTTTTGAATATGCACTCACTTGAGAAACGTCGCATGGTTGCCGATGCAACTTTTGTTCGCCAACTCTTAAGCACGAATATTGAGTCCCCGTTGTTACTTTACAAAATTTCTTTCCGTGATAATAGGCACAATTTAAGAAGGCTACCTCTATTGCATGTCAATTCCTCAAGGTTTAATTATGGGATTTATGAACCTAGTAATCGCATGTGCATTACTGTTAATAATTTGGCTGAGCATTTTGTTGTTGACGACTCTAAGCATGTCTTAAAAAAACGTCTATATAATATTTAATCTTTTTAGTTAGATTTAATTTAGATTTTTATATTTTTGTTCTCTGTTTCATGTTATTTTATCTGGTGTTTGGTCTATGTTTAGTGTAACATACTAATACTAACACCGACTAAGTGATGAATCGCATGTAGTATTGACCGTTTATTTATTAAACGTGTCCATGCAGAGAGCTTTGTTTAGCTGTTCCTGATAGTCATTAAAATATGACTGAACAGGAGGTATATGCGGCAGTTATTGGTATAAATTCGAACGCAATGGGTCTCGATCGCATACATCCTAGATTCTTTAAAACTATTCTACCTATTTTGCTACCGTATCTTACATAAAACTTCAACGCTATCATAACTACCTCCTGTTTTCCCAAAAGATGGAAATTAGCTAAGATAATACCAATTCCTAAAAAATTTTCATCAGCATACCATCCTATCTCTATTCTTCCATTCTTCTCTAAGGTATTCGAAGAAATACTGCATAACCAAATCATATATTATACTAAAAATAATTACTTCATATCCGAATATCAATCTGGCTTCAGAGTTAAGCATAGTTGCACAACTGCACTGATTAAAATATTCGATGACATTCGTAATTGAATTGATTCTAATATGGCGACAGTACAAGTACTGCTGTACTTTTCTAAGGCTTTTGACAATGTGGATCACTTAGTTTTGTTTAATAAACTCGTAGCTCACTTCAATTTTTCCTCATCCGGCTGTAAGCTTATAATATCTTACCTTAGTGGTCACCATCAGCGGGTTGTTAGTGGAAATAAAGCCTCTCATTTTCTTCCCGTTCTTGCAAGGGTTCCTCAAGGATCAATTTTAGGCCCATTACTGTTCACTATGTTCATTAATGACTTAACCTTGGTAGTCAAACATTGTAAGTTTCATGTGTATGCTGACGACTTTCAACTTTATATCTCTAGGCCAATGGAATCTATTGATGAAGCAGTACACACTGTGCCAATACCGATCTTATGTACATACATTTTTGGGCACTGCAGAATAAGTTAAATCTTAACGCTTCAAAGTCGGCCTCAATAGTTATATTTAAAGTTGAGCTTGATACATCATTTTTCTCTGCTTTGAAGATTAATGATGAGGTTATCCCATATAGCAAATCAGTTAATAACTTGGGTATAGTATTCAACCAAACTTTAAGTTGGAGTGCTTATATTAAACGTGTTATTTGCAGAGTATTTGCTACCCTCCGCAAGCTCTCAGCATCCGCAGTATATACTCCTCAAAATACCCGCATGTTTTTTTTTAATAAAATCACTTTTAGTGCCTCTCATAACGTATGGATGTAAGATCTTTTATGCGCTCGATTCTACCACCTGGAGAAAGTTAAATTTTGCTTTTAATTCTGCCATTCGTTACATATTTGGTTTGAAGCGCTATGACTATGTCTCTCCATAAATAAAGTAAATCTTTGGATGTACTATACTTAAGTCGTATTTGGGTGTAAGAATACTACTGTTTTTGTGGAATATAATTTATAGCCAGAAGCCCATTTACTTATTTAATAAAATTAATTTTGTACAATCATCAAGAACAGTTAATTTAATTCAGCCGAGTTTCAAATATCTGACTACTGAACGTCAATTTTTGGTACAATCTGTGAGACTGTGGAACGCTATCCTAAATAACATAAAGAGAAGCAGCAATGGACGTAATTTCCGATCCTTATTATATAACTTTTTTCAATAGTAAAACATGCAATATTCTTTATTCAATAATGTAATTCCTTTATTTACTACTTAGCATACATAATATGTATTAATTTAAAAATAGCTTAATTAAATATGTATAAATATTAGTGTGTTATTATTAAGTATTAAGTTTCGTTTTTCGAATGTTCGTAGATCCTACACGTAATTATAAATGAATAGATTTAATTGTGTAGTTGTTCTTTAAATAAACCAAATATGAAAATATATAACTAATATAATCAGGGTGATTGATAAAATATGAGGACACAATCTTGGAAAGCCTCCTACCTTCCAAGCGACGCATTTTAATGATAGAACTGTTGCTCATGGAATTGAATCGATTGATTTATGCATTGGAATACATCTTTCCAGATGACCGCTCATAGTAGCTTTTCAACATCACTTATAATTTTTATGTAACCATAAGTATTTATATGCCTTTCATTTAAGCTAAAAGTCTATATGAATACATAAAAATTGTATAACATAGCTTTCAGGTTGCTAAATTACTGCTACGACTATTAAAGTAAACAACGCCGCTTGTTTGCTATTTCACTTATTCATAAAATGAAATTTGCTAAAATTTCCCTGGTACTTATTTCCTGTGAGCATATTTGATAGTTAGAGTTTAACAAATTTTGCTTAACATTGCTTCCATAGGAGAGATCCCGAAACGATACCCGTTTTGGTGCCTTTCCAAAGCAAATTTACTGATGTAAATTTCCTGGATTATAATTAAGAAATTCATCCCTTGGGGATCTTTTGCAACTATACCTACTATGTACACACTTAAAAATAAATTGTTACCTGGCATTGGATTTGTTATATATGATGGCGTTATATATGTACATTGTATATACTTACCGGGTTTCCCATCTTTTTCTACAGGTATTCTCAAAAACACGAGGCTATTAACTTTCATACCTCATGGCTTATGTATAATATCATCTCTCTGTTCCCGAGATAATAATAGGTACATCCCTGTGAGATAGACTTATAATTAGGCAATGTGCAAAGGGAAAATACAGGAAATATAGTTGGAAGGCTGAGAAAATATTCGTTTTATAGTGCGGCTATAGAATAGAGAGACTCTACTCTACTTGTACTTGACTTGCGAACTTCATTAAAGTGGAGAGACAAAATATTTGAATTTTTTTTTGGACGTCAGCGGAGATAGATATTGTATTTTTCATTAATATTTGATTTTGTAATTTACTAGTTTGATAAGACAATTTAATTGGAGAGAACATTTAGCAGATTTGTAAAAACGTGAGCATGCTTTAAGCAAACATAACAACCAGCAGACTACCACGCAGATGGCAGCGCGAGAAAGGCTAACTATGGTATAGTGATTCAAGCTATATGGAGGTCTTATGCTCTCAAGGAAAGTGAAGGAAAAATCTTATAGACATAAATATTATTACAACAAAAAGCAATCACTCATTCTTTCAGAAATAGGCGAAATAAAGTCGATATCGTTTTCAAAACGCACTTCGAGAATACTTTCCAAGAAAATTCTGCTTCACACGTTCGTTGAAGTTCGTAGTGAAAAAATGCTAAGCGCATAAGAAATAGAAAAGAAATAAAAATACTGTCCGACAAAATATTAAACACAAGGAATTAAAAAAAATCAAGTGCCGAATTGAATTCAGGAATTATAATGTTTTCTTTTATCAATTGAACAGAAATTCAGCGTTGAGCTTCCATTTTTTTATCTGCATATAGATGTTCAGGAAAATAAACAATAAAGTGACGAAATAAAATAATAATAGCCCTTCACATTTAACAAGACAAAATGGAAACAGTCCCTGAATATAAATTGCTGTGATACATAACAATTTGTTTAGGATGACTCTGGATACAGTTATTTAAAATTTTTGTTTTTTTGAAAACAGGGTCCTCCGAAGGACGTTATTAATTCTCAATACCGCCATCAGTATTTTATTGGAGGAAATGCAATGAAAATTAAAACCATTGAAGTTTTCTTAGTAAATTATTATTAATAGAAGTAGTAGTAGAAGCTTAAAACTTGCATCACATTTTTTTCTCAGAATATACCGCTGCTGAGATTCGGTTCGCTCATCAAACGATAGGAAAAGTGATTTGGGTACTAATAAATAATAATTCTTGCACATTTGGAGGTCATTTGGATTCAGTTCACACGTTGGTGACCATATCCCTCAAATTCCACGATGACAGCTTAATTTGAAGTAGAGCGCCTTTCTGGGAAGCAACAAATCAAGTGGCGACTAGGGTTTCTGTACTCGATTCGACTCGATTCGGGCTCGCCGAGTATTTGGGTAGTTACTCGGACTCGGGACTCGACGATAATACTCGACGAGTCCGAGTCCAAAAACCAGTAAATTCAAAAGGTACGCACATGTAGGAATGTTTTGATAATTTCTAGATTCATGTTTTATTTTAATTTTTTTATTTTACTTGTTGCTGCGGACATTAATAAATACCCATTTTAACTTTCATATGTATTGTATTTGTACTTTGTATTTTCTGTAAATTACTAAGAACAAATGAATGCAATAGGCAATCATCTACACGTCTCAGCTCATAAAAATTTTTGTGGCCCAAGCACCCGTTGTCGGTTGCATACAAATTCTAAAGAAAAAATTTTGAGTAAATTACTAAGAAAACATCCTTACAACACGTTGGGGCATCGTTGAGTTTGTATTGGAACGAGGGATTGCTGTGCTGGATTACCCGGGCCGGGCAGGCATTAATATTGCTGCAGTCTTGAACCGTGTTAAACATTAATTTGCTCAAAATTTTAATAGAGAATTCAATCATTTTATTTCGTGCTTATTAAACTACAAAATTTGGTTTTGAAATTTGTATACATATATACTCATAATAATTCAATATTATTTCCTGACAATTTTTATAATTGAGGAAGTTGTTTTACGTACAAAAGGTAATTAGTAATTAACAAGATCAATTTTTTATAAATTTTATTTATTTTTCTGTTCTGTTCAGAAACAATGTCAAAAAAAATCATCGAAAGTCTGGGTATATTTCACTCAATAGAACAACAGAAAAGCTGAGTGTAATATATGTAAAGCAAATATAGCTATTGTTATTCAAGCACCTTGAAACTCATAATATTCATCCAAATTTGGACAAACGTCAACTGGAAGCTGATTTTGAAGGTGGAAGTTCAATTAAAAAATCAAAGACAATTATGGATTTTGTAAAACGTACAAGTTTAGAAGAAATTGTTTCGAAATTGGCAGCGGTAGATGGAATTTCAATAACAGTCATTATCAGACCGGAATTTATACGAGAATATATTGATAAACGTGGATTTAAGTTCCCTAAAAATGAAACCGATGTAATGAGATTAATACATGACCATTTAAAAGCAATGAAAGATAAAATGATTGGCGAATTGTCAGAGGAAATTAAGAATAACCTAAGATTCAGCTTCACACTCGATGAATGGACTTGCTTACGACAGAGGAAGAAATATGTCAATGTAATTCTCCACGGCGGCGCTCCAAATGAAGAACCATACAATCTTGGACTAGTTCGTATATTCGGATCGTGTACAGCAACACAATTAACTGAAGTGGTTACTCACCATTTGGCTTAGTTTGAAGTAAATTATGAGCAACACACCGTTGGCACAACAGGAGATGGCGCTTCTTTGATGGTGAAATTTGGAAAGGAGTTTCCAACATTTTATCAATTGTGTCTGTCATGGAGTACATCTTGGAGTGTGCGATGAGAATGAAAATATGTTTGTTGATGGAGTGGATATTGAAGTCAAAACAACAAAAGAGGAGGGTATTGAGGAAGTTGCTAGTATTCATAAAATAATTAACAACATTCGAAAAATGGTTAAAGTTTTTTAGATTGTCTTCCGTTAAAAATGGAATATTACAAGAGAAAATCAGAGCTAATTTAGGCCACAATTTTTTAGTTAGTTTTAGATTGTCAAATTCGTTGGAGTTCTCTAACTACAAAAATTCATCGAGAAAGCTTTAAGAGATCTCAACTTCTCATACATGCTTGATGACATCGATTTTAACGAGCTCAAAAATCTCCAGAATTCGCTTGAACCTGCCAAATTGGCAATCGAGGTTTTAATCTGAAATAATACGACTCTTCATTCAGCTGTCATTATATTGGAGTATATGAAAAAAAAAAGTCCAACTGTAAAAGTAAAATAGCGTTTGAATTATTAGAAAATATGGAGAAGAGAATTTATGAGCGAGTAAATGTAAATTTAACGAATTTGTTCAAAGCACTTAAAGATCCAAAATTTATACCTACTAAACAAGCTTTAGACTTAGCCACACAATTATTGAAAATACTTTACCAAAAATAATATAATAATGCATCAATGGAAACTTCAAAAGACCAAGAAGAACTAATAACAGTTGAAAGTCAAAATAATTTGACAATGGAGGACGAACTTTATTTAATTTTGAAAAACGCAGCTGATCCTTCGAAAGAATCCGAGGTCTATAGCAAACTTAAACAAGAATTTTCGCTTTTCAGAAATATTGGAAAACAAACAAGTAATCTTGATGACCTGTACAACGTACTTTGCTCCATTAAACCAATTTCAACATCTAATGAAAGAACATTTTCGATGGCAGCTTCTGTACTACAATTAGATCGAGATTTGCTGACAAGTCCTTAATTCGTTAATATTTCTCAAATATTTCTACCTAAAAAAAAAAAAAGTAATTAAATCGAATAAAACCAATGTTCAAATAGTTCTTGTTTTAAGGTTTAATTTTTGAAAATAAATAAATTTGAGTACATTTCCTTTTTAATTTCTTGGCACGACCACAAATTTCAGTTGAAAATCTTGTAATATAATAAATAATTCCAATTCTAACAAATTTTAGTATTTTTGTTTTTTGTTACAAAAACTACAGCTATGAGAATTGTTATTGAACTCCAAAATATTAAACATTTTCGCTTATTGATTTGAGTATAGATTTAGATCCGGATTGGACTCGGACTCGACTCGGACTCGACGAGTTTTCATAATTTGGGACTCGAACTAGCCGAGTCTCAAAAACCCGAGTTTCCAGAAACCCTAGCGGCGACCTACCGAAATATGCACTTGTACTTAACTTTTCTAATATATCTATGGTAACTTTGTTATGGCCCGATACGCGAAGGATTCTTGCAACTGCCAAGGGCACATTCTGGCAGAATAATCAGCGATTGCTAAACAATGACCACGCAGAATTGTTTTGCAGCCGTCGGTTATTCAACCGATTAGCCCAATAGCTGGCTGCGATGAGCACTTAGTGGAGCAATCGACGACGATTATGATAATAATTAACTTAGCATGGTAATTGTTACGTAAAGCGATTGCTTACTACTAAGCGACTCAGGTGTTGTAACCCCGTAGAAAAAACGACAAGGTTGTGTCGCTTGTTTAAATTCGCGTTGTGAGTAAAGTTTACTACCGAATATCGGACATAAAAGACCAGTGACTTGTCTAGCGGCAGTCAAGCTTTAGTTATTTTTAAAGTGCATCCAGTTGCATTTGTCGGCTCATATTACCTAAGCGCCAGGTAGTCTACATTAACGTAATATAGGGAAAGTCGTGGTGATGTAAAAATAAATTATATAAATAAAGAAGTGTTCTAGTATATTTCGAGAAGTGTCTTTTATTTAATTCGATAATTTCTTTGGTTTAAGTGCTTTAGGGGCACAGCAATTAGCGCAGCCGATAAAAGTCAGGTGATAATTATTCTGTTTTTTAAAAAAAATCTTTTTTTTTAATTGATTAATTGAAAAACTTCGGCAGTCGTAAAGCGCCTTTAACTAGCAAATCTCGGCGAGTTATCGTCTGCTGGATTTTTTTTTTTTTCAGTTAAAGTGTTAAAGTTATTCCACAGTTTCTTTTGTTTAAGAGTTTTATTATTTCAGTTCACGCCAGATTTGATAATTTTATATGGTGCAATATTTTCAAGTAAATTGAAATAGAGTCTTGTGTTGACCGAGTATAGGTTTGTTTTTTTTTTTGTTTTTTTGTTTTTTGTGCCCTCATTAATACATATTAAGTGTATCTAATCGTCGTGTTGTCTGGGATTAATGGGTTCGAATAGGTTTGTTTTTAGTTGAGTTTTTTTTTAAAGATCGGGAATGAGTTTGTAGGGATGTGAATCTGGTCAAGTCTTCCTATTAATATTCAACAAATATACGAGCTGTAGGGAAAGAAACATCGCCTGGGAGAACAGTTAGTAAGGCAACATGACACACGTCCACGAAAAACGAATGGATCTAGTGCCCATGCTATCGGGAGAAAATCATCGAAGCTTTCGAAGGAGGTATATCGTTTCCTGAGTTGTAGTAAATATCTACACGATCTCCTGACACAAGAATAGCAGAAGATCTTCATCACGTGTATATAAAGTATCGCTTATCGGACGATGCGTACTACTTGGTAAACTCGCAGGAGCTAAAAGATTTTGATTCTTTGCAGCAAGTAATCAAATCACCCTACATGCCAAAAAAATCTTTTAGTGAATTGCGAACCGAAATGTTGGGATATAGGGAGAGACCCGGCGAAGATATCAAGGAGTTCGCAGACCGGATGAAAGAATTGCTCGCCCAAATAAGAGCGGCGGTTTTTTGCAAAATACCCAGTAGGAGTAGGGGTCTGATTGCAGAACTGCAGGCAGAAGGCGTGGCGATATTCAAAGCAGGGGTTTGGCTTAAACCGACTCAAGTATACCTTACCGGACGGAAATTTTAATCATTTAAAGGAGTACAGGATTCAAGCCATGGCACCAGAGACGCAGAACGAAACACCGGAATTTCTCAGAGGAAGGAATATAAAATGCTTCAAGTGTGGGCAGCTCGGGCATATTTCTAGGGAATGCCAGCCATATAGGCGCGAAACATCTAACTCCCGTTAACGAAATATTCTGTATGGCAGGGGAAGGGCTTTACTGAAACTTCTGCTGAGCACGGGACCACTATACTGTGAATTGTCTCAGGAAATATCTAGCAGAGAAGGCCAATGAAAAATTAGATTCTCAGAGTAAGTTTGTCATAACCGTGCAATCGAACATAGCACTAGAATGTAAGGGGAGACTTTTAATAGATACCAGATCTACCTGTAGTATAATTAAGGTTAATAGGCTAAAGAGGACTACGCCCGTTTAGGCACATCACAAAATCAGAATTGGAGGACTCTTAGGATCCGCTAGGAGTTCCATAGGCACTTGTGAGGCAAAGATGCATATAGACAACAGTCAGCTTGCCTGCAGATTTAATGCTATTAGTGATACCGACTCAATTACAGCCGACGGTATACTTGGAATGGATTTCCTCAGTGGCAGAGCTATAATCGACTGCTTAAATATGAAGCTGCTGATACAAGACGCCAGCAAAGGCATAGAAGATGGTTTTGAAAATATCGCAGCTTGTGCACAAGTGGGAGCTACAACTTGGCAGAGGAGAAGTCAACCAAATCAATTCCAGGCCGGAATAGAGAAGGGCAAACTCAGCATGGCAGAAAAAATAGTACCTATATGGCAGGACCCATTTCCTGTTGTCCTGTTGGGAGAAAATATCTATCACATCTCACGAAAGTACAGAGCCTATCCAGCCTATAGCGGAAGAATCTAGCGAAGGATTGACCAGTCAACATAGACACAACAAACACAGCGGAAATAGTCTGAAGGATAGATTTGAATTTGTAAGAATCGCTAATGCAAGAATCTGTCCGGTAAAAGGACCAAATTCGTCGAATAAACAAGAAACGCTTAAGTATTCCGAAAGACCTGCATGGAGTTATGAAGGTAGGAAAAGTTTGTATCCACATCAAAAGCAAGCTCAGGGGTTTCGGCGAAGAGGAAAGCTTAAATTTCAAGAAAATGGGAGTAAATCGGTTAGATCAGAATTCTGGAATCCGAACTTCAGTTGCGCGGCTTCTACTTGGTAGAGGGTAGAATAATAACTTTTTTTTTGTTTTTGTTTTTTTTTTTTAATCATGTTTTTATAATCAGCGTGGTCCGTTCCTGAGTAGATAGTAGAAGCTGGACATATTTGGACAAATTGACGCTATTACAGCTAGATATATGCTTCATTAAGCAATGAACAATTTTAAGACTGTTACCATGCACGGTAAATTTATTTAACGACAATCACTACAGTTTCTTCTTAGTGGTGTTAAATGAAAATGAATTCTAGTGGTTTTTCTAGTTAAAATTAATCCAAGTAGGCGCATAGGGTCTGATCAATTTTAACCGCGAAAAAGATATAGAACGCATTCTCTCTCGACCTTGCGTGTTCCACTAGCTTTTCATCTAATACACTGTTTTGAAAATCGTCGAACTCGAGCGACTGCAACGTACGCATGCCTTTGTACTATAGTGAAGTGGGACCCCATGCGTCCACTTATGTAAATTTTTTTGTGAGGCAAGTTTTGTTAGGTATAACTTTCGAAATTTCGACATTTTCTAAATAATATTTAATAAATAAATAAAACGTATGTTGAGATTGTAGATTTGAGTGAATAGTATACCTTTTCTACTCCACTCCGAATAGTGGTGCTGATTTTGTAACTTTTTTATAAATACTGGCAAGAAGTTCCTCAATATGTAATATAAAATAATTGTAATTTGATATTTGTGTTCAATTGAAGATCAGAGTTATTTGGTTTTAGTTTGTGTTAAAGCAATATGATTTATCGAACTGCATTGTTTTTGAATACTTTCTGGTTTACTTAAATTTCTAGAAACAAATTATGTTCACTGCCAGCCGCATGCGCCCACTTGTATGATTTTTGTAGTGCGCCTACTTGAGGGCTAAGGTCGATCAGTTTAATTTAGAATTGAAGTAATAAAATAAGTTGGTGAACTGTTGCGGGTTTTTATTGCTTGCCAAAACGATAGTCTTATGCCTGAGCCCGGAAGAAAAATTGCCTTTGGCTTTCCCAAAAAAATAAGAATATAAAAGTCTAGAAATCATCGAAGGAAACTTTTGTTTTAAGTTATTTTTCAGTTGATAATTAGGACAAATCGTACTCAAAACTAATCTATAAGAAGCTATCGTTTCTGAATGGCTGCCTTTTTTTCATCCTATTTATACCATTCCAATCAATACTTCAGAAAAATACTGTTTATTTAGAGTGGATTGGAGCTTTTTCCAAACCACTTTAGTCTGCCTACTATTACGACCTTACCACTTGTAAGGGGATAGTAATAGCTTCGTAGTAACAAGTAAATACGTAGAACTGCATATGAAGGTGTTTAGTTCTTTTCTAACAATAATTTTGTAAATTACTATGGTTTAAATACAATTTTTTCCTTTCTAGAATTAAATTTTATTTACATATTTTCCCAGAAAATTATGCTTACTCTTCAGAAATTTAAACTTCGCAAAATTTGCCCATGATAAGCATACATATGAAGGATTCATGTTAAAGATTTTGTTTCTAAAAATATTTGATAAGAAGAAATATTTTTCGTGGGAATGAAAATTTTTCTATACATAAATTTTATATTAGAGATAATGTGAGCTTGTGAATGAATTTGTGTATTTCTTGAGTTATAATTTTCTTTTTTGCTGAGGGCATTAACAAGTACTATTCAGAGAATTCTTTGGTGCTTTGACTGAACTTGTTTGTGTGAGTTGATTCTTTACATCAAGTTACATTAGTACAAGTTTAGCTAAATTTATATATACATAGTTTTAGTTAAAATGCTTCCAACCGAACTACATTTTTCTTACCTTTTTTACACTTTATGTTTTTTTCCTTTATATTTTTTTGTGTGCTTATTCATACTATTCTGCACGATTTTTTGTTTGTTTCTCAAAGATGAAGATTTTCATTTCCTCTCCATAAAGCATCAATTTTTCCCCTTTTTATCCACCATATAATTTCACAAGAAGAAAATTCCTTGGGATCAGGAATATTGTTGGACGGAGACAATAAAAGCAAAAACTTTATTATCATTGCAAGCACTACGGACTTCATTGCCTATAAATAGATGTATGTATATACGGTGTTCCGACATATACATAAAGCAAAGTATAGTTGTACAAAAGGACAATAGGGAGGGGTGTTTGGTGAAGGGAGAGATTTGTTTGTTCACATATCCATGTACAGGAAATTTATAGAAATAAAAATAAAATGGAGTGAGGTCTTAAAGTTCATGTTAACTTGTATTCAAATGCTTTTGGGTTGTTTTTAAGATTATTTTAAAGTTATTTATAATTATTATTTACCTATTTATTTAGGTGAAAAATTAAAAAAATTAAATTCTAATACGGAAACCCTATCTGAATATTTTCAACCAATTTTTATACCTATCTTCTATAATTTATGTAGGATTAAACCAAGGACAGATGCAGATATTTCCTTTAGGGAGGACATCATATTCCGTAATGGAGACATATATTGTTTTCAATTTTAAAAAGTTGTAAAAGCAAACAAATTAACAAATGGAAGTTGATTTAATTGAAGATTTAATCTTTTTATGGACACTATGTAAAAAATATAAGAAGAATCTGAAGAATAATCTGCACAAAAATCGGCAGCGCTTCCAGAAGCAACATCTCTCTTTCTTAGCACCTTCCTTCCGTTTTTCTTAGAGGGGACCAACTCTTTTCACACTGTTCTTCTCTAATAAAATAGTGTAATGAGAGCGTTACCGATTTCATTAATATTTCATTAATATCATTGCATAAGCAGACGCGTCCTTAAGTAATGAGCACCTCTTACCCTACTTTACATACAGAAATTTGACATTTAAACTTAACCAAACCTTCTTTATCGGCGCTTGCTATAAGTCTATTTTGAGTACATTTGTTTAATTTAACGGACGCGCTCGCCATACTTAAGTAGGTTTAGGTCTTAGCTTTGGTTCAACCTACACACTCAGAGAAAAGAACATGTTAAAACAAACGAAAAACATATCAAATCAACAATTTTCGTATTTGAAAGTGCGCCAACCATAAAAATGTTTGATTCAAACCCGCATTGATTGTTCATTGAAACGGTTTACTTACCAACAAGAAAAATGTTTGGTTCAAACATATTTGTTTGTTGATTTGAGCACTTTTTACCAACAAGAAACTCGTTTGTCTCAAAAGCGTAGGATGCTCGATGTCAACACTTTTTTACCAACAAGAAATTTGTGTGGTTCAAACGCGTAAGATTTTTGGTTTAAACTTTTTTATCAATAAGAAAAACGTTTGCCTAATGTTTAGTTAAATGCTTAGGTTTAAACCGTTTTTTATTACAAACAAAAATGTTTTGATGCCATCGTGAGATCACAATAAGAAAATGTTTATAGTACACTTACATACATTTTAAGTAAAAATAACTGCCTCTCCTGACTTTTTAAAAATGAAGATTCTACTATGAACGCCATTTATATGTATGTAGGTGTATCATAATAATTTGATTTCAATTTAGTAGGTAGGCACTCTACTTTGAACACAAACCCAATTTCAATTTTACGAAAACATTTATTTTAAAATTTAGAATACATAATATAATATAGATAGTCAATAGACTATTATAAAAACTCGAAAATGGAACTCGTTTCTACCCAAGATACATTTTGAAACTGCTATTTTAATTTTATGTAAAAAATTGTGGTCGCCAGAAATTTGATTCGTCTCGTTGTCTGTATATACTTATAATAATATTACAGTAGCACAATAAATTACAAATACTTAATTTTAAAGACATTTTTCTATTTCTTATATATGAACGAGCAGAGGACAATGTATATGTGGACTTTGAAAATAGTTAACATTAAAAATTTTAAGGTCCTACTTCATATGACACAAAATGCTCGCTAAAAACAACAAAATTTACTTCTTTAATTGCTACAAATAACTCTCTCTTTTCGCTTATAAATAGATGTATTATTTCATGTAAATTAATGATATTATTTTTTAATTTATAATCAAATAATAGTTTCTTTTGTCCTTTATAACAAACCTTGTTAGAAGTTAAAATATCTGAATAATTAATTGTAGTGTTTGTAGGCAAACTTGAGCAATCAATTCGAGATGAAAGATCTGTTTCCGTCTCATGTTCGTGTATTAATAAATTTTGTATTATAATGTTATTCTTTAAAAATCGAGTAAAAGCTAAACTACATTTGATTGAAACAGAATATGCAATATTTTTTCGTGGTGTAATTACAGTAGCATATTTCTTTACTTCTTTGTGCTTTGATTCGAACCTGAAACACCACAAATACTTCAAGAGTCCACATTTCCTAATAGCAGTATCATAATGCACTAGGAAGTGGTGTTTCGGCTTTAGCGGTGCTACGATTCTTAAAATCATTTCATGATGTTGAGCTATACAACAATTAAGTTTCTCAATATTCTTGTTTTTGAAAAAGACGTTAAAATTACGGAGTCAATTATATTTAATAGGAGTAGAAACATTTGCCAAAATTAATTATCAGGAGGGACCATATCACCAATTATAAGAGGAAGGAAAAGAACAAAAGTCCAAATTTCTCTGGCTTATATTTTTAATTTTAATATTTTGAGGCGATTTATTTCAATATCGATAGATAAATATATTCCCTATTTCAGTTTCCCCGTAGCAAAACATTTGGTTTTTATAATTTGTTGTTTCTAACGACAAGATATCGGTTTCGATTAAATAGAGTAAAGCTCCCATTCACTTACAGATTATCTACAGATCCGAACTGTAGATATATTTGAATTCCGCCACCCATTAACAGTTCAAATCGTACGATTTGATCTACAGTCTAGGTAATCTGCGTGTGTATGTTGAAAATTTGTACGGTTAGATTGTCAACCAGATCGGCAGTTTATTGACTGCAGACTGTAGATAAATATACCACACACATGCATTTCATCGTCAGATAACAGGACTGCAGATTTGATATTTTTGTCAGATAATTGTAGTTTCTCATCATACCCGACATGGATAGAAGTACAACATTCCATGAATTCTGAAGTATACAGAAAAGATGAAAAGTATAATATGACAGAAAAAAAAAAGAAAGAAAAACTTTATCAGGAATAAATAGAACGTTATAAGACTACTACTAACTCTAATAGGAAAAAAATTAATAACAACATATTTGAAATGCTTTGTGAAGCAACCAATCTTACACCCAGAAACGTTTTTACTCTTCACTGGTACTTCTGATAAAAGAATTATTAATATCAGAGCAGCAATTTTTTTCGTTGACAAAATCATTTTAAAAATTCAACCGAATTTCATGAGAATTGTGAACAGACTAATTACGATATGGATTGAAGACCCAACTGTAGGTGGGATGACGTTTAAATGTCGAGTGGATTACACGTCTCTTTGGAAAAGTTTTTAAAAAAAATTAGATTTTGTGCATAAAAGCGAAGTGTTAAACATTTTAAAGTTCGAAATTGTGGTATTTGGTATTCAGCAAGCAAGAGCCATTCGAGTGCAATTTGTGAAACAACGTTTCTAAATAAGAAGTAATTGAATAAATTTGGCGACTTGCGGGAGGCCGTGGAGTGCCCCGAAGGCGGCCATTTTATGCTTAATATAAAGACGCTAAATGAGCGGGCGAAATGATGAGAAGAAGGTGGTATCAATTCCACCTTCAAAACAATTAAGCCAGATTGATATACAAAGAATAAATATGAAAGTTGATAAAAATTATCCAAAATGGCTCAATGAGTCGAACATTGGTGGAAATGCAAACCTCGTAGTAGGCAACGCCCAGCAGCAAGGCAATGTCGATAACAAGAACATTACTGAGAAGTTATTAGTTGATAGTTTGGGGAATCCTATAAGAGAAGTCAATTCAGGGGACTCAGAATCCAGGAATGAGACACGTAAAGATAGCAGAGTTGCCCATCTGGACAATGGTGGCCCTCAAGAAACAGCAGCGTCATTGGCGCAATCGTCAAATAACGTGACAAATAACAACAATGCAACACCCGCAGATGTAAGTGGTACTAGTGGTTCCAATTACCTACACAATAAAGCAAGTAACCGAAACTCAAATCTACAACAAGCCGCAGACGGCTTTATTAAAATATTAAGAAAAAGAAAAGGACACAGCACAGATAATAACATATCAAGCAAATCAAGTAGGCAGTTGCCGGCTAACACTAATAAATTCGCCATACTTGGGGACTATATGGATGAAGAGATGGATCTGGATGAGTTGACACCTCTAGTCAACAGTAACGGTATTGTGCCTAATATTATATCTAATAGTAACAAAAACAGTAACAATAGAATAGTTAAAACACCCAAATTTTGCCCTCCTATCTATGTATTTGGAGTTAATACTAGTTTACTGACAGAGATCATTAACAACAAAATTATTGAAATGAATTTAAGTAGTATTGAATTTTACTTTCGTAATATAGATTATCTCAAAACAAAAATTTTTGTGAACCATGTGGGTTTACACAATGAACTGGTGGAACTTTTTAAAGATTCGCCGATAGACGCTTTCTCTTTTACGCCCAAAGAGGCAAGAAAATCAACGATGTTGATCACGGGACTAGATGGTGACGTCAATCCTGATTGGATCCATAAAGACATCGTAGCACAGTTACCTGACATTAACATAGCTAAGGTATATCGTTTCTCCACCCCAAATTCTAGAAAGATTGACATTCCGCTCAACATATTCGTTGTTCAAACTGAAAATGAAGAAGATATGAAGAAGGTAATTAATATTAGGTATATTCTTCGAAATAGAAAATATTGGGAAAAAAGACGCGCCAAAGATATGGCCAGATGCTTCCGGTGTCAGAGGTTTGGCCATACTGGAGTTTACTGCGGATATAAACCCAGGTGTGTTGTATGTGGGGACAATCATGACTCCAAAATCTGTATTGAACTGGAAAAAGAGATGAGACCGTCTCCTAAATGTGCCAATTGCCAAGCTAGTGGTCACCCGGCCAGCTACAAAGGGTGCCCTGAATTTCAAAAATATAGAACCAAAAGAATTACATTAAAAAATAAAATTAAAGAAAATATTACCAATCGCTCAAGTTTTGTCAATAACATAGTTAGAAATAATGCTAATATTACTTCTAGGCCAAGTACATCTTACGCGGAAATACTGAAGAGAGGTGGGGCACCGCAAAAGGGTCAACCTCATGTTTCAGACGGCAACGTCCTTAATGATTATATGGATGAGGCGCAAAACCTGTTTAAACTATCGTTTACTGATCTGGTAAGGAAAATTAGAGAGTTCTGGCCGGAATATAGATCCATAAAACCACAAGATGAGAAGACAGTGACCTATCTCAATTTTACAGCCTCCTTATTAGGATGAGTGCACATTCAACTTTGAAAGTACTTTCATTAAACATTAACTCGCTTATCTCGCACGAGAGAAGGTTGACTCTTCTAAATGGTAGCACAATGGTAAACTGGCTACAAAGTGGTTCCTTCTTTACGTTAGATATTTTAGCTCCTACTGGCCCTACTTTCCCCAGGTCAGCATCTACACTAGATTTTTTCTTGGTATCGTCTGTATTGCTTGATCATAATGACAGTAACAATAGCACACGATGTTATACGATCCCCTCCCACTCGGACCATTTTGGACTAATTGCCCTCCTAGACCTCGATGGCTTTACTCCATCTCCCCTAGCGCCTCGCACATATATAAGTTATGATGACACAAACTGGGAAAATTTCAGATTAGACTTAAACAGGGAGCTGAATCATATTAGGATCCCTAAGAATGAAAACATTTCTAACTCTGAGATCAATAGATATATCATAGAGATAACGGAAGCGGTCAGGCAGGGCATGGAAAGACATTCCAGAGTCCAAAATGCAATAGCACATAAATATGCACATATATCAAAAGAGACATTAAGGCTAATTAAAATAAGAAAGTCATGGCTTAGTTCGCAAAAAAGGATATTTCACAGACACCGGAATAGGATAAACAGGGAATATACGGAAATCAATGCTAGAATTAAATGTCTGAATCTAATTATAAAAGAGAGAGTCAGGATTGAATTAAACAAAGGATTTGCAGACAGGTTGAGAAACATAAACCCGTCACCAAAGGCATTTAAGGAAATTGACAGAATAACAGGGAGAAAGCTTTTTGGCACTAATATTAACGACAGCGCGCTATTCTATCAAAATAATCAACTTAACTCTACCGCGGAGAAGATTGAGGCATTTCACAACTTCTATAAAGAAATATACTCTGAACGAAGTCCAGCTTACGACAGAAATTTTCTATTGCAAGTCACAAACAGATACCTGGATTTCCAAAACGAAGCCCAGGGTAGTGCCCTGACACAATTCTCTCAGGATGATCCTGCTTCGTTACCAACAACGGAGGGATTCACCTCTAGCGTTAAAGTTTCAGAGGTGAGACTTCAACTCAATAATAAGAAATCCTCTGGCCCTGACGGTATACCAAACTATATATTACGTAAATGCCCACCTGTATTGGACACCAAACTGGCAATTCTATTTAACCATTGTATTAACAATGGATACTTCCCTATCAAATGGAAAATGGCCAAGTAGATACCAATAGCTAAAGTTAAAAATTCAAAACAAATTAAGGATTTTAGACCAATTTCACTTCTCCCCACACTCGGAAAGCTATTTGAGAGAATTATCACCAATAGGCTAGATGACTTCCTGGAAGAACAGGAAATAATTCCAGAAAACCAATTCGGTTTCAGGAGATTACACTCCACAGATCAAGCGATCCTCTCGCTCACGAACAGCTGATTTTCAAACTAATTGAATCAAATTGTCCGAGTGCAGTAACAAAGTTAATTTTGAGTTTTCTAAATAATAGATTCACATCAATAACCATTGATGACCAAACATCAAACTTAATCCCAGTACGCTCGGGGGTACCCCAAGGATCTGTTCTGGGCCCAAAGCTCTTTAACTTCTTCCTGCACGATTTCCCCCTAAAAAAATTCATATCTGAAAATCCAGCTGCCATCCTTTATGCAGACGACACCATGATAATATCTGATGGGGAGAGGCCCCATCAGGCTCTCAAAAAGATTCAGGACTTTGTCCCCCCACTCCTTGATTACTATAATAAGTGGGGATTCAAGATTAATGAGGGTAAAAGTCGTCTTATTTGCTTCCGAAACGCAAGTGGAAAAGGACACCATCTGGCGGTCCGTGAAAGCAAATTACTCTCCCTACGAGTAAATAACAGAATTATTCCTCTAAAGGAAGAAATTACCCATCTCGGCGTCAACCTGCACAATAGATTGAAATTCAACCCTCATGCCAGGAAAATGGCATCTAAGGCAAAAGCCGCTACAGCAATACTTAAACCGCTACTAAACTCAAAGGCCCTAGCCAAGGGAACAAAAATTATGATATATAAAACACTAATCAGACCAATTCTAAACTACAGCTTTACAACTTGGTTCCAAATATCGCCCAACGTCGCTAAAGAACTTGAAGCCTTCGAAAGAAGAATCTTGAGGCATTGTACAGGTAAATTTCGTCGACCCAATAGCCATAAATGGTATTCGAACAAATTCCTCTATAACGAAGCAAATATTAAACCGCTACTAATGTACTTAACTAACTCTGCTAAAAAGGTCCTATTAAGATGTGAAAACCATCCCAACCCGATAATCAATCATATAATAGAGACTAACAGGAACGATTCTGTTGCGGACAACTACTATCTTTCTCCCGTAAATATACTTCACGAAAGATCCTTGGAGTCTTTTAAGCCTAAACCAGATAGTCCTCTAAAAATACCTTTTTATGAGAAAGCGTCTGCGGGTAGCTATAGAGGGTAACCACCCTCGAAACATAGTAAATCTAAAACAAATCATAACCTCATATTCACAATGGATACTCATATACAATTTTGTTTGAACCCACTGGTCAAAATAATCAGTCTATGAACTTAGTAATATAGTAAAATTGCAATAGATATTTAGTCTGAACCAGCAATTAGTAAAAGATATATTCTGTATTATATATTTTATATTTTTATATATTTTTTTTTATATATTTTTTATATTTTACAAACTGTAGAGATTGTTATTCTGAACTATACTCTAAGGAACGATAATATATACAATTAAACATTTGCATTTCCACAAATACATTGTTTTCTGAATAAATAAATAAATTGTAACAGATGATACTCTGACCTAATAATTGATATAAGGTACTCTTTTGAAAATTGATAAAGATATATACTCTTAACTAAAGTATAGAATACTAAACTTGTACATGATAATCAGGCGTCCTTTTGTGATTACTGTAACACCCAAATAGGATTTCCATAAATTCATTGTCTCCTGACACAAATAGGCTATAAGAGTTACATAGACTGAACTGGTAAGGGGTGGGAGACGTATCTCCGTTTTGGAAGAGATATATATCCTAACCTATACCATAGAAAAGAATACTGTTACATACCCAAAAAATGAGCTTCCGAAATAACAATAACAATTAGAATATTTAAGTTAGGGAACTACCCAATTGCATTGTTTAAGGATACAATTATGGTATCGAGCTATGCTCTGGTATATTATTTAGTTTATAAGTTAGGTTAAGAGTCAAAAAGACAATAATGTTAGTATACCGGGAGCAAGTATACTTTATTCAATAGAGATGGATAAAAAAACAAAAAGTCCAAGACCATTAAAACTGTAATGCCTTTAGGTCATTAAAATTGAAATACCAAATAATGTTAGTCAGACATATCAGCAAGTCAGACATACCCAATGGGAACCTAGTATTAAAGAAAGTCCTGTACTGAGCTATGTGAAACTGAGCCTCAATAAAAAATACTTTGACTTTGACTTTGACCCAACTGTAGGTGTGCTTAATCATCAGTTTATCTTAAGTTTTCTATTTGTTAAATTTCAAACTTACGATCTGATCTGATACTAGTGGATGGACGAAAACAGATTTGGACAGACAGATGTCATCTACAGACTGAATCTGCATATAATCTGTAAGTGAATTGGGACCTTAAGATTTGTGAGACCTCATACTGACAAATTCCTTCAAAGAAATCATGCATAATGTCAACACAAAAATTATTCGTCACATGAAAAGTGTTTATTCTATTAAACATACTATTTTGTCTAATGCTAGTAATTTTAAAGTTATTAACTTCTATATCATCAAAATAATTGTCTTCATTTCTTAATAAAATTACTTCATCTTTAAGATTGTTTTTCATATCTACTTTTTGTTGTTGACATAACCGGTAATATCTTTGACAACTAAAGAGTGAAGACTTAGTAAATCCGAGCACCGATTTTAAACCTAAATTATCGCCTAAAATGCTACCCAAAACGAAATAGTATTGCCTTACTTCAATATTAATATTAAGAGACAATCCTTCTACTTCTAAAAGTTTAATTTCTGCCTAATGGATTGCTTACTTGAAAATTAGCCATGTATAAAAAGTAGGGTATTACAATATTGTTTTCACTAAATTTCTTTACTTCAACGATTTGATACCCGGATAATTTTTGTTTTCGGATCGGCACCAAACATGACTTAAATTGTCGGTAATGATAAGCTGAACAAAAACTTCCAGGCAACCACAGTGCTGATTTCCAATCATCTCATCGTAACTGCCTTCAAACCTCGGTAAACCGTAGTCCGAGTTATCGAAACTGTTCGGATTGTGTTCGAAGTACGGTCAGTCGTTTGGAAACTCTCAAGTCGTATGGCCGCAAAAAAATTTCACTGCGAATATTGACTCAAAATAAAGAAGAAAGAAAGAAATATAAAAATAAATATAAGAAAAATTAAAGGAAAACGGAAAATTAAAAGGAAAACGGAAAATTAAAAAAGAAAGTAAGAAACTAAAATTAAATTAGAATTAAGTAAAAATATAATTAAGTTCGGTTAAATTGATATTAGAACAATTTAGTTAACGTGAAAAAGGCAGAAAATAAAATAAGTAAAAAACGAGCTTTCAAACAAAACTGAGTTCAAGCCGCATGAAAAAGTAGAAAGTAAACTTTTCTTCACACACAGAGGTGGATTCAGATTTTTTGATTGGGACATTTCTCTTGAATATTCTTTCTCTTCATGAATCAAATCACTCATTACCTCTGATTGATCATACTGAAATAAATCGGTGATTGTCAGTGAATAAAATCTGAGTCCACCCGTGTGTGTGAAGAAAAGTTTATTTTCTACTTTTTCATGCGGCTTGGCCTCAGTTCTGTTTGAAAACTCATTTTTTACTTATTTTATTAATCTATCAAGTCATAAATATGATAACGTGTAACAATAAATATGAACGCAACCCAAAATCATAATTTTGCTAAACGCATCCTAAACGTGCGACAAATTTCAATTTTCATTTCAGTTCGACGACAACGTCGAACGATGTAGTAAGCATTATATTTTATACCATACGCTGCCATGTTATTAGAACCCAAATGACAGCGTTTTTTATGGCGCTTTTGTCGTGTCGCTCACATTATGTTTTAGCCTTAATGCTCAATTAGTCATAGTTAATTTTCATGCACATTTTTTTCAGCAGTCTACAAATTGTTTAAATTTTTATATCAAAGGTGATTTGTACTTGTAATTTTCGGGTAAATTTCTCGTTGACTTTTTATAAGTTTTTTTTTTGTCTTTTGTGGAATCCAAGATCAGTCTACAAATTCGCGATAATTTGTAAAATCTAAATTCAATTGAATAATGAAGTCATCAAGTTAGAATTTTCATTTCAGTTCATCATAATTTGAGGATGGGGCATCTACAAATGATCATAATTAAATGTCATTCAAATAATCTAAGCAAATTGAGTGCTAATTGCTAACCAAATTTGTTTCCTTTTCAGAATTTTTTATACACGAAATTTTTGCACCTTTTTATTGTTTCTGATATAATGGAAAATGTATGCCTACATGGCCATATTTGACATTTCATAAACCATAAAATTGAACGTAAATTCATTTTAATTAAGGTTAACAAATTTTTTTTTTATAGATAATCAATTGGTGAATTAAATAGATTTATAGAAGTAAATTGAATTAAAAAATATGTAATTATGTAAGGAATGAATTAAATTTGGGTCAATTAGTTAACTATTTGTAGGATATATTTGAGTAAAGAAAGGTTGCATATATACATATGTATATATTATATTTTTTATTGAATTTCACATAAAGAGTTGAATTTATTTGAAGTATAACATTAATGTCAGACGTACCAAAACATTGAATTTGAGGATTTAAAAAATGAATGAATAACCAAACGGTATCTTTTAATCGCTTCACTACCTACCACCATTTTAAATTTCAACACGCAGAAAATTCTTGTTTGTAAACGCAACTCATTGGATGTCAATTATAGGAATTGACATAGGTCTAGTGAGTCGCAAATTACGGGCGGAGTTCGTCATAGTATGTCAATTATAGGAATTGACATCAGCTGGAGGATCTTAGTTTTTGTTTTGACAGTTTTTAAAAATTCAACATGATTGATTATATACTGCTGATAGAACAAGTTATATAACGCAAGTACTGCTACTGCGTGTGGCACTAAATCGAAAGCTGTGTGCGAAAGCTCACGCTACTACTAGATATTTAAACGGAAGCTCAGAATCCAGAGCTTTATTTGGTGCCATGCAGCCTTAAAAGTTTTTACAAAAAAATAAAAAATAAAAATAGGAGTTTTGAAAAGCCTGATCATTATTTTCATGAATTAGATGACTTTTGTTTTGCAATAGTCTTTTGGCGTGTTTTCCTGTCTTATTTCTGTTTCTACAGACTCTTCACTAAAATCTAATTCACGCACCAACTTTTCCATTATTGTAATAAACTAAACTCAATTTTCAAATGTCATTCCATATATCTTTTTGTTTTTGATGAGTTTACAGGAAAACCGTTTACATACTTTGGCATACTTTTTACATATTTGTGTCAGCATACAAGTTAATGTCTAAAAAGTTTTTGCACGAGAAATACGTGAACAGACTCATTAAAAACACTTAAAAACGCTTAAAATCATTCTATCGAAATGTAATAAAATAAAATGTAAATTTTGTAAGAATTTTCGCCAGTCTGATAGAATATACTCAGAGCAACACGCAACGCAGATAATTTCTTTCAAAGTATTTAAGAAAAATTTAGTAAGTAACTAATAAAGGTAAATTTTAAAATTTTTAAGCGAAATTAGTTCGAATTTAAGAAAAATTCTAAATGTCCTGTATTTTCGAGTGAGTTTTAAAATTAATTTAAATATCAGCAAAATATTCATCGTAATTTTAATCAAACAAATTAGTTAATTAAAATTCAATTGAATTCGCGAACAGAGTCAGTCACAAAAGTTTGTGTGAGGTAATAAATTGTTGTTGTACCGTTGGACAAACAGTGTACGCAGGAATGAATATACATATGTTTCTGATTAATGGTTAAAGCTCAGGAATTTTCAAATTATAATTAATCACTGACACATCTAATTATCGTATATGGGATATACGTATGTGCAAGTACATATTTATGGCAATCATCCCTCCTCCCATATTATTTCAAGTAATTGCTATACACCGACTGCAGTAAATTTTAATTATTGTAGAAATAGCTACTGGGCTGGGATACACAGCTTTGCTTTGGAATGCGCTCGAAGAGTAATTATTTGTAGGATTTGGGTTAATATTTGGGGGTTGTTTTCTGTATGTATAGCTATATATATATACTATATGTAGGTTCGTACGAGATGCGTTTTAGACGAAGCAAGTCCTAGAAAAATGAAAGGATGATAACATAATTTCCAAACACCTACTGATACTATAGCAGGTATAGGTAAAATACTAAATAGACATATGTATGTAGGGCGGCCAACTGCATTTTTTTTTCTTTGACCACTAGCGCTACCAATGAGCGAGTGCGGAAAAACTTCTCTATGTGACAGAAAAATTTTCGTGACATTACACATCTGGAGCATGAGCACAAATAATGTCTTGTGCATTCAGTGGTTTAAAATCAAAAAAAAAAAAAAGCAATGAATATGGCTAAAAAGTGAGGAGAAAATATGCAATTGTCAAGACATCGTCAAAGTATTTTGTGCATCATATGCGATGCGATGCAATAATGGCGCTTGTCTTCAATGTAGACCACCTTGTGTAGTGATGTGTATAACTGTGATTGTGTGCTTCGAAGATGCAAAAAATATGTCCAGCACCAATCCCAACGAAGTCCGTCCAAAAAACAACAGCTAATGGAAGATGCCTGCTCAAAAAAGTGCAGAAAAAGCCCTTTTCGGATAACGCATGAGAGATGTGTATTTGAAACAAAAGTGTTCCTTTTACCAGACCTTTTTAAACATGTGGTTGGCTTGATCAACTTATTCCTTAAATGGAATTTATGGCCAAAAGTGAAAAATTGTGGCCAACCTTGACAACATTCCCCTACATAAATGTTTGTGTCCAACTTCAGTGTAGAGTACATTAAAGTGACTAATAGTGCTCCGTTTTCCCCAATATGCTGCAATCGATTATGTATTTATGTATTTCACATGGATTCCACAAGATATTTAATTTTCCCAAAAAAAATTCCGATTTATAATTATCCGGACTAAAGACGAAAAAAGGGCGGACACGAAAAAAAAAACATGGCAAATGTACTGATAATGGAAAGAGGCTTTGGTCAGCGAAACTAAAAAATTAGACCTTCCAAATTTTGAATTTTAGATAGAACTTGGATTATGATAAGCCATCGTGTTAGAGAGTTTGTGCAGTTAAAGAAAAATTAAGTGATGAGTTTTGTACTTGGAAAGAACACATAACAGAGAGATTACGCATTTCGTATATTGAAAAGTTTTATATGACGGGACGTAATATTGCGACCTGCTCTCACAAATTTTATGAAAACTCTCTAGTTTTTGACCACCCGACACTCACCGGTGATAATATTACATATATTCCGACCCGCTCTCACAAATTGTACAAACTCTCTATGCTTTTTGACAGTCCGTAACCAAAGCAACATTTTTATATGGCAACACCAAGAAGGGACTGCCCGATTTAGTCCATTTAACCATGTTCATGTACCAAATTACAGCTCTCTTTGTGGTCGCGTTCTCAGGCAGTGTTCAAATATATAGTGGAAAAGGAAATTTTTGTATGGCAACCCCACGAAGGGTTTGTTGCCCGATTTGTCTTATTTTCGAAATTAATTTTACTTTTTTTTTTTTGAAAGTCAACGTGCTCTCTAAGTACACGCGTTGTCGAGTTATCGTGCGCATTGGCAGACGGACAGACAGACATACAAAAATTAAAACTTTTATTATTATGCTTGGGTGCGCACTCCATTTTGCTCTACCGTAATTATTTCTGTGCGTTATAAACGGAATGACAAACTTAGTATGCCCTATAGATTTCATCTAGCTAGAGTATACAAATACACAGTAAAACATCAGATTTTTTAGCAGTAAATGAAAAACACCGAGTTAAAATTCCGAAATTTTAACTTCGTTGCGTCATAACGGAAATACGGAGAGAGGACAGAAAAAGTTATAGATAAAAGGAAAGGCTTAACGATCGTTTATATACCAAAGTATAAATCGTTGTCATGGGGTATAACGTGAAGAAGTTACGGGCTGATCTGTGAAAACATACCTAAAAATCTTATAGTACCGTTATCTCGGAAACTGTTTTCCAGCTCCCTCCCCCCAGAACCGATATTTTTGCTCGTTTAAGTATGACCTAGCAATAGCCTGCCTGCGGATTTCACACCATTAACTTTACACCATGCATAGATTTTGCCAAATACAAATGTAAAATAAATCATACAAGAAACAAGTAAAAAGGTAGATTATAACCAATTTCATCGAATTTCATATTCCGAAGAGCTTTTCAGTACAATAAAAACGTCTAGGATTTTTACAGTATATGTAACAAACAAAATTCTAAAATGGAAACACCAAAATGAGGTTGCCCGATTTAATCCATTTTTGTAGCTTTACTTCCTGGAACTGTGAAAACACTGTGTACAAAATTTCAGTTTTCTACGTCGACGCGTTCTCAGGCAGTGTTCAAATAGTATAACACGAAATTTTTGTATGGCAACACTACGAAGGACTTACCAGACGTATCTCATTTTCGAGCGTAAAATTAGATTTTTTTTGTAAAAGACCGGGTGCAAGATTTCAGCCCGCAAAGTGAACGTGTTCTCGAATTGTCGTGAGGATGGGCGGACAGACGGACAGACAGACGGATGGATATGCAAAAATCAAAATAACTTTCTATTTTATGCCTTGTGTGTTCAAACCATTTTGCTCTACTAATATTATTTCTGTACGTCACAAATGGAATGACAAACTGAGTATACCCTACAATCTACATCTAGGTTATAAAAATAAAAACTAAAAGTAATTAAAACTAAGGAGAGCAATAAAAATGCAGACAATATTAAACAAAACATAATTTGAAAAGTTAAAATTTGACATTAAATAATAAAGTAAAAAGTACTATTCTTATTGCAGAGAGATGTGGCACAAACTATAGAATAATTAGCTAACGTGACAATAATTATACATAATAAAAGAGCAAGGTTAGAAGCTGGACAGAAGTATTAAAGTAAGACGCGTGAGGGCATCAGGATTCTCGCGCGATATTATATGGCGAGCAACTAATTTTTTAAATAGAGGGCAGGGTAATTGTTATGCAAACAAATAATTGAAACAATGTGAAAGCATTACAAAACAGTGTATTTACAACCTTCCACTTAACTTAGTCACAACATATCATTGAGTTTCTGATTGATATGCCTAGGTCATAGTCGCGATCGTTGTATGAGAAAAGTACAATGTTCAGCAATATAACTTGAAAATCAGAAATGTAAAGCCGTTCACAAGACAGAATTATGCAAGTAGATATCTCTGGATTCAAAGCCAATGAATTAGCTATAGCCCACTCCGCTATTCTCGACAAATCCAAATTAAGTCTGTCAACAAAATCCATGACCAAACCAATATGCCTATCCAAATAGATCTGAACATCATCTGCATATAATTGCATTTGGAAGTACTCGGCTACTTCAGAAAGATCGTTGATATATAATCAAAATAATAGGCAGCCCAATCAGTGGCGGATCCAGGATACCGTAGAGGGGGGGGGGCGAAACAATGGTTTAAAATGGTATATGCTGAAAACTGAACAAAAGTTTGAGTACACTCGCCATCACTCGTAAATGTCAAATGCACAAAATTTATCATTTATTAAAACATACAAGTAGAACAAATTAGCAAGTGTCTACCACTCGCAACGAAGAACGTTGCTGAAGGCTCTTTGCCACTCCGAAAAGTCAAAAAGGATGTTAGATTATTGATTTTATTTTGGTTTCTAAATGGTGGAAGTGTAAAACTTCCCAATCATCCATTTCAGTTAGTAAAACTAGGGAAACGTACTTTAAATATAAATTGTAAAAATAGCAGTCACAGAATAGATGCAATACATACCTTGTATGTATATAACTTCGTCGACAAACTAAGAAAGTGTGACTTCTTTTGTTTTTTATATTTCAAGCTCAGGAGACATCCCATGAAATGTTATGCAAAGCACAGCATGGCAAGAAGGTAATAAAGAAAGGAATTAGAGAACAGGAGAAGGTGGCGAAGGTGCTGATGTATGTTAACCTTAAACTTTCGCTGATTACATGTCGGAGAAAAGATAGAAGATTGGCGACTGCTCTACGTTCGCACACGACCGAAGGTATCTTGAAGGGTAAAAGGATGTGCGCGGGTTGCAGTGCGAGTAGTTCATGGAGGAATCCGGGATCAGAATAGACATTTCATCAGAACATTGATCATGCATGTAGCAATATAAGAGCGAAAGGCAACCAACATTGCGACGGTGCTCGTGTAAGTCCATATGATAAGTTTTTACCATATCTCCAATGATCTGAAGACTCTCTTTTTGACAATATCCAACGAAGGTACGACCCTGCGACCAGCCCCGGCCTACATATGGAAATGGTATCCCATTCTAGGTCTGATGTAGGACTTGGAGAGAAGCGCTAGAATCGATGGGCTGAAATATTTCTTACAAATTTTCAGAAATCCAAGATATTTCGTTCCTTATTTGGCACCAGAGAAGTTGTGATCTGTTCAGCTTAGCATACTGCAAATATTAGTGTCAAGAATGCATAAAGACGGTGTATCGTCAAGAAGTGCTCCATCGAAAGAAACGGGAGTGACAAAATTATGATTTTGGTTTAAAGAGATTGGGCAGATTTGAAACTTAGATGTATTGAATTCGATGCGATTCGGTTTGCCCCAAGGATATTATCAAGGTGGTTATTCAAGGATATAATCATGCCATCTAGTTTGACAAATGTGACATTTCTTCTTTAGTACCCAAGGGTGTCAAGGGAGTAAGCGAAATAAACAGTACTGTCATCGGCAAAGCAATGAATGCGATTGAAGGTATGGGAAAGCATATCATTAATGAAAATTTAGAAGAGAGATGGAGAGATAGCAGAGCCCTGAGGCACCCCGGTATTTATTGGCTGAGATTGGGATGTAGTCCCATCTAATATGATCCGTAATAAGCGACCAGGTAAGACACTTTACATTAATAATAGAAGAGGAGTGCTTTAATATTGGCAAAAAGCGCTGAATTCCAGACACTATCATAGGCCTATGAAGTATCTAGAGGAACTATTTTAGACTCACTAAATTTGAAAAGACTTTGGCCTCAACGTTCCATAAGAAAAATCAGAAAAAGAAAAGCAATCGTTGTGGGTTTGGTTAGTTTCTAGATATTGCTTTAATTTGGAGTTAATGAGAGATTCAAAAACATTTCAAAGAACCGAAGCGATTGTAATTGGTCGATAATTTGAGGGATCACTACCCTTTCCTTCCTTGGGAATAGGCTGAACGTGAGGTAGTTTCCAAACAATAGGAAATTTTCCTGTCGAATATGAGAAGTATAATAGTTTTCGCAGAACTTTAGCCAAGAATGAGGCACAGGTTTTATTTAACGGGGGCTTGAAACTATCTGGTCCTGCAGCTGATGGAGACGTTGATCTCCTTTAGGACCTTGAACATATCTCCCGTATAGATGTTGTACAAGGGAGATGTAAAGTGGGTGAAAAAGGAGAATTTGTAGACAAACTAACAGTTTAAATATTAGTTATATTCAGGGAGTCAACAATCACTTCATTGTAAAGTAGTCAAGGAATAGAAGAACTACTGAAGTTGCTCCTGATATTTTTGACCTGGGACGAGAAACATTTGCTGCCTTTGAGTCTTGCAAATATTCTAACTTTCTGGTCAAAAAGGAATTTTTCTCTTTGGATAGTGTTTCAGTTTTGGACATGGATGCAATTGACAGGTGCCTAAAGCAGACTATTTCGCTTTTGTCTTGCTTCAAACACCCTGAGTAAAGCGACGCTCTTGTACAGGTATCCGCGCTTCCTGTTTTCTCTATCGGCTTCAACAACCATAATCGAAAACCATGGTGCTAGGTAGGGCCTGCTTTCATAAATGTACCATATTGAACGCTTTCAGAAATTGTTACGTTTTTTTACAAACGGTGCAATGAATCATTTTGTTAGGAAAAATTCAGAAGATCTACTGCAATTCTTTCCAGTGATTTTTAGGGGGGACCCCCGCGCTCTCTAGCTGGATCCGCCGCTGAGCCCAATATAGATCCCTGCGGGACACTACACTCTAGAAGTATCTTAAATGTAATTTCCGATTTTTACTTGTTGTTGCGGAACGGCAAGGAAGCTCCTGATCAGCGCGGTCGGATGAGAACCTGAAAATTATCACAGGCTTTATTAAAATCAAGCAGTGCAAAGATGGTGATGTGATATTTGTCAAGCGACCTGGGAATATACTTATATACTTCAATAAAGTAGTTTTGCAACTAACACCTGGCCGAAAACTGGACTGCTACTGTGTAAGCACCTTATGGGGCTCTAAATCTGGTTATACGTGAGTTTTACAAGAATTTTGGAAAAAAAATACGAGATTCTTATTGGCCGAAAATCATTAAGGCTTTTTGGGTGCAATTTCTTAGCTGTGGGTAGAGCATCTGCAATTTTCCAAACCATGGGGAACTATAGAATTTTGAGATTTGAATTTAAGACGTGCAATATGGAAGATTTGACTGGCATTAAAAGTTTGAAGAATCGAGGCGAAACATTACCCACGTCAGTGACCTCCGAGTTAATAGCATTGATAGGACCTCATTCGCATCCACGCATCTAAACCTGAAGTCATAAGCAGAATTTGGGGAATTTCTGGAGCAAGTGCGAAAAATAGGTGATGGGATGACAGAGGTCACGGAGCACTATTATTACCAGATGTAAAGAAAAGATTTATGGAATTAGCATCAAAAACGCGCTTAGGAGTCTCCCGGCCATATACAGCGGAAGACCTCATATCCTTCATAACTTCTTAAGTTGCAGATCAGGAATCAATTTCAATCCAGAATAACGTCGCTTAGCGTCACGGATTTTGACAGTAGTTTTGTTTCACATGTACTTGTAGACTGCTCATTATTCCTCGCCCGTAGTCATCTCCTATATATATAGCGAATTGCATTCTGTGATCAGGCTCCTAATTTCAGCGGTCGAAGAACTCTTTTGTCTGCTAAATTATTATTATTATTTCTGTTCACTATACCTATGAAATAAACTCGGTAATGAATAACTCAAATATTGTACCCACACACTAACAATTCAGCGGCACACTCTCTTGCATATTTTAAAACTTCAAAGGCATTAAATAAATATTTTACTTAACGTCGATTAAAATGCAAAAATTTCGCAAGCGTAAATGGTGGCTGTCATTTTATTGTGGATATTTTAACCCCGACATTATTCAGAACCCTGTCGACAGGCATGCCAAGAATTATCTTGTTAATTTTCAACAGCAGATAAATTTTGTGTGTGTATCGCGTTATCGCAATTAAATTTCGCTTTAATTAGCATTGTTTTTTTTATATTTATTATTTCTATTAGTTTTATTGGAAATGTGCGGGCTTTAAGTTGGATAAATAAAAGGCCCTTGTAGTGTGAAAATGTTCACTTTTTTTGTAACACTGCCTAGTTGCTACTGGAAATATAAATATTCGTAACGTAGTCTTTTTTTTTTTATAATGCAGAAGCCTTTTAAGCGTATACACACGTGAAAAAATTATAGGAAACTTAAAATCTCAGATAAATATAAACCTATAACGTAACTAACTGAAACTTTGTCTAAAAAAAAACTTAATCTGTTCCATTTTTAATATTTTATAAAACAGAATATTCTTTTAGCACCTGAGCTATGCTAATAAATTTAAAGCCAAAGTAAACATTGTTCTAAGCATATGGTCCCCTACCCCATATTATTATTTTTTTATTAAGAGTTCAGGAAAGTAAGGAACATTCAAATCGTTATGGGCTATGGCTAACAATGATGGCCAGGTTCAGTCAGCATAAATAATGATACTAAACTTAAACTGCTACAGTACAAAAATTTAAATAAATAAAAATTTTTGGAGATATTCTGGCCACGTATTTAAAAATTCTCTAGCGTAGCCAACATTTTTGGTGGGGATCCCTCTAACCAAACATTGCCCAAAAGTAGCAATTTTCTAATATTGTAGCCAAAGTGGCAGCACTGGTGGTTGGTTAAATGTATATATATATATATGAAAAAAAGATATATATTGTATAAAGTTCTCAAAATAAGTGCTTTATTTTTGAAAAATCTATCATACGATTTCATCACTGACATATGCACCTTATCGAAAAGCTAACAGACTTGTATGGATTATAGCAGTTTGTACACTGTGAAAAAGCTCACGAGAATTTAGATATTCAATTTTCAGAATGGATGGGATTACGATCGCTTCAGAAAAGTTTTAAAGAAAAAAAAAAAAAAAAAAATGTCCAAAAAAGTTTATGAGTAAAAAAAAAATGCGGTTTCACACAATGGGATTGAACCTGAAATTTCCCTGCAAGATTCCGAGTGTCACGCATTGCACCAAATGTTGAATTATAATAAAGGGATTAAGTTGAAAATAAAAACACGCCTACTGGAGATCTAAATCTGAGTTCAAAGCACTGTTATTTCTAAAGTTTGTCATCATCATATCATCACAGCACTATGATTGTACAGGTAAGTGTATATCTTTTCTAAAATTGTTGGAAATTGGTTTTTCTTTGGAATCGATTATGTGTTTTTCATGTAATGCTCAATGTGTGCAAAAATCTGTGCTTTTTTGTTTGTTTGTTTATACGACAAATGTTTTGTGTGAAATTTTCATGTTTGTGAAAGGGACACTAACCTCAATTTATTTACATTTGTCCTATATGACTAATCATTTTCTAATTCTTCTTTCAGGCAATTATTCTTTAACCACTTACCAGTCCGATTTTGGTGAGAAAGAGTGTCTAAAAATTGTCAGTTGTTTTTTACATTTCCTAGTAAATTTTTTTTACGTATTATCAGAACAAATTCCTATTGATTTAGTGTGTGACATGGCGGCCCCCACATTTTTACCAAAAAGTACGCCAGTGGAAAATTAGTTCTACGAATTATAGCTGCTGGGTAATCGAGTCGAACGGTGAGTGAAACCCGTTTCTCAATCGGACTTGATTTACTCGAGTTATTAACGAAAATGTAAAAATCGGGTTTTCCCCTCCCCCTGAAAAGCCCCCCCCCCCCGTCCATAGAATTCTCATGACCCATCGTCAACCCTTCGTTTAGTTGCCATTCTAACGCGACCCTACCCTCCCCCTACGTTTGCAATCCAAGAAGTTTTCCCGCTCCCGGCGCAAAATCATCTGTCACCTTTCAAGCAAGTAGATTTGCTCGAGCGAGACTCGGGCTCGTTAGTGTGCAGACGTAATCCGCGCCCGAGTAACACTCGGGCAAAACTGTCAAGTGGTTAAGCAAGTGCTCACTACAAAAATAGAAAATAAGACTAAAGAATAAGAACAAAGAAAACAAAACGTAAATAAATATTTTATGGTCAATAGCGATTCTTTGTTGTTATTTGCCTTTCATTTTAGGTGTCCATGGCTATCATATAGAGGGTTCCAAGACTGAACACACTGGGTTCAACTGGTTTCAAGACAAGTCTCCATATAATCTCTCGGTATTGCTGAAACATGCATTCTGCTTTGAAGTTTTGGGGGCTGATGAATAAGCTCAGCTCGAAGTTGGTTTAATTCATGGGTTCATCTGCTTATTACGGTTTGCTTCTGACGTCGCGTGGTTTTACGAGCCAAGCCATTTAGTGCGGTCGGTGCCTACTCTTTACTAAATATGCATTCGTGAATAAATATCCTCGTGAAGAAATCACCGCTGTTTCTGCAGCCGCTATTGTATGAAAAATGACACGGCCGCTCCATCCATCACGAGCCACTTCGCGCAGCCTTTGAATTTACCGACTCGAAATGGATTAGACGCGCCATCACAGGCGAGCTAGCGCCACCTCGAGCCAGATCCTTCCCATCCCATGGCGCGTTGGCTCTTGTTCTCGGGGCGCGACTAGTGAAATCACAGGCCGAGGGAAGCAAACTTTATATTAACAATATTATTCTATCGAAAAGTTCAACGACCGAATTTCTGTATTGTAGCATTTACGTTAAGCGACTTCAAGGATAATTTTTTTTAGTCTAATTTTCGAGCAAATAACTCTCGGTGAAATAATGGTGGTAATATTTACAAAATATTTCAAAGCATCTTTTACATATCATAAAGCACCCGTTTTCGATATATTCTTCGGATTTTGGCTTCAAATTAAATTCCATGCAACCGATATGCCTAGTCGACCTCAGAGATTTGTGTTAAATTGTTTTAATCATCAGCGGAGAGAACAGCTTTATTCTTTGCCTCTTTTCTCCATACAGTTTAGGGAGACCGCACACTGCCGAGTCAATTGATTGTCCAGTCAGTGACTGTTTTGTTGACTTGTCACCGACTGACTGATTTTTAATGGTTGCGGATTGACTATCGTAACATGTGCGCATATTGCATCGTCTTCTGCCAACTTAGTAATCCAGTCAAAGACGATGAGTTTGAGTGGTAATTCGATTTCCGTTAAAATTTAACAATGTTGTTAAATACTAGGGAACAAATTTAAAAATTGTAATAAGAAACATAAACCCTGAAGTAATGTTCAAGTGAATGAGGAGAAGAACAAGGATTTCAAGCAATAGGATGTGGAAAAAATCCATCCATTTTTCCGAGCATAAACGTAATCACATACTTAATGAATGTTTTTAAAATCTAATAAAATAAACCGAACTTTATTTAAAAGTTGAAAATTTCATCAAAGCTGTAAGATCATAAACAAATTAATAACATACAAAGACTGGACACGTAGAACAAAAATATGCAACGCTTTTCTAGAATATAAAATTAACGATGCCTCGACTTGGCACTTGATGACGTGCCAAAAGGGTAAGCCACCAAGCCTCGCTTCCATCCAAAATCACTGTTGCCACGATCCGATAAAGAGAAGGACACAAGATTTTCTTAGATATTTCCTGGAAATTTCTTCCGTCGAATTTTTATGCATTGGTCGGGCCGAGAGCATTACCTAGCTTGAATATAAAATCTAACAACGATGTATGTATATACTGTATCTGAAAATAAGTCTAGTCGGCCACCAACATGAATAAACATTCTACCGAAACACTTCCTGTAAATTTCTAAAAAAAAAACAATTGCTTATGCTTGTCTAGCGTCTACGCTCATAAAAAAATGTTGTCGCCCTCCAAAAGTGCGTATGAATTCTAAGGAAAAAATTTCCAGTAAATTTCTAAGAAAAAATTGTGGCCTTCTCTTCATCGGATCGAGACAATAGTGATTTTGTATGGAGCGAGGCATTGGTGGCTTACCCTTTGGGCACGTCATCAAGTGCCAAGTCGAGGCATCGTTAATTTTATATTCTAGAAAAGGGTTGCATATTTTTGTTCTACGTGTCCAGTCTTTGTAATTTCTCTATGGTAATATTCTTTAATTGATGGCGGCTTCCAGGAAATTCACAAATAATACGAAATTTTTCCACTTTCAATTTCCAGGATGTTCACTTCAGAAAAGGAATAAGATCTCTTCCCGTGAATATTATATGCAAATCCCTTTTCAAAATGTTTATAATAATATGTACTTTAGTCAGGACAAAATTTAGTATGATTTAACAAAGGAAAAACCGTAACTTACTGATTGATATTAAGGTTGCTGATGCAGACTGAGCACAACAATCGGTTCGATTGAGTCAGTTGCCAGTCGACAACTCCCTTCTGTTTTTTTATTTGCTGACTGATGTAAAATAGAGCAGTTTGTGGCACGATATACAGAGTAACAAGGTATGATTGTCCGGGCTGTCAAGTGCGTGTGACGTCACACGAATCGACTCTTAAAACGGGAAAAAATAAAGTGCTAATATTTATGTAAATTTATTCCACTGGATCCATTAAAAAAGGTTGCAATAAATATATAATATAAGTTTCTTACCATAAATACACATTGAATTTTTTAGTTTAAAGCTCATTTCAAGGAAATTAGTTCGAATTTAAACAAAGTGCCACTAAAGTTTTATCGATAAAAAATTCAAAATTAGACTGAAATACCTATAATTTGCACTCATAATTGATTATTTAAGATCTTTTTATTATTTCTATAGTGAAATTAGTTAGTGGTAATCGTAATTTTCTCAAATAGAAGGCAAATTTGCAATGCATCATAACGAAGTGTAAAAAGTGGGGTTAGTGTCAAATTAAAATGTGAAATACAATTCTAATAATCTTCCTTCAATTTATCTTTCTGTTTAGAAAGTAAAATGGTACTTATTTAACTATTTTAAATGGATCCAGTTGAATAAATTTACATAAATACGAAAATTTATATTATTTACTTTTTAATAAACGCGTCATGAGAATCGATTAACACCGAAAATGGTGAATCTATAGGGCCGGATAATCATACCTTGTTAGTATGTATACCGTGAGTTTGTGGTACCGAAACCGAATGTTGTTGCGTGTAACGAGCAAAGTCGACTGATTTTGTAGTCACCGAGTTCAACTCATGCTGGATTGATATCTTCGGAAAAAATGGAAGGACAACATAAGAAAACTGAAAAAACAGAAAATTTAATCTGAAAAGTGAGCATTTCAGCCTAAAAACTAAAAAAACTGAGAATTTCATCGTAAAAACTGAAAAACTAAGTTTCAGATAAAAAAAAAACTGAGTTTCTCAGCAAAAACTGATCAGTTGGCAACGGCGGAACTCATGCTGGATTCTCTGATATCTTCGGGAAAAATGGAAGGACAACATAAGAAAACTGAAAAAACAGAAAATTTAATCTGAAAAGTCAGCATTTCAGGCTAAAAACTAAAAAAACTGAGAATTTCATCGTAAAAACTGAAAAACTGAGTTTCAGATAAAAAAAACTGAGTTTCTCAGCAAAAACTGATCAGTTGGCAACGGTGGAACTCATGCTGGATTCTCTGATATCTTCGGGAAAAATGGAAGGAAAACATAAGAAAACTGAAAAAACAGAAAATTTAATCTGAAAAGTGAGCATTTCAGGCTAAAAACTAAAAAAACTGAGAATTTCATCGTAAAAACTGAAAAACTGAGTTTCAGATAAAAAAAACTGAGTTTCTCAGCAAAAACTGATCGGTTGGCAACGGTGGAACTCATGCTGGATTCTCTGATATCTTCGGTAAAAATGGAAGGACAACATAAGAAAACTGAAAAAAACAGAAAATTTAATCTGAAAAGTGAGCATTTCAGATAAAAAAAACTGAGTTTCTCAGCAAAAACTGATCAGTTGGCAACGGCGGAACTCATGCTGGATTCTCTGATATCTTCGGGAAAAATGGAAGGACAACATAAGAAAACTGAAAAAACAGAAAATTTAATCTGAAAAGTCAGCATTTCAGGCTAAAAACTAAAAAAACTGAGAATTTCATCGTAAAAACTGAAAAACTGAGTTTCAGATAAAAAAAACTGAGTTTCTCAGCAAAAACTGATCAGTTGGCAACGGTGGAACTCATGCTGGATTCTCTGATATCTTCGGGAAAAATGGAAGGAAAACATAAGAAAACTGAAAAAACAGAAAATTTAATCTGAAAAGTGAGCATTTCAGGCTAAAAACTAAAAAAACTGAGAATTTCATCGTAAAAACTGAAAAACTGAGTTTCAGATAAAAAAAACTGAGTTTCTCAGCAAAAACTGATCGGTTGGCAACGGTGGAACTCATGCTGGATTCTCTGATATCTTCGGTAAAAATGGAAGGACAACATAAGAAAACTGAAAAAACAGAAAATTTAATCTGAAAAGTGAGCATTTCAGATAAAAAAAAACTGAGTTTCTCAGCAAAAACTGATCAGTTGGCAACGGTGGAACTCATGCTGGATTCTCTAATATCTTCGGGAAAAATGGAGGGACAACATAAGAAAACTGAAAAAACAGAAAATTTAATCTGAAAGTTAGCATTTCAGGCTAAAAACTAAAAAAACTGAGAATTTTATCATAAAAACTGAAAAACCATATTTCTTTAGAATTCGTGTGCATTATTGGTGGCTGTAGATGGTCCCAACAAATTCTGTCTGCCACCTTGTCTGATGAGATAGTTGTGAGGGGCGGTGGATGGGTGGAGGTAAACATTAATGCAAGATTTACTTCTTTTAATAATTGGATAAACATGCAAAATAACAAAATTTAGCGAAATTTATTGGCATATGGGTACAAATAGTATATTTAGGGAAACAACACCTAAGCGGCTTTCATTAATCAGGTTTGCTTTTTTTCGTTTCTGTATTTAAGATAATTGCAAAGTATTTGCTGAGGTAAAAATGTCATTGAAATTGCATTAAAATTGCAAGTGGGGAAAATGTACCGCATACCAGCAGGAAGATTAGTAGGAAATTAATACAAATCGACGATAAAATGCAAGTGCAGACTGAAATTTCAACTTACTCTAATAAATTCATTTCGTTGAATGCAAAGAAGAACAGTGCGTCGTATTTACTTAAGTACAGCCAAAGCGGGGTCGCCTTCCCTGTCTGACTAATCGTGAAATATGAAAATAAATATTGGGATTCAAACTAAGCAAAAAGTTTGTTGTATTATATATGTCGTAGGCATTTAATAAAAACTGGGATTTAATTAAAAGCCTAGTCATTTAATTAAATGCCGGCATTCAATAAAAATCGTATTGATATCTTTCTTTTACCATTATCTGCCTAGGCATTTACTTAAATGCCGGCCGGCTCTCCAGGCAAATAATAAAATAAGCAAATATATATCAACGCACGATCCGCAAGCCTTTACGCCGATAGTGTAATACCACCCGATTTAACCAAATACTAGGAGAGGGAGATGTGTGGTGAAGGGGGAGGTCGCACCCAGGCCTGAGACCCATACTCACACACACCCACACCCACATACACACACATATACACATACACACACATACACGCACCGCGTGGCATTTAAGTAAATGCCTAGGCAGATAATGGTAAAAGAAAGATATCAATACGATTTTTATTAAATGTCGACTTTTAATTAAATGACTAGGCTTTTAATTAAATGCCGTTTTTATTAAATGCCTACGACATATATAGTACAAGTCATTGAAAACATTAATGCATTTACCCCCTCCCCCTCACGTCTTACTCATCCCACAAGAAGGCAGATAGAATTTGTTCGGACTGTCTACAGACACCAATAATTCTAAAGAAATATGGTCGATTTCAATTCTAAGAATTAAATCAATTCTTTCCTACATTGAAAACAATCCATAAAGGCCAGAGCCAAAAATCCGTGCTGATGTAACTAGATCTGCTCTCATAAAATTTTTTAGCTAACAAGCCCATGCAACGAATTCAATCCAACTTCCACGAAGCCGAGACTGCCCAGACACAACTCATAACTTATTCGAATCGTCTTCAACAGCCACCAACAATGCACACGAATTCTGAAGAAATATGGTCGATTTAAATTCTAAAGTTGGCTTCCCACGACGCGTGGTTTCACACGAAGCGTCGCGCGAGCACAATCCAACGCGCCGCGGGAAGGGTCCGGCTCGAGGTGGCGCGAGCTCGTTTGTGCTGGCGCGCCCGATCCATTTCGCGGCGCGTGACATTTACTCTTCATTTCGGCGGCACCGCGCCGCAAATCAACTTGAGCCAACACGCGCCATGGGAAGTGTATAGGCGCGGCGCGGGCTGACGAAAGCTCGTAGCAGGCTTCCCACGGCCTGTGATTTCACGGGCCGCGCCGCGCGAGAACGAGCTGGCTTGGCTCGTGAAACCACGCGCCGTGGGAAGCTATCTTAAGAAAGAAGTAAATTTTTGCCTATATTGAAAAACATTTTTGGTTCGTACAGATGATATATTTAGCCGAGTTCAGTGAGTTATTGAGGTTTGCTATGAGCCCTTCCATACATCACTTTCTTAGTACTACCGTCGATATCTGTGATATTGTAGAGCGCAAGTTAAGCGACCTACAACACATAAATATCCACACAGCAAAAGGTCAACAATAAAAGAAAGGCAATATGCTATGCGAAGCATTAACGTAAATTCACTATAAATGAATGAAGCATTAACGGCATGAATGAAATTAAAGTAAACAAGCACAAAAACAAAGAAAGCAAAAGAATTTACAATTAAAGCTTGTTTACATGACAAAGCGATATAGCCATGCCAGTGAACTAATCATTAAGCAAGCATTGAACATATTGCTTTAAGAACTTTGAGTATTGCGAAAAGCTTACTCGGCGCTTTCTGTGTGTGACCGATTCCAGGTGATCGATCGGTGAGAACGTAATTTTCTTAAACAATATTGATGAAGTAAGCGATAATTTAATTATATAAAAAGCGTGTACTATTGGAAATAAATCAGAATTAATTTACACTCCACACTGGTATTTTATTCAATAGAGCTCCCTTAGCTCCAACATGGATATTGACCAAGGTAAATAGAGCTTTCTGGCTCTCATACCTCTACCTTAATTGCACTAGAGCTCATTAGCTCTAAGCCACTTAAGGTGCCATCATTTGAGCTGTCCGCAGCTCTCGTGATTTAGATCAACATTTATATTAAGACCAGACTTAGAGCTTTTTGGCTCTTACTTGGTCTAGATACAAATGTATAATATATGGCTCTACCATTTGTATCCCCACATTAATATAAACGTTATTATATCTTCAAGATATTCATCGGCCATTGACGACAAATAATAAGAAGGAAGAAACCTTACAATATAAGCTTACTCTTACCATGCAAAGATTGTAAGCCAATTTCACAATTTGCACAAGTTGCAACTGAATAAAAAAAACTGGATGATAACTTTGACACGATCTTGACTGGTTGACCTCGAAAAACTAAAGAGAACGATCCATCGAAATGCTCGGCCTTATATAAGGTCTGAACCACCATTTTTTCTGTGGAACCAGCAACCATAATGCAAATAACTCAGAATATTTTATCTTTCATAAGCTGCAATTAATATCATTCGATGCGGAATTTTGACATTTATATTTTCCCATGAAAAAATGTCCTTCATTTATTAAATTCATCCATTTAAGACAAAAATTCCGAATCGTGATATAACATGGCGTAATTAAATTCTTGTCGTCCATGTTGAGAGAATTTTAATGTGGAACGTATTTTTTAACTATCTCGTTTCCACTTGCTATCTCTTTTCTTCTCATTAGTTCAATGACAAATTATAAAGATAATTAAATATGTTTTAAATGATATACTTTAGCACTTTCTTAACGAAGCCATCGTGGTTTTCGTTAAAAAAAAATACCCTAATTTAATGTGCCATAAGTTGGCAGTACATAAAGTTTGACAGTTCCGCGATGTTTGTAAGTTCCTTTCGAGGTTGCGAAAATTTTCCGTGTATTTTTCAGGAAAGGTGTGCTGCTACGAGCAAGGTAAGTAGTGCTAAGTGAGTTAGAACATTACTCAGTGTATATGTGTGTTTATATTGTAAGAAATCTCGTTTTTATAGTGATTTACTGATGATAACCTGTCTTCAGGTGAGATTTTATTTTGTTGATTTTCGCAGAAAATTATCGCGGGAATTTGGTTTTGTGTAAAAAATCCTATTAGTAACTCATGAATTTGGGTTTTATTGAGTTATTACGCTTTACAGTCTTTCATAAACTCGATTTTTGAGTAAATTGTTTTCCCTTATGACAACTGTAAAAATCCTTGTAAAAAACACTTCCTTCGACTCATAATTAAAATTTAATGATACAAATGGTCCCAAATACTTTTGTGGTAAATTCGGTAAATCTCACTGACATGCATACTCGTAAATTCCAAAATAATGTAAATATAACGTCAGTTTACGACATTTGGTAGCATTGACAGTGAGAGCATACTTTCTGAAATCAAAATTGATGCCACATGAAACAGGAGATCAAGCAGTCCATTTATATATACTATATCAGTGGTTCTATGACTACATTTCAACCAATTATTCCATAGTGACAGTTTCCCATAGTGTTGTTGTTGCTTTTTGCAGGCAATTTGTTTATGTTAATTGCGTGGGAAATTATGAAGAAATTATGCTTCTCTGTGTAAATTTCATTAATGTTTCTTATTCTATAAGTAGTTCATTAGTAATTCAATTAATTTAATCTATGCTCTCTTTTTATTTCAGGTAATTGGATATGTGTATGTAGGTGCGTGTGTACTTTTGCTCCATGGGAGGAACTTGTATGCCAGTCGATTTTCCTGGCTTGTACTTGAGTTAAGTAATTTAAATTTGTTTGGTTTGTACCTACTAATTCTTTTTATTTTTCTTTCAACATTGCTCGGCGATGATCAATACTCGGCGCTTTTTCCTTTAGTGTATATTCTTTGATGATTATATCAGCGACGTTTCATTCAATGTTTGCCTCGGAGGCGCTCCGATGATGCTTTCTTGCCTGCATTGTCAAAATAAGTTAACTTTCTATTCATTTTTTTCTCTCTTTTGTATTGAAACTTGTTAAAGAAATTTTTCAAAATTCGCAATTCCTTGAAGGCAAAACGTCGTAAGTATAATAAAAATCTTCATACTAATTTGTTTCTTCATAAAAACCATTCGAAGAATTACTAATTTCGAAAATGTCTTTAACGAAGTTTCTAATTTTTGCAAATCATGTTTCATCACTTAACTTCTTCCCCAGTAATCCAAGCATTGTAGAGTAAGCCTTAAAAACTCCTGTGAATTTTAGTAAGAATACTAGACCGGTTACCTTTTGGTATTTGTGTTAATGTGATAAAAGAATTCCTCATAATATGGGCAGTTGAAAGTACGTATCTGAGCTATAATTCCTACACAACCTTCTCCAACAAGTTCATCTTGAATTTTTTTTATAGAGCCACCTCAAGGTCAGTTGGTTTGTTGTCTGATTGAGACAAAATAGTTTTATTTGAGTAATTTGCTCCAAAAATGGTATTTGAAGTCTAAGATTTACTAAAGTCACAATCAACAAAGATACAATTTATAAATTATTATTCGTAAAGTCATCTGGCTCTTAGAACCCTAACAGCATTATTAATTATCGTAGGTGATTTAAGACAATAATTTGTTTTTTAGTGTGTGGAAAAAATGTTGTCGCTTTTTTGTCGCAATCATAGATTTCCTGCATGTGGTATAATTGAAGTTTTCGATATTTGTACTATGTGCTTCTCCCATGATTAGATAAATTTCTTTAATACAACTTTAAAATTTATCCAAACTCCATATTCTAGCAACAAAATTTGGACGGAACTGAACAGATTGAGGTAAAATGCTTACGTTACGGAACGTTTCAAAACAGGAATTACAAGCATCCTATAAATCTTATCACAAATTACTATGTATAAGTTAAAACGCCTTAAAACTGCCGACTCGATGTTATCCCCCCAAAGCACAAATTCGTTTTGTCGCCTCTGGCAAAGTGTTCATGGATCCCATTACCGTAACGATATGCATTCAAGAGCTTTAGTCAATACATTTTTATGTAAAGCATTTCAGGCAGATGAGCAACGAAACTTGAGGCATTTTCATATTCTACACTTTAATAAGACGTTTCACGGCCTAAACATTATTGACTTTAAAATTTAAATATTTACCTGATTAACTTTTGAAATGGAGACAATTTTTACCTTTAGGCGCAGGTTTATTAATATTTTATAGAAATTTAATAGAACAGAGGAGGAATAGAAATAAATTTAGGAAGAAAAAATCAAGATTTTTGAAAATTAAGGGTACAAAACACTGCAAGTATACACATATACACTCAAATGAAGCTAATCAAATATAAAGCAAAGTGACTCTTACGTCAACCATCTGTTAATTTTCGCTAGCTTTAATAGGGAATTTGAGAGCGAAAATTCGAAAACGAATATACCCATCGACAAATTTTCTATCCCATCCTTTGACATCTTTTCAAACATTCACCAGTTTTTATCGCGATCAATTTCTGGTTAAATTCTCTTCTGGATTTAATTTTTATTCCTCTGCTATTTTATATCATTCAGTACTTTCTGCTGGATAGATGACAGTAAGTCATCCATATTCCTTACATTTTCTTATGAGATTATGCAAAGGTCGCTTCTCGGTCCTTTGTTGGTTTGTATTTTTATTATTTCATAATTTCGTGCATTAATACGAAATTTCGAAATTCATATATACACAAATATTGTGCAGTTAGATATCATCTGGATATTAATTACATAGGAAAAGTATTCCAAGGTCGATTCATTTGAACAGAGTAAAATGATACAAGCAGTAATATCCCAAATCGATGCAGTCACAACTTACAATATTCAAGAAGAAGGTAATGGTTCAACACAATCGCACAGGTAGATCGATAGTAGCGTTACGTACAGGAAATTGTAAATAAAAAGTTGAACTTTACGTTGAACTCCTACCAATGAGCAATCTACTAGTAAAGGATTTAACATGAGTAATACATCAAAGTCATAAAATACAATCATTCAGTTTTTCTGAGTAAGTAGAGGTCTTATATTATAATACCATTGATATAATAAGATTTTTGAGGAATAGAAGACGTTGAATTAACCGAGACGTAAGTTGAAAGGCTCCATAAAAATTCTATTATATTTATTTTACATAAACATTTCATGTTGAAATTTTTAAACTTATAACAAGAGGAATCCACCGGTTAAGCACGCCAAAACAAAACAACTAAAAAACTAGAATTGGTAAGACCAATTCTTATGATACCCTAGATTAATGCCCGTATGTAATTTCGTATGGTCTGTCACCCATCTGTGATTTATTTTTGAAGTGGTTTTTCGCATATATTTCAAGAGCGGTTCGTTGAATAGTAAAAATGATTACAACCAATTTCATAGAATTTTATATTCTAATGTTTCTTCAATACAATAAAACCGTCTAGGACTAACTGTTTTCATAGTATACGTAAAAAACCTAAATATATATATGGCAACACCAAAAAGGGTTTGCTCGCTTTAATCGATTTTTTATATTTTTATATAATCACCGTGAACAACATTTCAGCTCTCCACGTCAACACGTTATCAGGCAGTGTCCAAATATATACTGAAAACTGAAATTTATGTATGGCAACCCTACGAAGATGTTACCCGATTTGTCCCATTTTCGAACTCTATAATTTTTTTAAAAAGGCTGCGTGCAAAACCCTCGCTGTCTGAGTGAACGCGTTTTCGAGTTATCATGAGGACGGACAGAAAGACAGACCTTTAATATTATGAGTGTGTTTCCAATCCGTTTTGTTCTACCATCATCATTCTTTGCGATACGAACAGAATGACAAAGTTAATATGCCCTATGATTTCCTGTACGGTATAAAAATTTAGTTCAGGGACTTAATTCGATAAACTTTAGATTGTTTTCCTTGTGCTAGTGATAAATGCGCCTTATATCTGTTAATATGCATTCTGCACCGTCCTCTATTAGTTATGTGAATCACCTAAGGTAGCTTAAGCGTCATGACAAATTGATTTCAGCTGATGTGTAAAGTACAAAAGATTGGTCCGAGTGTTGAACCTTGAGGCATTCTATCAATCTGTAGAAATCCAGGAAAATTTTCCGTCATTTTGTGCAAGGCTGGGAGAACCGAGATATATGTATACTTGCTTATCCAGGTATGCAATTTATGCATAAGAGCAGAGCGATAAATTGCGGTAGATTGGTTTATGATATTTTAGTGAAATTATACTACTAATAGCATCGTACCTGTTGTTCTCAACAGATTCAGTGTGTCTCTGGTAAGCACAGCGAAAAGTCTACCCATATGAAAAAAGGCACTTATGACAGCTTATCCGTTGGTAAGATTTGCTTCAGTTCAAATGGTTCTTCTGCAAGTGGTTTTACGACATATTCTAGTGTAAGGCCTACCTTGAAATATTCATAAATGTTATTAAGTCGAATTGTGCGACCAATTTAAATCCATTTTTTTATTAAATTAAATTAAAATTCAAAACTTCTTTGTATACAGAATCCTAAGTTCAGAAGAAATGATTATCCCAAATATTTTACGTACACACTTGAGTTACCCGTTCCTTTTCTTTCCTATCTGAACTTTGACCTCTACGGAAAGAAAGCATTAAAAGTCTCCACTTTCAAAGGCAAAGGAGGACGACAAAAGCAAATGAAGCTGAAATTATTCGGAAAAATTATTGAGGCCCTTTTAGTCTCTTTCCGATGAAGTGTGATTGTAATTTCACGCCTGAACTATCCCCTCTGAGAGTAATGGCCATAAGTAAACCTAATTTTCCCTTGTTCGCGTTATAGCTTTCGTTGGCGTCTTTTGCCATCACAAGAAGGAAAATTATAAGAAATGAATGGGAAGATGACAAGGTGAAAATACGACTTGTTTTTGGGTAAAAATATATAAGAAGGTGTGTGTTTGAAATTTGGCTAGATATATTATATAACTTTAAGGGTATTCCATGAAGAAAACAAACAGCATTTTAATAAGCGAAAAGTTTTTGTATAAAAACATTGCTTTTACGTACTTTGTGCTTAATCAGTTTTTCGTAGGAAAATGTTTCAGTATGGCTGCACGCTTTTGGATACAATTTAAATACAATGGAGTTTAGTTTTAGATTTTATTAAACTTTTAATATATGTATGTATTGAATTAAGTATACAAAAAAATTCCGTACTATGTAGTGTCTTGGTAAAATAATGTAATGTTGACTTTTAGGTATTTTAGCTAGAAACACACGAGAACTATCTGAGGAATTAATGAAATCGCCTATAGTTGGCATTTTAGTTTTTCAATGACCAAGAAATATTGTTGAAATTAAGCAGTTTTTTGTTTTTGGAATTTCTAAATGTGTTTCCAATTGTAAATAAGATAAAGTCAGTGAAATTGGAATCTTTAAAATTCGGTGGGAGGATCAACGAAATGCTGCCTAGACCTGACAATTTTAAGCGATTTGTAGGAGCAATTTATATTCTCTAGGATACTGCCCCGCATGCTCATATTATATATATAGGTCGACGACCTGGTTATATATTCTCAATTCGACTGTACAATTCAGTGCTAAAATATCTGAGAGTTATGTACACTAGACAGAGCCATATCCTTTAAACAGCACTTGTGAAGTACTGTTACTAAACTCAATACCAAAAATAAGATCTTACAAAATAAGATCTTACTAATACTTTGTGAAGCACTCGTATTACATATTTAATAGCAGAATATTCCCAGCGGGAAAAAAACGCTTTAAAACTCCTTTTCAAGCGCTTCTACGGAAGCAAAAAGCGCTTCGTATGCGATTCAGTTTCATATAAATTTCAAAATTTCAGGTCGTAAAACGGAAGAACTTTGAGTTTGGAAGCTGCTTTGGAGAACTTTAATTGAGCATATGGGGAAGCTGCTTTGGAACACTTCAATTGAAAACCTTGCGAAACTCTTTTGGAGCGCTTTAATTGAGCATCTTAGGAAACCTTTTTGGAGCGCTTCAATTGAGCATTTGGGAAGTTGCTTTGGAGCGCTTCTATGAGCACGTTTGAAACATTCTTTGGAATTGAGCACACTTAAAAACTGATTTGGAGTGCTTCAATTGAGCATGTTTAGAAGCTGCTTTGAAGCGCTTTTAATGATCATGCTGGGAAATAAAATAGAACACAACATAATTTCATTTAATATCTTATATATATTTTCATTATTATTTATGCTTTATTAAAGACTATATAGCTAGGATATCAGATAGACTAATATTACAAGAACAACATAATTATCATAAGTAAGAAAAGAATTAAATTTTAATTGTACTTCATGTTGACAATTTAAAAACAAAAACAAAAACAAAAGTTAATGTAATAAATAGAAATAAGCTAGTTGAAAAAGGATAAGGCGAGTGAAACGCAAATTTATTTAGAACACTTCAAATTAAACGGTGTTCGGTAAAACCTGTTTTTAGCAGATCGAAAACCTGCCTTAATCTGCTCTTTAAAATTTTGTTAGCCAAACCCCTTGTTCGGTCCAACACCGAACTATACTTCACTCAATGCATCCTGTCTAATTTTTCCTATTAATTCCTAAATAGATACAAAGGAAACACAAAGTCTCATTTTTAAAAAAAAAATCAATAATAACAAGAATACTTATCTAATTTCTGCCAAATCCAAACTCCGATACAAGCTCAACATACAAACTTATATAAAGTAAATAGAGATAAGCCTAATAAATATTTAAGAAAAACAATAAATATTACAAAACAAAGCGCATACGACAAAATGTCACTAGTGCCATTACTGGAGTCCTACACGCAGCAGCTTTCCAATTTGATACACCTTAAACTATGCACACGACAAACGTCACAAGTGCAGCTACCGCCATACCCCGACGCAGCAGCACACTAAAAAACTGCACGCTAGTAGCAAAAGGCACACATAGTAAACTATAAAGTCAATGTGAACAACCCGACTGCCCACACGTAGCAGTATACGCCTTTTCGAGCAACATATAATAATACTCGAAAGCAGACTAAATCTTCTCTCACAAATCATCATTCTCGTGCCAACTCGGGCAGCAGTTCGCAATATTGGAGCTACACTCATTTATGAATTTTAAAGTGAATTTTTATATTGAATTATTGTTGTTAAGTTTTACTGAATTTTAAATTTCACCATTTTTATAGTGAATTTTAATAATTTGAATGCGTTGTTGAATCGTGTATCGTGCCATTTTTATTAATGGCGTAGTTTCTACTTGTCAAATGTCAAAAAATGACAGCTCCAAAAGTGACATCTACCGAAATAGCGGGCTAATTAAAATAACACCTCTTATTGGAAGACCCTTTAGTATGAATTCTAAATTAGTGAATTACTGTGATATTAGATGTAAGAACTGAATTAGCACATACAACAAATAAAATTTTGTATTTTTTGAACTGACCAAACTACGTTATTTTTAAAACTGGCACCTCTCCTACAGTACACTACTACACAGAATTTTCATAGTCCTTCGAACGCCGGATAACACAGAGGTTCAAAATATAAAATTAAAAAAAAAAAAAAATAATGCTTGAAAAACGCATATCATAGTAACAAATTTAGACACAATACGAAGACAAATAAAAAAAGAAGATCTCAAAGTGGAATACTTCACTAAGGAAATACTTAGCGAGGTACAAGAGTTCTATATAGAAAAGGCAGCAGGAAAAAAATAAGACCTTAGAACCCCATTTGTTAATTTATGCTAATAAAGTGTGAAACAAGGTTATGTTCTTGTAGTTTTAAAATCATTTAAAAGCTTAGCAATAATTACCCTCTTCATTGAATTAAAATGTTTTCATTTCTATAACCCGAAACTATACCAACACGAAGTAAGGGAGTACATACAAATGTAACAAAGCATATGCATCACCGTGTTGAAATGTAAATAAAGTTTTTACCGTGGAAGAAAAATGTTATAACCGCTTGTTTTCCAACGATGGTTGCAACTTTAAAATGGAAAACGTTTTTTAAGATCCCAAAAATCGTAGGTTTTAATGGCTATCTGCAACAAATCATCGGTCATACATGGTTAGAATTTTAAACTCTTACGATACACGGTAATTTAGGACAAACAAATTTAGTTTGCAGTGACCACTGTGGAAAGCTACAGAGAATAAATATAATTCCTCATGTTTTACATTATGAAACTCAGCAGCACAATGGAGTATACTCGTAGAGAAAACAGGAAGTGTCGTAATCCAAATTTAACGTAGTGAAATTCTATTTGTGTTCAAGGCATTGAATGTCAATTTCTAAGCTGGGCATCAATTTAGCATCTACATTTCGCTGTTGCACTCAGAAATAGTTAACCGCTGATTCATGGTTTCTTGGTTGGTTTGTTGGAGATTAGGCATAATAAATACTATAGAAAAACAGTCAAATAAATTATATTTTCTCTACATGTCTGTGGATAACGCCTTACTAACCTTTATCAGTTCTGTTCAAGAAAGAATTTTTTGGGATATCTCCGGTATATAGCAAAAGCTAAAAAATGTTCTAAGTTGTTATTTCATCACACAACCCATTAATTTTTGGTGACAACTTTCAAGTCTTGGTTTGACTCATCAACAGGTCCCAAATAGCGAAACTTGTCACCAAAAATTAATTGGTTGTGCGATGAAATAACATGTTAGAATATGTTGTAGCTTTTGCTATATACCGGAGAATCCCAAAAAATTCTTTCTTGAACAGAATTAAGTTTAACCCGGTAAAAAGTCCAAAATAGTAATCTTTTTATTTACTTTATCAGTTCGGAAAAGATTAGAGTATTCAATTCCTTTCCAGTATTATTTGTTGATCATAAATTTAATCCGACTGAAAAACACAGTATTATTAAAATGTTGGTAGCATATATGTTAACATCGATGTAGCATTTTGTTGTCTAAACTTTTATTTTTATAGTTTCTTGGCCTCAATTGATTGCTTACTTGCGGAGAAACGGCATTAAATGAGCCCTAATGTAGCCCCAAAATATTATTCAGTGCACACTATTGTAAAAATACTATTTAACTTATTCTTAGTCGTGGTGGTTCTAACTTTTAATAAAGTTGGATTATCCATGGATTTTTTTAAAAAGTACTAGAGCTTTAAATTCGTGAAATGTGTTATGGTATTATTACAATGTTGAGTGATTGATTTGGACGTGAAGTCCAGACTGCAAGCATGAGCTGACAGATCAGTCGGTGACAGCGTCGACTGCAGGGCGGCATGCTAGCTTACCTCAGCTATTGGAAGACAGTATGGGATGGGTACCACAAAATACCTGCCGCTGTCACCTTATCATGAACAAAAAAAAATCGTGCCTGTCTTCCTGAAACGGAGACCCATAAAAAGAAAGGCATACACTGATCCTGAAGGGATCGCATACATCACTCACCTGAAGTTGATCCTAAGGATCGGATGTCCTGATCCTTGGCCGTCCCCAGCCTTCCATGATATCCTAGCGTTCGGTTAAGATGTCCCTTTTTGGTTACCTGTGTGGAGTAGAAATAGCCTCTGGATAAGGAAAAAGAAGAGAAACACTCCGTTACTCAACTCATTTCATATTTTATTCGTCCTGCAAAATTTACAATGATTCAAAAAAATTGGTGTTATAATAATTTTTTTTTTTCTTAAATTCACCCCCGTAGTATTATGGATGCCGCGCTGATGGTCTTTCCTTTTCTTTAAAAAAAATAGAAGAATATACACTCAAAAATTAGATATGTCCAAATAAAATATCTTGTTCTTTTTATGCTTTACTTTCTACCAGCTAGTGTTATTTTCGGATTGTACTTATAATTAATCTTGATTTTACGACTATTGGATAGATAATTCAAAAAAATTGCAACACTTTAAACCTAAAAACCCTACGTATGAAAGTGCATTATTATAAAAAAAAAAAAAAAAAAAAAACGTTCGTTCCAAACCGAGCGAGCCAAATCTGTTACATCTACTTCTAAAAGTTCGAGCGGACAAAAAAACCCATGGGACTAGCATGAGTGTAGGTAAGTGTCCCATTTACGTGGAGCGTGATCGCCCTACATGACCATTTATATTCTAGTAAACAAGAAAACTCCGCTGATGGGATCTCTCGAGAAGGCCTTCTAGAGGGGTTCGAGGGACCAATAGTACTATTTACAATGAAAATGATAACTTTAATCGCCTTTGGGTTTCCTGTATACTCTTACACATACCATGTGGTACAAGTAGGTTCCAAACGGGAATGTCTACCAACTACCATCTATGATCCGACTGACTCCAAAGCAATAGCACTTGTACTATACTAACATTAGACGTTAGCGTCCATCGGGCGGACGATTTAAGGTAGGCGGCGCTAAGATGCTGATCTTACGCAATTATTTTGTTGATAAAACTTTATAATATTATTGTAAAAGATTAGTTCATATTGTATGATAGGGAGTCAAGCACCAATTGGTGAATTATGAGATATATAGACTATGATGAACTTAAAAGAACTTCATGATCTTCACTTAATTATTGTAAATGATTAGTTCAATTTGCCCGATAACGTGTCAAGCACCACTTCATGAAGATTAAAAACTTTATAATATTCACTTGAGTAACGTAAATGAGTACTTCATTTGGCCCGATAATGTGTCAAGCACCGATTCGTAACTTATGTGATATATGGACTATGATGAACTTAAAAAACTTCATAATCTTCACTTAATTATCAATCAATTTGCCCGATAACGGGTCAAGCACCAACTCGTGAATTATAGGATATATAGGACGTGATTAACTCTGAGGAAGTTCGCTATATCCACATTATGAAGTGTACCGCTTTTAATCCGATGAAGTGCCACGCGCTGGTTAATAGGGCTCATAGATATCATTTAGCGCTCTTCTGGAGAATGATTTGAGTATGCGTCGTTTATATGATGCGTTATGCTTGACGGGTTGGCTGATAAAATCTAAAAAAAAAACATTTTTACTTGTCTTGCTTTGGTTTTTTTTTTTCACGGGGAGTAATTCTTTCCCCGGGTGTTCGCGGTTTCCCTCTATTTCTAATCAGCGATTAAGATTTTTTTTTTAAAATGCCTGAGAGCAATTTACCGGCCACACTTTCACTTTTTTCCTTCTTTTATCGATCAACGTTTAGAATATTGTCAGATGCCTGAGAGCAATCAACCAGCTACACTTTTTCACTTTTTGCTTATGTTTTTCTTTCTTTTCGACCTCTTTTCTCGGCGATCTCTCAAACCAGAATGGCCGACCCATCTTCTTCTGGCCTCTCCGTTGCCCGACTTCTCTTGTTTCACCGCATGGTGCCAGCTGTTCCGCTGACAGTCATGTGCGGGTAGGTGTCTGTACTAAGGCAAGGCTATGGTTACACCCGCGACCATAATAAGTGGCATTAAATTAGTCCTAATTGAGCCCTAAATTTTGACGTATTCAAAATTTTCTACCAGGTAATGGCGGTACCAACTTAATTGACGTAGCATGATTTATACCAAAGATCATATAACTTAAATAGAAGCAAGTGCTGTTCAAAAAGCTTAGGATTACAGCAACAATATACGACCAAACTCTCAATATTTCAGAGAAACGTGTTTCGCAAAAGCGAATATTTTATGAGAGTAGGATCTGAGCCCCCCCCCCCCTTCTAGTTTATTTACAAAAATTATAAAATTATTAATCATTTGTTATTCTGTTTTGTTGCATGTAATCTGCGCTTTCGCATTTTTAATCTTTATTCGTAAAAGTTTTAAATAAAGTTGAATTTTGTTTTCTTTTTGCTTTCTCTTTCTTTCCATTTCTAGCCGTATACATTCTAATCATAAAACAGTCGGAAATCTCTTCTGTGTCCTATCTTCGTATTAGTTAGTCTTTGCTTGAAACTTCGTGAAGCTATGGAAAAGTTTCGTTTTTTGTTTATGTTTTTTGCTCTGTGCCCTCTGCGGTCCGTCGGTAGAATTTGACGAGAGGTTTTCTTTAGAAAATATTATTATTACCATATTAATGCTGTAGTCAAAACTTTCATGTTCGAAAAATAAAAGTTTTTCCTGTAAAAAGCATTAAATTTCATTTGTCCAATATTATCCGATAAACAGATTAAATAAGTAGATGAAAATCGAAATAGTCACTCGTATTTCTACTAGGACTTATACGAAAGATTGAATAGGGGAAATTTTAGATTACGGGTAATAGCTTCAATCAAAACTAGAACTATTTTCACAAAGTACTTGTTTTATTTAAAACAATACAAATGTTTATACTAAATATATTGAGTTTAGTAAACAAAATTTTTCAGAAAAATATTAAAAAAAATTTCATCTGCTATAACAATTTTTTTAACAGCTTTGTAAAAACAAAAAATCAAATATAATAAGTGACCTAAATATAAACTGAATACCCAAAATTGATTTGTATGGAAATGAAATTTTTCTACCTTTAGTTTATAATAAATTAGACAATTTCGAAGTTTAATTAAATTTTACACTAATTCACCGTGTCAGAAGAAACTATGTACCTAAATCGACATAGAAATTTATGCTGACAGCTAGAGTGCATTTAACCTGGAAATAATGAATATTGAACAATGCTTCAGGAATGTTTTGTGACATGGATTACAGTAACTCAATTTCGCACAGCCGCTTGTCACAAACAACTCAATTAATGCACATTCAACAAACTCATTTTGTACAGGCAGACACATGATAAATTTCAACGAGCTAAAAGAGGTGTTGCAAAATTGACATTATTTGATTAACGATGATAATTTTCATCAAGTGAAATTAAAATTAATGGAAATATTTTACTAAATGGTACAAATGGTAGTCTAACTATGATATGAATATATAATGAAATTATTTGTATTTATTGGGATGAACAAGGGTATAAAGGATTTAATCACGATTTGCTAATTTTCTCAGCATTCACTGAAATTTCTTAGATAATTTTCTGATTATAAATTCAATTTGTTTAAGCTATTCTTGAAATTGACGTATAGCAGGTATCTGATACAAATTGTCTTACGATGCTACTTTTCTTCTTAAATTACTATATTGCTGCAAAATTAATATTATTTCTATCTACAAACTTTTCGTACGACCAACTTAATGGGAATATAAATCAGTTTCGAGGGATTTTTGTTTAAAAACACACGTTGAGTGAGAACATAAAAAATATATCTTTATTTTATTCGATATATGCTCCATCCGAATTCACAACCTTCCCCCATATTTCTGGCTGTAAACGTATTCGCTAAAGGTCGCAGCCTGGTTCCTTTGAAGCGATCCAAACATTTATGGAACAAATGTAAATCTGATGGAGAAATATCGGGAGATAATAGCGGGTGGGGTAAGGCCAGGTCTGAACATTCTAAATAATTTTTCACAGGTCAAGCAATAGGTGGTCTTGCACTGACATATTGTAAGGATACTTTTTTGTGTCTCTTCTATGTAATATAGTATTCATAGTAAATCATACCTCTCTGAGCCTACTACATGCACAACATAACCTTCAAACCATGGATGTTGCGTTTTGGAGTTGATGGACCTGATTCACCTTGCTTTGGGATGTTTTGGTGATACGTGAAAAATCAATTCTCGTCAGCAGTAATTTATTCGGTAAAAAAAAAAACTTTTTTTTTGCATTTCAAATAGTATTTTGATCGAAAATTGGTTTCGACCTTTAAGGTTTCTTTCACGCAAATGACCTAAACCAATACTCACAAGTTTTTATGTATTAGGAATGTTCATAATAGTTTTCTGATATTAAGAACGATCGCTTAATACTACTACATGCTCAACATAACCTTCGAACCATGGATATTGCGTTTTGGAGTTAATGGACCTGGTTCACCTTGCTTTGGGATGTTTTGGCGAATAGTGAATAACCAATTCTCGTCTGCAGTAATTTATTCTGTAAAAAAAAAAACACTTTCTTTTTGCATTTCAAATAGTATTTCGATTGAAAATTGGTTTCGACCTTTAAGGTTTCTTTCACGCAAATGACCTAAACCAATACTTACAAGTTTTTATGTATGAGGAATATTCATTATAGTTTACTGATATTAAACGATCATCTTCGGCATGACTTTTATTCAAAATTAACTAATGCAGTAACATTTCCGAAAAGCTGTTTTGTACAAAGTTACTATTTTTACTGTTATGAGTACGTGTGTGCCGTGCTCCGGCCAGAGAATCATAGATTTTATAGTTATACTAACTCCTTTTATTCAATTTCTTCTTTTTGTTCGTTTCTATTTTTGATACAAATACTTTTTATTAACAGATTTCAAAACCTATTATTCGCTTTTAGCCTCTAGACTAAAAAATGGTTCCGGCTAGCTGCCCCAGGTACACATGATATTCGAAAGCTTTTTTGCTTTTCTTATTGCTTTCTCACGGCGTACTTGAGAAAATGTGAAAAGTTTTGATGCAGTACAATTGCATCAAGTTACTGTAATCTTATATACCTGTTATCGCCGTTTTCAGTATTAATTTTAAGACGACAAGAACAACCGATTGTATGTAAATGCAATTTAGAGGAATTATAGTATTATATGTATGTAATGTATATACGTGGAGAGGTAGAAGGTACTCAATGTAGATAGGTATGATAAATTGCATATTATATGCAAATTATGCTAAATTGCATTTTATTATAAAGTGAAAGAGTGAGTTTAAATGATTTTTAGGTTGAAATTGAAATGTATGAAATTATTTTTCTGGTATAAATAGTTTTATGTTTTCAGGGTCAATTTGTGATACATCAATATATTGCATAGGACAATATATTAATATATCGGTCATTGATTCGAGGCATTGGCATCTGAGTTACAACAGGTGTCCAAATTTTCAAATCAAATTTAACGGAAACAGAATGAATGTAGTGGGTAGGCCGCGACAAAGTTAGGTTATGGTGATCCAACTCTATTTGTTAAACCAAGATAGGCGCCACAGTTCATAAAGGCTAAATACTTGTGATATTGTCATTCGGTTATAGCAGCATCTACCTTAAAATAAAAACATCAAAATATATGCAGACAACTGGTTTTCATTGTGTGGGATCTCGATACAAACATTGAGAAACAAATCTTAACAATTCCGCCAATATGCTCGTATAAGTCATGCAAATGCTTGAACTGTGATAATCTTTCGTTTCGCAGCTGAAAATTGTCAAGGCCAAAAATAAGAAATATCCTTGTCAATAGACTAGCGCTATGCTGAAAATATTCGACTTGATATCCAATGGCGCCGCTATTGATTCTTATCAGTCTGTCGTCCATAACTGCTGTTTCTGCAGTTGTGCCACATAAATAGTAAAACTTGATGATTAATTTATTGTGACGGACCTTAGTAGATTAGCTTTATTTGCTTTTTATACCATAGATGAAATCTATAGGGTATACTAAGTTTGTCATTCCGTTTGTACCTTTTTTACTTGTTTCATATTATATTTGTTATAAAAATTTGAGTTAACATTGGAACTAAAATTAGACTCCCTATAAATAACTTAATCCGAAATAATTTTGTTTTTTTTGTTTAACAAAATAAGATCGAAGTCCTTCTTTTCTCCAAACCACTAATCGATCCCGAAAATTATTTAGCGCTTTGGAAGAAAAGTGAATTTGATTTGTTGGCTCTGTAAGACGTAATAGGTCGATCTTCAATACATGGTACTTCAAATATAGTAGCAAATAAACGTCAATATCGAGAAATTTTTTAAGCCCGTCCTATGCCAATCTCCGGATCTAGGATACTACCACATATTGAAGATATTCGATAGGACAATGTGGGTATCTTATACATTCCTGGAAAAGGTTCGGTGCAAAACATACACATGTTTCATTTCGTAGGTAGTGTCCTTTGAAATTACTGTTACTTTTATTAGGGTATAAAATTCATTTGATTCAGTTGAAACAAATTAGGCGAAATGTTCTCTGGCGGCAAAATAAAGATCTTTGGGATATGTTACCTCTAACAACGATCATTTTGATATTCCATTTTAGAAATCAGTAAATACCGTAACGATGAGTAAATTTCATTCATATTCTCATTTTTAAATATATTTTACTCAAAAACAGCAACTGCAAGAAGGAATTATAAAACTGTTTTATGCACGATCCTGAAAAACGTTCGCCTGTTCTTCCTATGGTACCAATATGGCCACCACCCCGATATTATTAACTTTTCGTATTTTTTTTTTATTTATTATTATGCCAGCAACAAATTAGGAAATAAAACATAATTCCAAACACTACACCCAAACGTTGTCAGCTATTCGTGAAAAAAAAAGAAATATACTTGTCCAAGTTGGGGGTATACATGACTTCCGAAATATTTTCCATTTTTTAACATTGATCTAGACAGTAGAAGGAAGACAACACTTTAGAGGTAATCGATAACAATAAGTACGATTACTAAATCAACTTCATTGATTAAAACACTTCTACAATAATATTTGGTCAAGCCACATACCCCTACATATGTGTGAAGAACGAACAACTGAAATTTATCATTTGACACATCTACACCGATACAGAGGTGTTTATTCCATAGTTTAAGCCTTACTATTTTAAACCACCATTTATTTATAAAAAATGCTAAATTGTATTTTCAAATCTGTATAGTTCATTTAATATGACTTAATTTATTTTTAAGGTATTTACCTTTGTATGCAAATATTTATGTATATATAAATAAATACGCATCTTAGATATTTTTGTATAACAAAAAGGACACAGATCTCAGTTGGGGGTTCATTAATTTATTGTAATTTTTACTATGACTCTCATTAAATATGCACAAAAAATCTCGCCTTTCTGTTGAATCTTTAATGGGGCTCTAGCTTGCCGCTCACCGGCTGCCTTGCAATATTCCTGTGGTGTTCCATTCATACATATTCATTCGAGCTGCTTTATGAGACTAAATTGGATTTTTAAAATGAATTTAGTCTACAGTGGGGATTTTTTAAGATTTGTTTCTAAAAAAAAAAAAAAACAAAAAAAAAACATTTCTTTTTGATGTTTTTTGTATTACTATAATCGAAAGGAATAGTAAAACCAGTAAAAAATGTAGAATTGTTACCAAATTCTTATGATACCCTAGATGAATGCCCCTACGGATGTAATTTCGTACGGTCACACATCTGTGCAAGTTTGATTGTGGAATAGTTATTCGCATCTATAGCTAGAACGTTTTATCGGACAGTAAAACTGATTATAACCAATTTCACAGGATTTCATACTGAAGAACATTTCAGTACAATAAAAACGTCTAGGACTGATCGATTTTAGACTATACGTAAAAAATCTAAATTTGTATGTGGCAACACCGAGAAGAGGTCGCCCAATTTAGTCCATTTTTCAAGCTTTATTTACTATTACTATGAAAATACTGTGTATAAAATTTCAGCTCTATACGTCGACGCGTTCTCAGACAGTGTTTAAATATATAGTGAAAAACAATTTTTTTGTATAGCAACACCAAGAAGGAGTTGCCCGATCCGTACCATTTTTGAACTTAAATTTTCATTATTTTTAGAAAATCTGTGTTCAAAATTTCAGCTGTTTAGGTTGACGCGTTGTCAGGCACTGTTCAAATAAATAATAAAGAACGCAATTTTTGTATGGCAACCCTACGAAGGAGGTAACCGATTTGTCCCATTTTCGAACATAAATTTACTTCTTTTTTTAAAACTCCATGTTCAAAATTTCAGCTCCTTAATTGAACGCGTTCACAAGTTACCGGGAGGACGGACAGACGGACGTGTAAAAATCGAAATAACTTTTAATATTATTGGTGGGTGTCCAATCCATTTGTCGCTACTAGCATTAGTTCTGTGCGTTACAAACGGAATGACAAACTTAGTAAGTTGAAAAAATGATAGTTAATATAAAAACTGGAAAAGCTAAATATTTCGCTGAGTATAATGCTAACAGCATTACCTCATTGTGTACAATTTGTAAGAAGAAATTAAAGTTTATGTTTATCTGACCCTAAGTGCAGTTAAGACCAAGATAAAATGAAGAGTTGATTTCTTTATTCGTGAATCTATCTTTTATGTAAATGGAATTTAGAGAAATTTTTTTATTTTTAATCACAACATTCTGTTCTAAGAAAAAAGTAAGCTATACTATGAGATTAGTAAACGTGGACGGTTTATCCTTGAGAGAGATACCACTAAGGTACGCAAAATTATTTAACATTTTCTTTCATACATTTTTTCATGCCCATATTTATGAATGGATTTACACGGGGGTTTTGATTTAGCACGGGTAAATGGGGAGCTTTCCGATGGGGTAAAATTTTCTTACGTGTTGGGGTTTTGGGGTGGAGGTGATAACTACAACCCTTCGAAACTGGAGAGTCGAGAAGTATTAAACAACACGAACACGTTTAATAAAAAAAATAAACACAAAATAGAGAATAATAATTAATTTTATTACTATTAATCTTTTCGATACACATATGAATTTAAGATTATGCTAAAAGTAAAGTATTTGCATATTACTATCAAAACTGATAGTCCGACGGAACCCGACAAAGAAGGTACTTTCCTTCTCGAAGATAGAATAAACAAATTGTCCTCTGTAAGATTGCAAAAGACCAATTTCGATCACGGATAATGCCGGTGGTCAAAACTAGCCCACGCACATACGACACTTGCGATATGATATTATTATGATGGCCATTGAAAATGACATAAAGGCACGTACGATACTGAGGGTATCGTATTAACTAAAGACTTCCAAGTAATACGCTGATTCAATGTTTATTGCAAGTGGACAATGGACATTGCTTTGCTATGGAATATCTTATCTGGGTAGGAAAGTATTTGAATTAAAATACGTTCCCAGATTCCGTGTTTGTAACACCCCCCGCCTTTGTCTGAGGCTCCGACGAAGTTAATTCAATATTAATTTCATTATTTAATTTTTTCTTTTTCTTAAATAAAATTATCAAAATTGTTATTACATTGCGTTATACAACGCGAGCTGTACCCTGGTGGAACAGGGAACTAGATAGATTAAGAGCCAAGTCCAGAAGGCTCTTCAACAAGGCAAAAACAACTGGTGCTTGGGATGAATACAAGCGCGCCTTGACTAAGTATAATAAAGAGCTTAGGAAATCCAAGAGAAGAACTTGGAGAAATCTGTGCGAGGGTATAGATGATCTACCCACAAGTTCAAGACTTCAAAAGGTTCTCTCTAAGGATCACTCCAATAGTATCGGCCTTCTATGGAAAGTCGATGGCAGCTACACGAGTAGCCGGGAAGAAACAGTATGTTTGTTATTACAAACTCATTTTCCTGATTCAAGAGTTCTGCAAGATGACGGCGGAACCCATGAAGAGCTAAGACCTGAATGCAGGCCTTCCAACAGAATTAAAAGTCTCTCTGGCAGAATTTTCACTCAAAAGAAAGTTAAATGGGCCGTCAACTCCTTTAAGCCATTCAAATCGCCTGGAGCTGATGGCATCTTTCCGGCCCTACTTCAACAAGGGCTAGAGGAGATACTGCCAAATCTCGTTAAGACCTTTAGAGCAAGCGATGCTGGTATATACCCAGGACGTGGAGGGAAGTTAAGGTATCATTTATACCTAAAGGGGGAGGGCGTTCACCTGCACTACCCAAATCCTACCATCCGATCAGTCTAACGTCATTTCTCCTCAAAACAATGGAGAAAGTGTTAGACAATTATATTAGGAGCGGTGCACTTAAGCGATCACCGCTGCACCCAAACCAACATGCTTACCAAGCAGGGAAGTCTACTACAACTGCCCTACATAGTCTTGTTCTAAGACTAGAACAGGCGGTAGAGGATAAAGAGACAGCCCTATGTGCATTCCTAGACATCGAAGGAGCATTTGATAATACCTCCTTTGAAGCCATTGAGAACGCAGCTACCAATAAAGGAATCGAACCTTCCTTGATAAAATGGATAAAAGCTATGCTTGAAAGCCGGAGAATCACAGCTAACCTGGGGGAGGACTCTATAACAGTAGTGGCTGCTAAGGGATGTCCCCAAGGTGGGGTTCTCTCCCCTCTACTATGGTCACTGGTTATACATAGATGATCTTCTACAGAAGCTAACCAACTCCGGCTTTGAAAATCAGGGATATGCAGATGACCTGGTTATTACAATTAGGGGCAAATATGATCAGATAATCTCTGAACTATTGCAGAATGCCCTAAACATAGTCTGCAACTGGTGCCAAACAATGGGACTTCGAGCCAACCCTGGAAAGACAATAGTTGTTCCATTCACAAGAAAAAGGAAGCTTTGTTTGAAAGCACCATCTCTTGAGGGAACAACAGTGGAATTCTCAAAGGAGGTCAAATATCTGGGTATTACCTTAGATAATAGACTAACCTGGAACTCTCACTTAAAAAGAATACTAGATAAAGCTACAGTGGCAACATGGACATGCCGCAGGCTTTTTGGCAAAACTTGGGGTCTAAAACCAAAAATGACTCTGTGGTCATATACATCTATTATAAGACCCATGGTCACATACGCTTCACTCGTTTGGTGGCCAAAAACAGAACAAAAGACGGCTCAAGCTAGTTTGCAAAAACTACAACGGCTTGCATGTCTAGGAGTAACAGGTGCCATGCGTACCTGCCCAACCACAGCCTTAGAGGCTATGTTGGACCTGCTACCCTTACATTTGCATGTGAGAGGGCAAGCCATACTTAGAGCAATAAGACTGCAAAGGGCAAACCTCCAAACCACAAACAATTTGGCTGGCCACCTGAGAGTCCTCCAGGAATTCGTAGAGGACCCGCTGACTAACCCAATTTCAGATGTTATGCAGAAACGCCATAACTTTGAAACACCATTGAAGGTGATCTTGGGGGACCGTCAACAGTGGCACACTGGTGACCTACTCTTTGAAAAAGGATCTCTTAAATGGTACACGGATGGGTCCAAAATGGAAGGTAATGCAGGAGTGGGCATATATGGGCCAAGGTGCCATCTCGCAAAGGCACTGGGGGCCTCACCAACCCATTTTCAGGCAGAAATACACGCAATAGAACTCTGCGCTCGCGAGATAATCCATAAGAATATGCGTGGAGCAAAAATATACATAATATCAGATAGCCAAGCAGCACTTAAAGCGTTAAACTCGTTTACGTTTGAGTCTAAGCTGGTTTGGGACTGTCTTACTGTCTTGAAGTAACTGGCTGAGACAAATAGGGTGACACTAATATGGGTACCAGGACATGAAGGCATTAAGGGGAACGAGATTGCGGACCGCCTTGCAAAGGAAGGAGCCAAATCTCCGTTTATTGGCTCGGAGCCTGTCTTTGACACCCAAAGAGTCACCTCTTGGCTCAGATCAGGCTTTGGGAGGACAGAACTAAAAAGGAATACTGGGAAAACACCCCGGGGCTGAGACAAGCGAAAAAATTTATAAAGTATTCGCAACAGAGGACAAAAGAACTCCTCACACTCAGCAGAAAGGAACTAAGGCTCATAACGGGCCTACTTACTGGGCATTGCCCACTTAGATACCATCTCAAGAAGATGGGTAAGGTCGATGATGAGACCTGTCGATTCTGTATGGAAGACGATGAAACTGCTGAGCATATCCTGTGTGATTGTGAAGCCCTATACCGTATAAGGCTAAGACATCTAGGAAAGGCATTTCCACTGCCAGAGGATGTTGTTAAAATGGCCTCCAAGGACATTATAGGTTTCATTAAAGACCTTAAGTTCGAATGGGCGCCCTAGGGCGTTTAGAGGTAATGTCACAAAAGATCTCCTAGGTCGCGGTGGCAGGATGAGAGACGGGAGTCCTGTCTGCATCCTCCGGAATAATAATAATAAATAAATAAATAATATTATTATCAAAATGATACGTATAGTCACTATATCTATACCAATACTTGTTACATATTTTCCATGGCTCTCATATACAATTTCCTCCATTCTTTTTCTATTATCTATATTTTTAGTATGCAAATCTTCTAGTTTAAAAATTTCAATAGTTCTATTTTCTTTAATTTTGGATACAAAGCTTGGTAGTACGACGTGATCTTAGATTTTAATACATAAATTTTCGAATATGTCTCCCTTAATTTTCAACTTACAATTTTCATACTTTAATAGTTTTGTACCTTTAATGCTAACATTAAATTTGTTACAATTCTGATCAATGAATATGTTTTCAATATTCTTGGTTATAATAATTCCAGTTATCACTTCCTTGAATTCTCATTCCGGTAAAATTGCATATTACAATTGGCGTTTTTCAAGTTAATTAAATTTTCAATACAGTCATCTTCAATTTTTATCAAATTTTTCTTTAAATTATTTTTTACGTTGGAGTTATAAACATTATTATTTTGGTCTATCAAGTATCTAGTGTTTTCTATATATATATAGACTTATTTTCCAGATTAGGCAGTGGTTCAATTAGAATCTGTGAATATTTTAAATTGGAGAACTGTGGGATTAACAATATTATAACTATTTGGTTTTCGTAAAAGGCTACCACAGTTTGAATATATTCAAATGCTTCTAAGTCATTGATCATCTCGACTTCTTTGTTTGTCAAGATATTTCTTGTTAATATACCTAACTTGATAGTATGATAATTTGTTCCGTATCGTCAATATGGGTTTTAAGTAGGTTGATATCGTAGTTTATTTGGTAAATATATTGCATATATGTAATTTCGTCTTCCACACTTCTAATTCTTGCATCGATCTGGGTAGTATAGTTAGTTAAATATTTTTCTATTAAGTTTTGTTGGGTTTTAATATGACTTGTTATGTTTTGTATTTGTTCGATTATTTATTTCGATTTGCCTATTATTTTCGTGAATCACGCATTTCAAATGTACTAAGAACTTTTTCAGAATATAAAAAGCCATGAAAATTGTTTAATCTATTTTCGCTTTTCGATGAACGATTCTAAAAAATAAATGCAGAAAACCACTTTACAACAACAACAACAATTGCATATGTATAAATATACATATATTGAAAATAGAGAACGGTGGCCACTATACATATATATGGGTGTCACTAGGATTCCTTTAGACCAATTAAAACTTCTTTGCTATAGTTTAAATATAAGTCGTGCACCTCAGTGTAATCCGTTGATTAACCGATCGTTATTCCCTACATTCTCTACAACTTTCTAATAGATACATTTTCGCTACGGGTAACCCCAAACGAGAAAGAATAAAAAACATTTTGATCTCCTAAATTATTTGCTTTTTTGCAAAATAACTCGAAAAATATTTATTTTTGGAGAAAAGTTCATACAAGAAAAATTATAGAGAATTGCAAGGGACATCAAATCCTATTTGTAGATTTTTTTCTAGATCAATTTGGAAGGGGGATATTAAAAAAAAAACAAAAAAAAAATGTTACCCTTTCATAAAAATGGCAGCACCCCGCAAACTGGAATTTAGACTTATCTTAACGTTTCTTACGAATCATCAAAAAATTGCCAACTACGGATCGCTTGCAAGGTATTACACCTTGCAGACTCTATTATAGGTATACGTCTATGCGTGACGACTTGAATCCACCTTTTCCTCGATGTTATAAAGAGAAAATGAAGGATGTGAAGTCAATTATTTCTGGAAAAAAACAATCAAGGACTCTTATGATGTCTGATTAAGAGCAACATTTTTGTTGGGATATAGACAGAAAGAAAACAAACTTTTTTCTTCCTATATTTTAGATGTCAAGTAGTATATTAAGTCGATAAAAATCTATCAACATTTTCATCGCCTATTGAAAACGCACATCGCCGAGATCTTTAATTATGTCGAATACTTGACTTTGCACTTATGAAATATAAAACAATTTGAAAGAAAAGATTGCAAGGAGGAGTGTTTATGAAAGACAACTTATATACATATATAGGAAAAAAGCTAATTTCTATATCATTTCGAAAATAGATATAAAATCCAATAAAAGAGAAAAAAATTGCCAGGTACAGGTGTGGTGGGTATTGCCTGTTGGCAGAAAATGTTGCATATGATGCATATGACAGAGAGATGCTACACCATTTTGAAAATAATAATCTCAGTTGCTATTCTGCTCTAAATATCAATAGAAAATATAATAAATCATTGGTGCCAGTTACCTGTATGAAGTCCCTGTGGAAATTTAATTTCACAAGAAAATGAAGTAAATTGGATAAAAAATTCCATCACAGATAACAATGCAATAAACAAGATACATACTTTCCGTATTTATCAAAGGCATACCTATGCACACATATAGGTACATACATACTATTCTGAGAGGAGTTGCATTTTCAATTTCTTACAATTTGCATTCTATTTATATTGGACTTGATACAAAGATAACATTTTACATAGAAAGGCTCAGTTGGTAAGAACAGTTTCGTTCATTTGATTTCATTTGAATGCATAACAATTTCTCTTCATGAATTATGCATATCTATAACACATTTCGAAAACTCAAAACAATTTAAGATATTTGAAACAGTCCTCATATGAGAAACCGAGGAAGTAGTATTTCTATTAAGAAGAACGATCTCGTAAAATATTTTGAATAAAATTGTTTAAATTGAAAACTATGGATTTTAGCTCAAAGGTTTCAGACGTTATTATTAAGGTTTGAAAACATAACGATGCTGGGAATGACTTGTTATACTAAAACCTGTGTAAACGGTGGCGACGCGAGTAGGTAATTTTGCTTATTTCCGAGAAATTTTTCCTAGAAATAGAATGAAAAATAAGTAGTTTTTGTTCATTGATTTATTCTTAGATATTTATTCGTGATTTAAGCTGAGGTTTGAATGTTTTTCAGTAACTTGTAAGAAGTACTCAAATTTCGTTTTTTTTTTTAATTATAATTGTGTCATCAGTATGTACGTGTTGCTATCAAGGTTGTCTAAATGAGTATAAGCCGGGCTTGTTCCTTTAATTTTTAAAATACCAGATGACTGCAGAGGACAATTTTTATTAAAAATTTTAGGAATATTTATCTGCAAATTAGAAGTCTCAGTCTTCGAACAAACTTCTCACAGATGATGCGATTCCCAAGCCATATGATGAAGCATGCTACGCTTGCTCAGAGTCAGTGTTAGATCTTATTTGTTAACTATATGTATATTCATATAAGCAGGAAATGCTAAATCGGTCTGCGCAAAAAACATTTCATAAAACAAGAGCAGTCAAAGATCAAGTTGAACATGCTACCAGAGAATGCTTAGAAAAAAAAATGAAAATAATAGAATTATTTTGGAAGATGAAGAATTGACAGTTACTAAAAGTAAATATGTAAGAAAATATATAAGAAATTACAGGATACCGTCAATCCCGGAAACAACAGATTCCATACCAGTTTTCTTCGCCTAAAAGGCTCCTTTCTCAGATAACAGTTGAACAGTTGGACAAAGTATTGGAAGTAAGGCAAATATATTCTTTAAAAACAAAAATGTAAAATTAGTCCTGACTATTCTAACCAGGCTTTAAAAGAATCACTTATTGATGAACTGAGAGAAAATAATAAATTTATCTTGGGACAAATTTTTCACAAAGGGAATAGTTAATGATATTCTAGTTGCCAGTGAGCAAATAACCTCATGAAAAATAATTAAAAAAAAAAGTTTATGATATCGCCAATGGTGAAATTTGAGCAATGTTTAAATTGACTGACTCACACGTAAATCCGAACAATTTTGAGAAAATTAATGTTGGAGCCGCAATTCAAGTATTTAATCACTCTGTTTCGTCAGCTGCAGTTCAATTAGGATATTTTAAAGATGAAAAAAAAGAAAAAAGTTGCTCTTCACAATGCAAAATTTGTTTTAAAGATGAATAACCCATTTGACACGCGGTATTTTAAAATTCCAAATAAATGTATCATTTCTGAAGAAAAAAAAATTTATTAGAGAACTTGAAACAATGTCAAAAATGGATAAGAAGTTGGAAGCGTTTGAGGTTTGTGAAGTGGTCTTACTATTTTGATGGCTTTATTCAAACAATAAATTCCCTTATTATGCTTTTGGAAGATTTGAAGACAAGCAATCGTACATCATTACTTCACACTTAAATCAATACCCCATGAAATTATGATTACTGTATTGAGAATGTTTAAAGGGTTATAAGAAAGAAATACTACGGTGTATAGAGTATACCGTAATTCAAAACAAATTATGTTTCAAAATTATTCTCTTTTCGAGTTTCCAAGTTATTGCGATTCCGGTTCGTTTAATTTATTAGATTTTACCACTTCATTTCAAAATGTGGATGGATTAGATAACTTACCGTGTAATAAAGAAGAACATGAAAGTAATATTGAAATAATTGATGTAAATGACGATAGTTTTATGAAAAGCTTTAATAAACATTGTCAGGTCCCATTTGATCCCGAGTTATTTTTTTTTTCTAAATTTTGCTCGATGTGCCATTTTTATAAATATTTAAGTATAAAATTAAGAATTTCAATTGTTTTTTTTTTTAATTTGCTAATAGTAGAGCTATTGTGTGTTGCGAAAACGCAACACTGGGATTTTAAGAGCAAAACTGCATTTAATTTAATTTTTTTATTTAATTAAATTAACAAAGTTTTCACAACGTAGTAATAATAAAAATAATAAAAAAGTAATAATAATAGTAGTAATGTAATGAGTTATGTTATATAGGGACAAAATTGTTATTTTAGTTGGGCATGATAAGCCTCAAAACATTTATCATGTAGAGGCACTTTGCATGAACTACAACGTTTTGTTGTTTGGCTAGCGCAAATTTTGCATCGAAGTCTTTTAGATTCTGTTATTATTAAATGTGGGCCAACAGAATGAAATGTATTTCTTCTAGAAGGTCGTCAAGTTCTAAGTGGCGGAGTCCCATACTTCTTTCCTGTTGCACATATCGATGGGCTGAACCAATGGGATGTAGTCCATGTATATTTGAAATCATCGAAACAACCTTATTGTCTTTCCACCGTGTTACAACCATGCCATTTTCTTTGTCAACGTAACACTCGTAAGTCCCACGTTGACTTTTAGCCAAAATTTTCTTATCAGATAAAGGAATGTTTTTTAGCCGGTTTTCACGCAAAGTTCCAGTAGCCCCACAGCCACTTTGTCCCAATTTTGAGACTAAGTATGGGCTAGAAAAGAAATTATCAAAGAAGCATGAAAATTTTTTCTCTGGAAAATGTTTTATTTCTTTTCTTTGTAAATATATCGTCGAATCTATTTCTCCTCATACTTTTTGCAACAAGGTCATTGTGACTATCTTGTCGGTCCTCGCAGAACATTCTCCTACGTGGAACAGGAATATAACCGCTCAATAATAATATTCCGATTAGAGTATATATTTTATCACGGTGAACATTGAGTTCTTTATTCTTTGAAGAAAAGGCATAAAGGTTTGTTGCTATCACGGTGGATTCTGTTATAGAAGCGTCAATGAAAACTTCGAAAAAGTCAAGAGGATTACTGTGCTCAGACAGTGTGCAGGGTGGTAATATAACTGAGTCCCAATTTTTAAAACGATAAGCAATTGAGCTCAATTTTAAAGAATCCTCATTTCCATGCTGCCAGTTTTGTGCTATCTTTTCTAAATTGAACTTAGGCTCCTTATTTTCTAAGGTATTAAACTGCAGGTCATCGCCGATCTCAAGTCCAACATCAATTCCAAAATCGTCCTCTGGAGAAATAGTTGCCGTTGCTGAAGCTAATAGCTGGCGCCGACTTAGCCTGTTTGGATCGTTGCAATCCTCATCACCCGAGTCCTCATCAGTGTCAGCATTGAAGTCAGGTGGAGTAATTATAATTTCATCCGGACTTATTTCGCTTGACTCAATAGCGTCCAATATTTCCGCCAATGATAAAAATTTGCCGCTATAAAAAACATAAATCAATAAAAATGGCAGTCCTATTCCCAGTGATGCGTTATCGCAACATTGCCTTTAACAGTCTAATAAAAGTTGTCATAACTTCAATTTTTGCAAGACACATATTTTTAAGTAATCTACAGTAAATTGTAGATACTAAACAATACTCTAAGATATAAAAATGTCATCAAAGCGCACTTGCCAACAGTTTTTTTCAGGAATGCTCATGTTATTTTTCGTGAATTTTTTTCTTTGAAATGTAAAACACGTCTGTTCACAACAAGCTGCAAGAATCAACTGGGAAAAATTATTTTTATGCTTGACGGCTTATCTATTTATTGGAAATAATGTACCGTTATGATTGGGTTCGTAGAAGAGAAAAGAAAAATGTATTTATTTGTACGTGTCTTTTGTTGCGTTATTGCAACACTGGGATAAAATGGGTTAATTTATATTTTTGACTATATCACCTAGAGTTTGTTCAAAAAACTATATAATACAGAGAAATTTCGAGAAAACTAAAAAATATACACTAATTGATATGAAGGCTTAAAAAACAAATCATCTAGTGAATATGGCTCCCATACTGTACCAAGTGATTAATTTGAGGTTGATTTACGCATTATCAGTAAATATTTTCAAAGTAGATTTGAAACATCAACGCAAGAAAAATATTTTCTTTATCAGTATTACCTCCTAATATAGAAAAATGTATTCCACAAAAGAAAAGAATATTTACATAAAGAATGAATCTTACTATATATAAAAAAAACTTTACAAGGCGGATAAATGTTTTAAATGTGATTGAATAAATAATAAACCTGAAGCATAAAACTATGAAGTAAATGGAATTTAATGGAAGGTGAAGATGCACAATTTTCAGTTTTCGAATAGTTAGAATACATGGATTAGGCCTACAGTGGATACCATTTTACACTCTACCTCGAAGGTGGTGTAGATATGTGTGAATTAGTAATATGCACATGATTAAACCATTATAGTTTTGTGCCAATTCATTCCTAAAAGCAAGTTTTATTTTCATTTCTTAGGAAAATAAAATAAGGGAGAATACACTTGATTGATGTATGAGTTGCTTTACAAATTTGGAATATAATGTATAAATGAAAATCATGTTAGCCTTGAAATCGAATCAAGCACTATGAATTCGACATTTTGAATAATGAGTGAAAAACAAAAATCTAAATGTTGAAAAGACATTAGAAAAGTGAATTGGGCCAAACTCTAAATGCTTATAAGTTTATCATATCGAAAAAAAAATAGTACGCCAATCGATCTTTCATTTGATATCAAACATGACATGTTTTACCCCCCTCCGACCCCGTGGCAGGCTATAATCCCCAACCCAAAATGTACAAAAAAAAAACAAAAAGAGGAATCGAAATCCGTGAACGGTTGACGATATTATACGCAAAGCCTCATATCCAACATCCTAAAGTATACATCACCACGACGGCCATTATAAAGTATGAAGTGACGAGTCCGCCCGCGCCCGCCCGAGCATGCCTGATGTCGATGAAGATGAAGTAACTACTCTTATCAAATACCAACACATACATATATATATGGCATACAAAGTGTTAACAATATTCATTTGTAATAAAAAACCTTTAAAAGAAATAAATCTGTTCTACGTAAAATAGTTGTACGACTATAAGTCAATATACTCAAAATGGTACAACTGTGTCCATCTAGCGAGGTGAGCCATCAACAAACTGGCATAATTATATATTTCATATATAGTAAAAGGTGATTGAGTGAAAAACATGCTTAAGGTTTCTGAATGAAAACTTTTTTATTAATTAATCGATTTTTATGAATTTTTTTTATTTATATTGAAAACATTTAGCTCTTGTCCTGGAGGGTTTTATTTTTTCGAAATTCGTTTTCGAACATTTACATTTTAATGGTTAAAGTTAGACATTTTCGAAATCGAATAACTTTTATTTGAATCGTACGATTTTTTAATTATAGCACTTTTTTGAAAGATCTTTTTATTCTGAACCAATTTTTTCAAATTTTAGTTCATTTGGACTTTTGAGTGGGGAGAAAAATAGGGTGGGGGGAATTTTCAATATTAACTCTAACTTGAGTAATTTAAGGAGTAGGGGGATGAAATTTATACACCTTATAGATCTTTTGATAAGCTATCTTTTGGTTTTCGAAAATATTCAAAATTCGAAATAGATTTCGAAATTCACGGAGTTGAAGTTTTCAAATCGTCATTTCAGATTTTCCCTTATTTCTCCACTCCCTGAGGGTCTAGCGAGATGTTTTAAGATTCGTTGGAAAGCCTATGGGCGTGGCTATAAAATATCAAAAATTTAGAAAAACGATATTTTCGAAACGCCCAGAAAAGGGCGGAAGGTGGGGCAATAGCGTTTTTTTTAAATCGCTGTAGATTCCGTATTTCTTTTCGCAGGCGGATGAAATTTTTCATAGATATCAACTTTATAATTTACCATATTATGATGTTATCTTTTTTTCGAATTTCGAAAATTTTTCATATAAACTTCATGATTTTCGAAAAACGTAAGGGTCATTTGCCCGGCTTATAACAAGTGAAATTCCAACTCCACTGGGTCGAGTGGGGTATCGTTGGAAAGAGAACACTTCAAATTTTACGAATCTGAAATTTTACCCCCCTCCACTCCTCCTTGTGGGTGGGGGGAGGTAAAACGTAACGTAAAATGTTAGGGGGTGCAGCGGGGGAGGGGGGTGTCCGAGGAAAATTTTCTGTGTGCCAAATGAAAGATCCATTCGAGGACTATCGATTTGTGCACTAATATCGCTTAAGGGTGGTACTGGGTTGATTTAACAGGGTGTTCAATTTACATCTACCCGCATCACGGTGCTACCCCACAAAAAAAGTTATTGCAAATTTGGGATCCCAAAACATAAGTAATAGCGCATCAAAGAACATGAAACTTTCTGGAAAACTTAATAAAACATCAGCGAAAAACAAATTGGTGTGATCGATTTTCTTTTTCTGCCCTTATTTACTTAATAATAGTATTTGAAGTTCAGAAATTTGCTTTAATTATTTTCAATATTCGAACCTGTTTTGCGGGGAGAGGGGGGACCCGATGAAAAAACTAACTTCAGATTCGTCTTTAATTCAATAAAGGGATTAAAGTTATGAAAAAAAAAATTTGGGGTGGGGGGATTTTGTGGTGGGGGGTTGTTACCCCCACCCCCCCACAAGCCCCAAATTTGCCATGTGGGGTGTCTAATTAAAGCCCTCGCCGAGCTCTATCGAATGGCGTTTTTCAAATTTCATTTGAGTATACTTCGTAGTATATTTTTTTCACCCTCTTACATTTTACCTGAAAACCACTTTTTCACTTTGTCGGACCCTGCATCATAACGGATGCCCGTAGAGAAAAAATTTTATATTCAAATTAAAGGTAACCAAATTCTCTATCCATTAGAAGGTTTTCATTTGTGATTTGAGACATTTTCTCACTGAGTTTTTCCTCCCGAAGTTCAAAGTTTTTCCTCATCTGGGTCCCATATACCCCATTACTACATATGAGTTATTTTTCAAATTTTTTTTCAACCATAGGCATTAGTGTTCGATTACGAAACTTTTTTATCTTTACAAAAAAATTTCTCCGAAGCACCGTTATTCCGTAAAGAGAAATTGTAAATTTTTACATCATCTCACGGCAAAAAGCGGCAAAAAGCCGTCGTAAAAGGAGGTTATTCTACTATTATTAAGTTTTCTCCTAAACTATCAGCCCGAGCGGAAAACTAATTGGAAATAAACGTTCCCAACAGAACAGGCTTCATTTTATCCGCTGACATTATACTCAAAAAGTGTATAATCAAGTAGTAATAGTAGAAATAAAAACTTTGAAAACGACCAAAACGGTCAGAAAACGCCATGAAAAACCGGCATTTCCTTAATTTAAGCCGTTTTGTTGAGATACTTTTGTTTTTATTTTAGCTATTTTTAACCGGATCTTCATAGTTCTTTTTTTCTATGATAAGTATGACCCCTGGGAATCTTGTGGATTTTTTTCAATTTTTTTCGGAGCCGGGAAGGGCTCCTACGGGGCCCATTTAATCACCCTGTTCCCAAAATAACAAATTTCATTCCCATAATTACATTGCGAGGCAAGCTAAATTAGTTTGATGAACACACATACGTATATATTATGCGAAACTAATTTTCACTTGTGTATGAAAGCATTTGTATATGAGCTAAGAAGTTCACAATTTCATTGAAATATGTATTTATAGCGCAAGCCAAGTAAGATAGTTTGGCTTAGCCAGTAGGGCGCTAGGTCAGAGAATTTAGGGATTGTGGGTTCGAGTGTTGAGCATGAATTTTTTTCAATATTGTATTTTTTATATATATGGCGGGTTCATTGCTAAAGTGAACCAAGTATAGTTGGTCTATTGTAAAAAATTCACAAATCTTTTCAAGCTTTTGGTTTGACGGCTACTTAGAATTGTATGATATTCAAGTAAATTGGTACTCATTACATGTACCAGTACCAGTACTTATATTGGAAATAAATTTACCAGTAAAAGTGAGACTTGATGCTTATTATGAGGATTTTTTTCAACATAAAGCAAGGTTGGCCTATTTATTATTAGAGTACCTATATGGAAAAAAATAAAGAAAAATATGATATATGAGACGGATTTGGATGTAGGTTTATGTGAAATGTAACATTCAAATTTAATTTTTTTTTTTAAAAGCCCATGTGCAAATTTTTTCCGGACATGCAAAACTCAAAATAACTTTTAATAACTTGCGTATAACCCATGATTACATAACCTGTATATATACCCTGATTTACAGATTTTCACGGCAGGAGGTTGTTCTACTCTTATTAATTTTTCTTCTAAACTATTAGGCCGATCGCAAAACTAATTAGATTTAACTTTATGTCCTAAAAATAAATCTTTTTACTAAATCTCGATGCGATTCTAATTACCGATTCGCCGATGAGTTTTGTATGATACTATCTTTCATCGGTCATTACATTACATTCAGCGCCATCTTTTTTGTATATCCTGCAACAATTAAGCCACTTTTTTTCTCTTAACATTATCTCTAATCCACTAGCTTTTATCTAAAATAAACTGCAAGACATTATTCAAAGCCGTTTAGCAATAACTAACCAAATAAGTTTGCATGGTTCGCTAAATTAGATTCTAATTAGATTCGTCCCTCATTTATATGGGGAATGTTACGTACGATTGAAATGTTTTAATTTTAACGGGACTTATAGCAATCGTATAAGTCCCGTTATAAATTTAGAAGTAGTATACTACTGTCCCTAAATTATTGTGTTTTTTTCAATGCCATCCGACAAACGGTTTAAAAGATTGTCATACATAGATTTCATTATGTCATTTAATTTTCATGCTCATATTAAGGAATGAATTAAAATTCCCGTTATTTTTTAATTAATATGCTAATTTTTTTAGCTTAATTTTTATTACGATTTTTTTCTGATTTTTTGAGCATATTTTCAAACTCTGCCGACATACGTGACAAAATCTGAATATTTGGCGCCCGAAATCAGCGTCCTGAAAATTGATTTGGAAATTTCGTTATACGAAATAACAATTATTCTAATTTTTAATTTTTTTCTAAAATTGTGATCATAAAAGGATTGTCTATACCGAATTTTAGCATTCTCTGATATTATTTTCCTATTTAAAAAAATTAAAATGTCCTGGAAATGTAAGGTCCATTAGACGTCTCCTGGTGGGGGCCACATAAAGCAACTGGACAGTCTATTTCAAGAAGTGGCTTTTGACATTCCTGCTTTATCGTTTAAAATTTATTTGAGCCAATTCGGTTACTTCGTTCAAATTCTACAAGCATTTGAGTTCGACAAGTCCAGCCAAGATTTGCGAAATCAAGCATTTTGTAAGGGGTTTGCCCATCAAAAAATCTGAAAAAATCAGGATTTCATTTTTTGAGCCTACCCCCACATGTGAGGACTCATTGGAAAGGTCTCGATGAGTACATTACAGAAATAACAAAAATTTCCCCCCTCCTCCAATTTTTCGGGTGGTTTAGGACAAAAAACAGTTATTTTTGCAGTCTGCGCTTCCTAGCGGCGCCCCCTTGAACTACATAGACTTGTAATGCAGAAGGCCAGTATAGCTACTTATGTCCTATAATTTTTAAAATTTATTTGAAGTCATTACCTCTTATCATTCAGGAGATATCGAATTTCAAAGTATTCAAGTCCCAATATAATTAGGGAATTCCTTGGTGCATGTAGGTATGTACATATATGAAAAGTGGTAAAGCATCAATTTCTTATTTTCATCCTATCTTAGCGATTGACCACTCATTGGAAAGGTCTTGGCGAGTACATTTTGAATATGCAAAAACATTTTACCCCCACCATATAATTTAGTGAAAAGGAATGCGGGGAAAGGAATGATTTGTACTACGCGTACAGTTTGAGCACGTGTATCTCCTCCAATTATTCACTTATTTCAGAAAATTTTCGATTTTCTGTTATTGTGAATTTTTCTGATTTTTTGAACATATTTGCAAACTCCTGGGACGAACAACGTGGCGTAATCAGAAATTCTTGAGTGCCAAATTTCCACCTTGAAAAGTGATTTGAAAATTTTATTGTATGAAATAACGGTTATTCCAATTTCAGTTCACTACGTAGATGCATTCTCAAATATTCTCAAATATATAGCGAAAAACTAAATCTTTAAAGAAAGCCCCATGAAAGAGATACCCGATTTGTTTTTTTTTTAAAGCCAGTGTGCAAAATTTCAACTCAGTTAATTGGAAATTTTTATTTTTCCTGTATCTTACTACGTTCATGCGTCAGTTTCCAAACAAGATAAACAAAAGTACCAAAGTGCCAAGTTCCAGCTTTGAAATTTGACAGTCAGGCTCTAATATGACCGAACTTCACGCACAGATAAGCCGGCATTTTGGTTACGCTGAAGGTAGATACACGACAAGTATTCCCATTAGAATTTTGACACATTGAAGCTGATAGCCTGTGACGTAATTGTGTGACTAATGTACTTGCATGTTTATAGGAAAGACAGAGAGATCAGAGAGCGTATTGTGTTCCCTGTACCGTGCTTTCCTATACATTTCACGATATGACATCATCTAATGGTGGAACATGGTTCGTAATGGGAATAACATGAATTCTATATACATTGGGGTACGCTCATGTACCTGAGAAGATGGCCTTACACCGGCGCGGCGCTCCCTTGAAATATCGAGACTTCCAATATAGGAGAAAGTTATACTCACTTAGCTTTTAGCGTTCAGGAGATATCAAAATTCAAAATATTTAAGCCCCTATCTAATTGGGGATTGGTGTACGTTCCATACATTATGTATGTATGTATGTAAGTGGTAAAACATCAATTTACTATTTTTCATCCAATCTTAACGTATGATCACTCATTGGAAAGGTCTCGATGAGTGTATTATGAACATGTAAAAATATTTTACCCCCTCCATATAATTTAGTGAAAAAGATGGGGAGGGTGGGAGTAAAAACCAGAATTGACTCCACTCTTTTGGCTATTGCTCCTCACCCTCCTTACCGTTTCTCTTCATTCTTTTTGCATATGGTAGCCAACCCCTCTCTCTACAAACAGGCAATCATCTGTTCCTCCCCTCACACCCTCGCGAAGCACACAATGCCAATCTACAGTCTACATTCAAAAAAAATTTCCGACATGCCTCCACTCTTTTGTCCATTGCTCCTCACCCTCTGGACCGTTTCTCTTCATTCTTCTCTCAAATGATAGCCAACCCCTCCCCCTACCTATGGGAAAACGTCGCACCCATCCCAACCCTCTCGCCGGGCATCGCCGGCGGGCTCACCCTAGTACTTTATAATCAATGATGATATGCATTAATGTTAAGCATTTCAGAAATAATATTTTTTAGGAGGTGTTTCTCTTCCGGACGGAGCCTAAAATCAAAAATTAATAAAAATTATGCCTATTTGCAATATTTATTTTTTTATATTTTTAAATTTCTTTGGAAAACCTCATTTAAAACCATTAAGTCGAAATATCGCACAAAAGAATCGAATAATCCGATCCCAAGTAATGAGCTAAGTAAAAACCACGTCCACAGTGAAAACATTAAAATTTGAGTCATCCAAGACCTGAGGTCGGCAGGCTAATAAAAGAATATAAGTCAAATATATTTTAATACTTAACTAATTCTAAAAGTTTCTTCGAAATCGGAGGGGCAGAGGTACACAAGCCATATGCAGTTGTCTTTTAAATGTAGGTAATTCATATTTATTACTAGTACTCAAAAATTTATTGGAAGCTCACTGAGCGTTAGAATTTGTTAAAGATACTTATTTTACTTTTGATTAGTTCTACTTAAATATTTATTAACATAAAGGTCTCGCGCAATTTATGTTCCATACCAGTACCTTATCAACAACAATAGATCGATCGAAATTAAGTGGGTATATTTTAATCTAATCCGAATTTGCTTATGATAATTGAATAATATCCAAACAGATAGACACAAGAGTAAAGCTAGGCGCAGACTGACGCGGTGGTGATGGCGGAGGCGGTGGCGGTGGTAAGGCGGTTGGAGTAACGAAGCGGTAGCGGTGGTAACCATTCACACTGCTGCGGTGGCGATTGCGCGATTTTTATTTTTTAATTTGCAGCAGCGAATGAATTTCGAGAAAAATGGAAATTTCCGAACTGTGTCGGAAGCATAGATGGAAAGCATGTTACAATTAGGTGTCCTCAAAAAAGCGGATCTATGTACTTTTTTATTTGAAAAGGTTTTCAATTGTTCGATTGGCTATTATTGGACCTGATTACATATTTATATGTATAGATGTAAGCGGGTACGGGAAAAACAGTGATTCTGGCATTTTGGATGAATTAGTTATGAATAGAAAATTTGAAAATGAACAGTTTGCCCTTTCGACAGCAAAATCATTACCGAATCAAACAACAACTACTCCTTATATATTGATTGGTGACGAAGGATTCCCTTTGAAAACATACCTTATGCGGCCATTTCCCTACAGAGTTTCGAGATATAATCCAGAAAAAGAGATATTTAATACTTGTCTCAGTACGGTTAGACGTGTGGTGGAGAATGCATTTGGCATTCTTTCTCAAAAATGGAGAATTTTTTTCAGGCCGTTAGAAACCAATGTAACAACAACAATAAAAATAGTTCAAGCAGCTTGTGTATTGCATAATTTTTTGAGATCTAAAACTTATGAAGAACCTCAAATGAAAGCTTTTTCAAATTTTAAACAAGACGCAAAAAGATCAAGAAATGAGGCTTTTGAGATCCGCCAAAACTTTGTAAAATATTTTAATATAGAAAAAAGATAAGTACATTTTATACACTAAATATAATTTTATTCTTTTTTTTTTTAATTTTTATAGTCTTCATGACGCAAATCATACAAAATTGGATATTTTCTCGCAATTTCAATCACTTGTTCACATTCCATTCTGCACCTGCTACTTATTTACTTGCGATCACGCGGTGAATTGGTGCATGCAGCGGTTGTTGGCGGTGGCGATTTTTAATCGCCGCACCACCGCTCATCACTGTTCAGCAAATCGCAACAATGTATGCTGATACATTTGAGAACACATGCAGCGATTAACCGCCTTACCACCGCTACCGCCATCACCACCGCGTCAGTCTGCGCCTAGCTTAATTCTATAAAAGTTGGTCTTATTAATAAGAGCTTCCTCAGAAGTTAACACAAAACCATTTTTTCCAGCAACTATGAGACTGACGAAAACAGCGGCAGTTTTCCTTCTATTTTGGGCTCATCAATTCATGAAAAATGTTGATTTTTTTTTATTAAAGTAAAGTAAAGTAGCGATTCCAAACGACACCTCACAAGATACAAAAATAAATAGTTTTTCAGGAGGCATTAATTAATAATAAAAAAAAAATTATCCATGTATGTCCGTTAGTCTAGAGATTGCCCTATTTTTAACAAAATATTATTTTCCTAAATATTATCTCCATTTTTGTTTGTACATTTCTTATCTTTACAAACCTTTTCAATTATTCATTCGTTTGCCAAAGCCCAACAAAATCGAGAGCTTCTTCTTTTCAAAAACTTAAATATAATCTCTTTATAATAGAGAGAGAAAACAATATATATAAAAAAGTTGCAAGTTTCTTAAGTTTTCAAACAATAACGGTGTCACTATCATGATATTAAATAGATTCTGTTTCTTCAATAGCTAGAAAAAAGCTCACATTATTCACATCAATCATGGAATTTATATGCGTGTGAGAAAAAGTAACACTTCGTAAATTACTACATTTTTTCAGTCTGCGTTCCCATTGTGGACATAAGTAATTGCAAGGCTGCCGTATTATTCCTCCTCTAATCTGCTGCGCATTTGAGTATACAAAAACACAAAAAAAATTTTTGACATCTGTCCATGTCCAACTAAGAAATTTCATTACAGATTAACATTTTTCAAAAATTGTAGCTTTTCTTTGTTACGATATTCCAGTAAAATCACAGCATCATGATAGTTAATTTTTCCACATCGATTTAATGAAGATTTTTATTAGGTGGTATTCCAAAGTTGTTCTCAGATTTTATGAAAGTTTAATAATATTCCTCTAAGTTTCCCGGAAGCTGGCAAGTATTAAGCTTCTGAAGCACTTAATAGGAATGAGATAAAGCCAAGCAGGATTGTGTGGTTAGGATATAGCAAGGCAGTCTCACATTAGCAAGTAAGTGATCACTCCCGGTGGTCTTAAGGAGATGGAGAGTACTTTAAAAGCAACAAAGATAGTGACTAGTTTTTCCAAATTAATGGGTAATGCATCAAACCAGCAATAAATAACAAAACAGAAAAAACAAACAAAACAAAACAAAAAAAAACTTTTGTTAGATCGCGGTTGGATTTATAATTTTTGTAATCGGGGTCATGAAAATCAGGTCACAAAAGCATCCCTCCCTTAATCGACTAAAATTATTCCAAGTTGAGATCAGCCTTTTCAATTAATTTGACTTAGGTATGTTTAAAGTTTTTTAATAAGTTACCAAGGGGAAAACCTGTGACATTGTTCCTGCGGCGAAAAGTTTATTCTATGGACAATGGGAATTTACATATGCAATTATTCTCCATCTTCCATTCTTGTTCTCCCAAAGCTTTTGTCTTTCATGGCAGTTTGATTAGCATATGCATAGTAAATGAAGCGAAGTAATGCTATAGATACTAATCAAGAAGAACGCTTTTCTATAGATTAAATTCCATTGTCAATCTTTATATAAATACCAGTTTTACTTACCTACCCTTATGACACTAAATGTAGTATAAGAGAATCCATGTCTTTTAAGAGACACCTGTTATGGGCATATGGATTTTGTGCATGGTGTACAACACGTGACAATGGTCTCAAGATGAAGTGTATATTGTTTTGGTGCCTTACGATTAGTTCTAGTGGTGTTGTAGAAAATGTCATGTACTAGCATCTTATCTGAACTTCTGCGAGTTTCTAAAGGCGTATTTTTTTAATTTTTGAAATTTTAATATTTTATGCAATTAATATTAAGTTTTGAATATTTTAACACCGGTGAGGAAGCTTGAGATGATATATCTATTGATAAAGTTCAATATCCAAATATATTATGATAAATTATAGCGTGTCGGCATTATTTAACACAACTGACTCAAAGCGGCAAAATTCAGCAAGAAAACGGGAAGATAAAAGCATATTTACAAGCGGGCGGCTCGTCTAAACGGGCCACCGGGGCCGGGCCCTACTAAGAAGTTTGAAAAGTGCATAACACAAGCTACCCTAAAATATTTCAACATTTGAAAATATATTTTCACAAAAATTTTAATTTTGTAAGTCACTATTACAAATCACTTGTCACACAAATCTGAAATTGATGTCGGAAACAGAACACGCCACGACTGCAAGCTATTGTAAACAGATACGCACATATTGCATTGCATTACGCGAGCTACCAGCAGTTGGAACTCGGAGTTACTACAACCAAACATCTATGACTATGGCTATGCCAAAAGCTTCGTCCCTAGCCATGAAACAGAAATCTATATGTATGCGTTATTTATATAAATAAGATCAATTTATGCATAATCTATTCTGGTTATAACCTAAAAAGCATTTAACATTTTAATGCGCGATAAATCTCCAGATTCTAAAAAAGACGTTTACAAAGAAGGTTAATATTTTACAAGGGATTGAGTAAATTTCGGACATGAGATATACCTTTCCGAAAAGGAATATTTCTTTTTCCTAATTATGTAAACGATTTTAAAAATATTTTATAATACCTAAATGCTAATTCTAAGGAAACTTAATTATGTAATTGTCAAGCCAAGTAGAAAAAAACATAGAACCAATAATGGATTTAAAATTGGTATATATACTAATATTTTAAAAAAGGCCTCTGTCTTAGCGATATTATTTGTACATGGAGCGGTGAATATTTAAATGCCCATTGCTTTGTTCTGCAGGAGAAAGCAAAGTGAGGAGCGTAAGATTTTGATTTAACACCCTGCAATTCTCCTTTGGCAAGATCAGTGGTTGCCAAGAAAGCAGCATTAATGTAGAATTTTCGTTTATTGGAGTAATTGTAACACAGTATCTATAGGGGGCATATTTAAATAATTTGGGTTTTTGTGGCAGCAGCGGAAAGATTTTGTAAAAGATTGAGATAACTGTTTCCAATATCGTTGAGGAAGTGGTCTACAAGTCTTATCTGATAATACTTATATATATATATATAATTTATTTGTATATTATTTTTAATTATTTTATAATTAAAAATTATAGAAAACATACTAACTGTCTTTCTGGAAAGATTTTTCAGTTTATGCAAATATAATGACAAGCTTCATAACCCCATGATTTGATCTGGTATATTAAAAATATATAATAAAACAACAGCGAATTTAATGTATATTATATGTCAAGGGTTTTCCAATAAGAGGTGTTATTTTAATTAGCCCGCTATTTCGGTAGATGTCACTTTAGGAGCTGTCATTTTTTGACATTTGACAAGTAGAAACTACGCCATTAATAAAAATGGAACGATACACGATTCAACAACGCATTGAAATTATTAAAATTCACTATAAAAATGGTGAAAATGTGGCAGAGACGGTTCGTAAAACTCGAACATTTTTGGGTCGTCGTGAAGCACCTTGTCGGACCGCAATACAGAAATTGGTAGAAAAATTCGAGCTGTCGGGACAAGATAGTGATGTGTAGAATAAAACCCGTACACGTCGCTCAAGATCAGCCGAGAATATTGCTGCTGTAGCCGAAAGTGTTGAAGAAACCCCAGGTTTGTCCATTCCTCGTCGTTCTTTGGAATTAAGCATTCCACAAACGTCATTACACTGTATTTTGCATAAAGATTTGGGTCTTAAGGCTTATAAAGTTCAGTTAACACAAGAACTCAAGCCGGACGATCATCAACAACGTCGAGTTTTTGTTGATTGGGTCCTTGAAATGCATGAAAATGATCCGGAATTCCATCGAAAACTCATATTGAGTGATGAGCTCCATTTTCACCTCGATGGCTTCGTCAACAAGCAAAAATGTCGCATCTGGGGCTCGGAAAACCCAAGAGTTATCTTTGAAAATCCTCTCTATCCTCAACGTGTTACTGTTTGGTGCGGTTTATGGTCCCGCGGGGTCATTGGACCTTCTTTTTCGAAAATGAGGCTGGAGCAACAAGTCACGGTGAATGGATTGTGCTATCGACCGATGATAAATGATTTTTTATGGCCAGAATTGGATGGTATTGATCTGGACAACGTTTACTTTCAACAAGACAGCGCTACGTGCCATACAAGCAACGAAACGATTGATCTTTTACGGGAAAAGTTTCCGGACCGTGTTATCTCTCGAAGTGGTGATCACAATTGGCCACCGAGATCTTGTGACTTCTTCCTTTGGGGCCACGTGAAAGAGAAAGTCTACGCCAACAGCCCAGCGTCGATTCAAGACCTCAAAGATGGAATTCGTGAGGCTATCGAGGACATGGGGCAGCCACTTTGCGATTTGGTTATGGAAAATTTCATGAAAAGGATATGGTCCTGTAGGCGTGGTTGTGGTGGTCATTTGGCTGATGTTATTTTCCATTATTAACGGCATACCTTACTCTTTATAATGAAATAAAGATACGATCATTTATCTCAAAAAATGACATTTTTCTTTGAATATCAAAATAACACCTCTTATTGGAAAACATATGTAGTTCTAAAGATATTTTTAATATACTGAAAAGTTGTTCGGAATATTAAAACTAATGAGATTTCTAATAATATAAAGAAGTGAGAGATCATCTAATAAGGCATTGTATGTCGTAGTTGTCGATGCATCATCAAACTAACAAGCAAAATGTACTATGTAGAGTCTAGTCTTCATCGAAGTAGGTTTCGGTTTAAAAAAAAAAACAAACTGCCAGGGACTCGATTTAAAATAAATGGTGAGAGAAGAGCCAAAAGAATCGCGTTTTATTTAATTAAGTTCTTTGCACCCAGCCAACAAAGTTATCTGACCTCCTACAACTTTAAGAAGTGGGATACCAACTGAATTAAGTACTATGAGTGCAGAAAATGGAGCGAAGGTAAAAGAGTTTCTGGATTCAGCTACCGTTAAGGATTTAAAGCAGAAATAAGCCGACATTAGTTATGTCCACATCTGGGCTTAAGGCTGCCCTAAGGTTGTGTTTGGGGCAGGCCTGGAGTGTAATGTTGGAAGTGGAATTGAAGCAGCACGTGGAAGACGTTGCCGCAGGGACCGACAGAGGCGACGATGAGTAAGAGGGTAAGGATGAGACCCCTTCGGAGGATATTAATGAAGAACGTCTTCCGGACACTACTCGGCAGTTAGACTTGCTGCGAGAGCAATTGGCGGAAAAGAAAAAAATTGCAGAGTTAAAGCGACTAATTCGAAAACGAGACGAATAACTTCCAAAATACGAACGACAAATCACCGTATGCTTTCAGGGATATAGAAGTTTTCGTTCCTGGCTTTTCAGGCGAAGACGGATACCCAGTCAAACGGTAGATCCATCACTTTGAAGAAGCTGCGGACGCGTTTAGTCTAAACTGAAGCATCCACTTGGTATTTGCAAGGAGAATGTTCACAGGAACTACAAATTTGTTCATAAGGACGGTGTTGGTGAGGTTTTAAATTGAATTTAGGATGGCGTTCACGGAATAGTACGACACTCGAACGACAAGGGCAGAGACTTGGGAAAGGTTGCGGCGAAGAAGAAAAAACCTGAGGAAACCTTCCAGAAATATGTGCTGCCAATGGTTGAGACGTCTGTCGCTGCGGACGTGGAAGAAGCAGACTTGCTCCGGCTTGTTATTAGGGGAATTCTGAATACGAAGAGCCATAATATGATTTTATATAGCACTAATTCTATCAAAGAGTTTAAGTTGGCGCTAGTGAAGTACCAGAAGATAAAAAAATCTGCGCAATATGCTCTTTCTGAGAAGCAAACGGTCCTTACAACACCACCATCATACCGGCGATACCGTGATGCCCATGATAAGCAGTCCACATTCTGTTGCTTTAATTGCAATGAAAGTGGTCACATTAGTATGAAATGCCAGATACTAACAAGAGACAGAGTCTCCTGTTTCAAATGTGGGAGACATGGACATTACGCAAATAAGCGTCCAGGAGAAACGGTTTTGAGTGAAATATTTCATTGCTAATAACAGGAGGGTGATCCTGGAAGTTTGGCAGTCCCACCTCGGGAGGAAGTAGAAAAACAAAAGACATCGGAGTTCTCTGAGAGTAGTTACAGTAAAGACATTTATCATATAGATTTATTTGATGACGACGAAGAAATTGACGTAAACATAAATAAGCAATTACCTTCATATGTAAAAAATAATGTCTCTGACATGCTTTTTAATGTTGTGTGTGATAGTCATATCGGCGAAAATATTAATTTTGAAATGCGTATCAATTTTTCAACGGAACTTCCGTTTAGTTCTGCGCCACGTCGGTTGCCATACGCTCATATTGAGCTTAAAAAAATGACTGATGATTTACTAATACAAGGAATAATCCGAGAAAGTGTTTCCCATTATGCTTCGGCAATAGTGTTAGCGAAAAAGAAAAACGGTCAATTGCGATTATATATTGACTTTCGGGTGTTAACAAGTTAATAATTAGTGATAGTTATAATTAAAGTTGATATTTATTTAGATATTTTAGAAAGGCTCTATAATAAAAATTATTACACCACGTTAGATTTGAAAAATGGTTTCTACGACGTAAAAGTGGCCGCAATATGAATTTGTTCGAATGCCTTACGGGCTAAAGACGGCACTAAAGATAGGGTCTTCATATACATGGACGATATCTTGATAGCCACGGATACTGTCGATAGGCATTGAAGAATATTGCGCGAAGTCATACAGATAGAAAAAGTAACCGGTTTGGAGCTCAGGTATGACAAGTGCCGATTTATGTATAGAGAAATAAATTATTTAGGGTATTTAATAAATAAGGGGAGTATTCAACCTAATAGTGAAAATACCAGATCCGTAGCAGAGTTTGCTTTACCAGGAAACGTTAAGGATGTCCACAGTTTCGTAGGATTGTGTTCCTATTTCAGAAAATTTGTCAAAAAATTTTCGGTGTATGTTATGCTTCGTCTCCAGAGCATAAGAATGGTCTGCCGACTAGCTGTGGAGAAAATGTTGGGTGGTAAATCATGTACATGTATCACCTAGAGAGTGCGCCACGTGGTGGTTTGTTTTAGTCCACGAACTCTATATAAGGTTGTTGCGGAAAAGGAATCAAATCAAAGCCGCTCTAAAATTTATTCCGGCTTAACAATATAAATTCAACTTTGGTACTTTCTCGAATCTAATTATATTCACTTATAACTTGCATGATATGTATATATGCATAAATTGCTTCAACTAAGAATAAAGAAAATGAACTTTTACCTGGCACACAAGGCAGCACATTACTTTAATGATAAGCATCAAGCAATATAAACAAAGAAATTTTAAATTACGTAAATCTGTAAATTTGTCGTTTAAAAAATTTTTTCAACATTTATTAATTTTAAAAGTTTTTAATTTTAATTTGTTGTAAATTCCGCGTTCTTTCAATGTCTAATTTATTATTTGTTGTGTTTTCCGACATTTATATATCGCGAAATATAGTCGTACTTCAATTTTATATTTAGACATATTTAAGGTATAAATGTTTAATATTTTACATTTTTTTTTCCACATAATCTCGTAGCAACTGAAAAATATTTTTATGTATTATATATAAAAAAATGTCACAGAGTCGAAACGTCGCACAGTGGGACGAAACCCCGAAAAAGTGGCCAAAAATCGGAAACATGAAAATTCGATTCGGGGTATTTTGACCAGAAATGATTGGTGCATTCAAACCTCGAAGGGTAAAGCCGTCCCTTCTATACCTAGCGCAATACGTTAGTTCAAAGTCAGCCTTCGTTCAGAGTGCACACGTCGAGCGAGTATACGAAGCAAAAACAGCAATCTTTGAAATTCCGTATCTGGATAGTGAATTGACCGATTTCAATTCTTCAAAATGGATTCTATTCCTGGAGGTATGTAGAAAATATTTCTATATTAGGTAAATTTAAAAGTCATGTTTATCTGCTTGAAATACAACCATGTTCGGTACCATCGCGAAAGCGATATGATTTTAGAGACTTCTACTTTCAAATAGACAAAAAGTATGAAATTGTTCACTATTGTCCAAACTTCTAAGGGAAAGGCTTTAGGTGAGTCTATTAACAATTGAAAATGCCGAGGAGTACCTCCGGGATCCTGCGCAAAAGTGTAGTTTTGGCTGTTATAACATACCTTGAGCTGGTACCCGGGTAGAACTAATACCGATGGCGGTCTTAGAGTATATAGGGTGTCCATAACAAAGTAGTACAGTTATTTTAGATTCACATTGTTTATGAGAAATGTTATTCATGATTTGTTTAAATTTTAATGTATTTTAGGAAAAAATTGGTTTATTCAATGAGTTTTATGGTGCTTTATTCATTATAGCTTACATTAATTATTTCAAGTTTTCATATGCCATATCCGACCCCAAAAACCCCTGCGTACAGACCTTCACCCAAATTCCAAGCGTTTTTGATTTTTGGCCGCTTTTTTGGGGTTTCGTCCCACTGTGCGTCGGGTCAAGCTTAAATATAAAAAAATAAATACTTAAGCTCAACAAGTTGTTTTACCACCGATCGGAGATTCCTAAAAAGCTATCTCTGTATAATTCCCCCGATCAAAAACAGCAAAATGGTAAATCTGTAGATGAAAATGGCACACGATTGTAGGTACTTATATTTTCCCTTCGACTAATTTGTTTACTTTTTTTTTTCTTCGTTTTTTTTTTGTTCGGCCACCGAAATTCTCCCCTTTCTTTTATTTCTTCACCAGATTTACTTTGTTCAATTCCGATTCATTTCCAACTTTGACTAATTTTCCTTTCTTTTTTTTCTAAAATTTCTTTTTACTTCCTTTTAAATTTACAATTTTTCCGGCACACTAATTATCGCTTCTGATTTCTGACAAAAACTGGTCCCTTCACCTACCAAAGCTTTCGGCTTTATTGAAAATCGGTACTGACCATTTGGGATCGGGTTAAATTTAAGTACAACGGCAATGGGTTGACTGTGCACCAGCTCAGTAAATAAATCGGGAAATTTCTTCCAGTTTAGATAGTCGCCATCAAATTTTGGTAATTCTACATGTGGGATTTCATCATTGGTCTTGCGCTGTGTCCTGTTCTTGATGTTGACAATGACTTAATCATTCATGTAGTTGTATGAGCTTGTCGTGTGTTTCTTATAATATTTGTGGGGGTCTTGCTTCTTCTGCCTGCAGCCACTGTATTCTATTTACCATCTCGTTCGAATTCCTTCGTAATACTCATTCATGTAGTATTTCGTATCTCGTTTTCCGCCCTTTCAAAGTCATCCCATAATTGGTTGAAGGCATTAATACGCGGGTTACCGAATCCTTTCAGTACTTCACCGCCATCCGCTTTATTTCGTCTCCCGTTGTCTGTTGACGAGCAATGATTTCTCCTAGGTTGATTTAATTGTAATTGTGTCAGCGAAGATAAAACTCTTTTGAAAAACACGCGAATGTGATCACGTTCAAATCACCAAAATGTACAGAATTCCTGTATTCTGTCTTGTAATATCAAAGGCACATAGACATTGACCTATACAAATTGTAATATAAGACAAAGGCACATATACCTTGAATTTTTGTAGGAGGCGTAAAGAGTACAATGTACCGCTACACTATGGCGATATGTTAGACGGGATGACTAGCAACGATATGCAAGTATGCTAGATCAAAGAATGATTGTAATGAAAAACTGATTAATGAATACACGATGTACTTTAAAATGCAACTGAAAAATTTATTTCCTCAATCTCACTGTCTATATACAAACAGCTAACTCTAAGTCAATGCATAAAATACAAAATGCTTACAATGCTGATTTGACACTAATTTTCTTTGCAACAATCTTTCGTAAAACAGTGGCCCAGTGAGAAAGTGTTTTTTTATTGGATTGCAACAGTTACCAATTTTGTGATTTATTGCAATGTAAGTATTATTGGGTTATCGCATTACTGAGCGATGTTGTTTACATATGTTGCGATTATATGCAATTGTTTTTTAATCGTAAAATTGACCTAATAATAAAGCTCCAAGTAACTCTGTATGTACATTGTCAACTTTATAATTTGAGTTTACAAAATATTCTAAGAATCTAAGATAATCTAAACCTCCACTACGCAATATCTGAAAACCAGTCTGCTGGATCCATTTGCGTTTATATGCAATTTTTCCGCCATAATGACTGGACTACTATGAAAACAGATTACTGGAGTCATGGCAACACATGGGAAAAACAAATTTTTGGTTGAAAATCTTATTAGTTCATTATGGAAAATTTCTAGAGCATAACGTCAATATATAACTCCTCTACTAAAGTTAGTCTGTTTTTCTTCAAGTTCAATGTTACCGATAAATTCTGTCAAATTTTAAGAATAAAATAGTTTACTTTGAGCTTCTGTACACATTTAAAGTCGGAAATAAACAAATAATTTTGAACTTTTGTTAATATTGGCTGGCTTGTAGAAACCGAAAATAAAAATTAAAAACCCATAAACGGCATACAAAATACCGACCAAACCGCCCATAATAGGTCTGTCTGTTTACTCGAAAGTTTTTACTCGGTGTGAAAACTTTTACACATTTTTACTCACAAACCGTCTGTTTACTTTTAACTAGTAAAAATCGAGTAAATTTATTCGTTTCCCCTCTTGCACAAAGTTGCACATTTTTACTCATGATTAAGAAGATGTGTAACTTCGATATGCAATCAGCTGACTGTCAAAAACAATGCTCCCAGATTCTTGCCAACGGAAATCCCTAATTTTGGACATAAAAATCCCCTAAAATCCCCTAATACCATATTTCAAAGAAATCTTTTAAAATTCCTTAAGAATGGGTTTGTAAAGTGACATAATCAATTTTGAACAAAATCATTTATTTCAGAACGAAATTATTACATCGAACAAATCTATGGTAAATAAAAAATATCAAGAATAAGTATATAAATATTTTTTGCATTTATGCAAAAGCTTTCACTTTTTGGGACACTCATAATTTTAAAATTTTATTGATGCATTTTTCTGGTAGAATATCTGTCTGTTCAGATGTGTCGCAAATTAGAATTTTATTGCAACTTATTTAAACTGTCTTATTTTTAATTTTTGAGGTGTTTAAATTTAGAATTCCCCATTTCCTTTAATGATGAAATATGTCATATTAATATCTAATATTTCTTCCACTATTTACTTTATTTCCAACACAAGATAGTCCGCAAAATAGACCAAGGGGAAACTAAGCACACGTACACGTACAAATATAACATAGTATAGAATAGTGCTGGTAAACACAAGTCCATCACAATCTAATAGAAATAATCACTAGGCTCAGAGAATATCTTGCACATGTGATATTAATAAATAATAAATAAATTTTCTTCCTCCGCCAAAAATCCCTTTCAACCAAATTTGAAAGTTTTGTCCCTCAACGAACTTTCAATTAAAAATCCCTTAAAAAAGGGATTAATCCCGCGGATCTGGGAACACTGGTCAAAAGTATTAAATTTAACGTTAACACGCTTGTTGTGATATGAAGTGAAATAGATTTGATTTGCGATTAGAATACAACTGTCGCTTGTGCTATCACTGCTACTCGAATCTTCCAGAATGGCTATAAGCGACCTTTTGAGCACATTTTTTCCATTTTTTAATTAAATTATAGAAAGATGTTTTAGTTAATCACAATTATTATTTTCAAACCTTGTTTTGCATAGAAAACTTATCTGTCAAATTTTTGACACACGGCAAGCTCAACAAAATTTACTCGAGAAGTGTCTGGTAACTTTCCTTGAGTTATCCCCTCTACCGCATAAAAGTTTTTACTTGATTTTTACGCAAAGATTTTTACTCAAAAGTAAACAGACAGACCTAATGTATCTTAGAAATTTACATAGCTCTTCTTCCATTTAAAATAGAAAAAATATTCAATTTCGTGACGAATAAGATTATGATTGAAACTCACGCATTCACCAATTACTTTCCCATTGGCTTTGCGCATCTGGATTATCATAAAATGCCCCGAAAGCAAGAAAGTTTACCAGAGAGTACAAAAAAAAAAAAAAAAAAAAAAACAAAAAACAAATTCAGCAGGCGAAAAACCTATTTTTTTATTCAAATTAATTCCACAATACCTATAACATTTCTCCTATATGCGTAACACAACATTTTAATTAAAATTCCCCATCAGACTTATCCTACAGAATCGGGATGAATACCGAAAAACAAAAAATTAAATTTAAATTTTTAATAAAGTGTAGGGCAAAAAGTGTCAATCTCATGAAAAATTCATTTCGCATAAAATATATTTATTTTTATTTTGGCGGGTGCACGAAATGCAAAATGAGCAGGTATTACTTTCCAATCCGGTGCACATTGTTATCATCTCATATCTGAGGGCCGTGGGAAATATCATCTGTGGAGCACACATATGTACGTACACATATGTGTAGTCGTACATATGACAAACATTGCTATTTATGAATTTCACAAACTATTCTATTTCGGCAGCAACAATAAACGGAGGTCTGACAACAACAAAACCAACGTTTTGGCAAAAGTATTGGGAATAAAGGATACAAAACGACAACATTTTATACATATGAATATGCGCAGCTTACATTTAGACTTGTTCCTTCTATGGAAAAGGTGCCAAACATTTTTGTTTTAATGGAACTACTAAATTACTAAAGAGCTAGGAAACTTTTCTTGTTAGTAGAATAACAGAAAAGCTTAACTCAACCGAGAAATTAGATTGGCATCTGATGAGAACTACGATATCCTTTTGAAACATCTTTGATCCTCTTTCAGTCATCAAATGATTTATTTGTACTATAAATAATCTCCTTTGCAAATGGAAATCAGATTTCGATGCTAAACAGGTGTTTAAATAGGCGACCACATTTATGCAGAGTAAAGGCACATTTGTCTTAATATTGATGCAAAGTAAAGGTCAATCATCTGAGGTTTCAGAAAAGTTTTCAATTTCAATTTTTGTTTTTTTTTAAGTTTTAAAATATCATTAAGTTTTTTGAAATGAGATTATTTTATAGCTATTTCCAAGCCAGAAAGTGAAATTCTAGCATGTACGTACTACGTATGCCGCACATAATGATGGCTAGATAAAATGAAATTAGCAATCACCACCGCAACAAAAACAAGTCCAAGAACGGTTTTTTTTTATATCTTTAAGGAAAATTTGTTGTTTTTTTTTTACCCAAAAGCACATGGATTTGTGCACCAATGGTGTGAAGTAATCATTCGTTGAAGTAGTAATGAAGACGACAAGCTACAGTCCAAGAAAAGAAATGGTACATGCAAAGTGCTTGCGTTCCCCAAAATTCTTTCATAATTTTTGGTAGTCATCACAAGTATACTTTATTGCTGTACCAATTTTAATGTCCACCTGCAATTCTTCAGCAACTTAGATTCGTTCAAAAGGTCGTTTAGAGACTGGCTATATGAGAGGATAGCGATTTGATTCTCCTTGATACTGATATCATGTGGTAGCTTCAATTTCAATTTATTATTCAAAATCTCAGTCTGGAAGAGAGCTCTGTGAATTTCCATAGTAGAATCTGTAAATATAAGATTAACTTTTAGTTCATAGATCTTTATTTATAGAATTTAAACAAGCTACGATATGTCTTCATAGCACAAGATGACAATACAAAGTGTGTACATCAATGTCTATCAGCTGATGGCTGTATAATAGATTACATGAATATATAGTACTAAACTAAGTATGAGGTAAGTACAAGACTGGTACTACCTTGCAGAATCTAGCAAGCAAACAATTGCATTAGCCGGCCCGATTATACAAGAGGTTGTCACCTGCGTGAAAATCCTCAGAACTGAGTGGTAGCAATCTGAAAAAATTGTGTACAAAACCCACATTTTGTGTGCATTTTATTCGACTTGTGTTTAGACAGGGAAACACAATAATCTCGCAAATGAACTATTTTGACATATCCCATATGGATATTGAAAATTTCTAACCAAAAAGTCTATTACTGACATAGTTTTGACAAATATTATAATTTAAAAAAAAAACTTTTGATAGATGTAGAAAACTAACATTAAATGAAATCTTTGGAAAATATTAACATTAAATGCAAAGTTTGACAGGTATGGCAAATTAGAAATAAACGACAGGAATGAAGAAGAACTGTATTAGAAATAAAAATAATTGAAATTAATTTTAACAAATGGTAAAAGCTAAAAGAAAAGAAAACTGTATTAGAAATAATAAAATAATTGAAATTAAGTTTGGCAAAGATTAATTAAATTATACTTGTGGAAATAGATGTCGCTAAATAGGTTTAGAAAAAGAGGAAGACCAATGATAAGTGTGTTAGGCGGTTGGTCTGTCTGAAGTTCGCACTCGGCCAAGTAAGATTTTTTTTTTTTTTATTAAGACTAGATCCATAAAAAATAAGTATTAGAAAACAGACAAAAATAAAAATTAAAATTAGGAAATTGTCCAGCAAACGTGTTGTTTTATTGGCGAGCGGATAATTTTAGAAGAGCTGCTAAGGTGTCCCCCTAATCAAAAGAGGCCTATATCTAGGATGTTGGCTTCTGTTTCTGGCGCTATTCTGGCAGATCCTGTCTGTCCCGACCCCGACCACTGACTTATAACAATCGACTGAGCGATTTGCTATTTCATGTGAGACAAATATTGTATTTCTGTATATCAACGTTAGAGTACACTTTAAAACTTCTGCTACATAAAAAACATGTAAAACTCAACCAATCAGATGAAACTTTACACCCGTAAATCAAATTAAATTAAAAAAATATATTTTTTTGTGTCCAAGTGATATTTTAATCGCTTATAAGGAATTAAACTCATTCCGACTTTAATTTTCAAAAGTTATTCTTAACTGAATCCTGTGTATGGCCAAGAGAGATGGAGCATGGTAAACACTATCTTTACCTTATTCTTTCTGCCGTGATTGCATCTGCAGCCAAAAAAACATCAAATGGCATAAGAAAACGTTTAGTAAGAAATATTTTGTGTTGGTAGCTTCCACTCTGCCATAGCGCGAAAGAAAAAACTGTAAAACTTGTGCCATTCTTTCCTATAGGAAAATGGCAATACGCTCAGTCTATTGTTATAAGTCAGTGGTCCCGACTGGGATTGTTGGAAGAGAAATTCATATTGGGCTGGATGGCTTACAAATCAAAACAAAATCTGCGACGTAACCTCATCACATTGAAGACCGCTCGGCCAGGTGGGCAGATAACCTTATTTAAATCGAAACGAATTGAATATTCCCCAACAATACGTAGAAAATTTCATGGATCTGTTCCAGTACAACTCATTGTTGCCAAATGATATAAATTCTAACAGTTTATTTTATTGGCTGTAAATTCTCATTCCGAATCCCTTTTATTTTGCTTTTTCAGTAGACTCAAATACAGTTCATACCTACTTACTTTAAATGCTATAACAGTTATTTCTCCACTTTGAATGCCAGACTACAAGTAAATGGATTTTTCGGTTACCGTATAAAAGTGTACCACTAATAATTATTGCAAAAGCAAATTCTATATTTTGTCGCAAAAACAAAAATCCCGCAAGTTTTACAGTTACTATTTGGGTGTGTATTCTTGTTTTTTTTTCGGGACTTGCTTCACATGTTTTGAAGCCTTATTCTCCATTTTCCATTTCCGGAACTATTCTTTCAAAATTAAAAGAAACCGAAAATTTTCATACTATTCCTAAATATTGTTGGACATTAGATTCCAATCCCGGAGTCCAATATATCACATTTACGTTTACCTTTACATTTTATTGTACCGCTATGGCCGTTATGAAACAATCCGGTCTATCTTAGATCATTTCTTATTCAATTTGTAAAAACTCTACGAAAGATGGTGTTTAGCTAGAAAATTTCAGAGTATAACAGTTGTTAGCCTCTAGCTATAGAGAATGATGCAGTAGGTAAAATAAAAAAGTACTCTAATTCTTCTGCATTGGACTGAGCATATTTTTAATGGATTTTGACTTTTAGAAAAGGTGAGATTGGTTGTTAGCGGACTAATTCCCAACCAAAAGTCTGTGGCCCCGTTGATAACTAGTGGTATCCTGTTTTATATTAGCCCACAGAATATCGTCTCGAAGCTACTTTTTCTAGCATAATATTTTATATCTGTTCCGATTGAAAGTTAACAAGAAATCGTTCATAAAGTAAGGTCGTTAAAGGACTTTGGCGACACTTTCATTCCGTTCGGTTTATTATATTGCAAACACCGATATGATCTAGTTAAAGTCAAAGTGCATTCATTTTTGAACCCCTGCTTAAAGCAGCGAATAACGCTGGGTTCCACGACAGTATAAAGCTTATCAATTACTTTACATGATTTATAGCAAAAGAAACATATCAATTTAAACAGGATTCAATTAGTTTAAATTAAATTAAATTAACAGCTTATATAGTCATAATCTTTTGATTTCATAGTTGAGTTGCATTTAGTCATTAATTATGATCTATCCGGAGTTGTACTGAGGCCAATGTTAGCCTAGACACTGATTCTAACATCAGTAACAATAACAGCCATTACACAAACATTCAACACACATTATCAATCATCAGCCATCAATACGTGAGTACACCAGTCTATACAGTTAATCCCGACATGGCACTAAGATTCATATGGCTCGATCAGGGATTGGAAAACAGAACTTAAAAAAGTATAAAATAATATAATATCAGGGAGTATGATGAAGTGCATTCCGTAGAGTAAATATATCCGGCAAAATAAAGTAAAATGGGAAAATAGAATAACGTATCACGTTAGTATTGCTAGATCAATAAATTATGTCTAATGTGTTTGGTTGTTTATATGAACTTTCGCGTGCCACAGAAAGTCAGCTTAGCAGCAGGACTTCACATCTCAGTCCGACAGCTGTCACACAATAGCTGAAGTAAGATATAGCAAGTATTTGCTATTGAGATACTAGGATATTGGGTTTTGAGATAATAACATAGGTGGGTACAAGGTTGAACCTCTTAAGAAGTGAGAGCGCCTAACGCTTTTGTTATAAACTCACCAGGCCAGCTGATCTCCCGTATTTCACCCGACAATCCATTCCAGCTCGTGACACCTTGTGCGAATATGCTCTTGCCACCAAACTATGTGTTTATGCTAGGATAGATAAGCCGTTTATTGTCCCGCCTACTCCAAGAGAAGCGATTCCTTACGTAGCCTGGCAGAAGGCCAAGTCTAGCCTTATGTATAAACGCTAGGGCTTTAAGCTCATACATACACCGTAGTGACCCCGGTATCAGAATATCCAACAATGGTCCAACATTCTCTTCCTCGAAGATTAAACACGTATTTTGCACATGCTCTAAGTGCTATCAATAATTTGTTTAACCCGGTCTGCGAAATGGGGTATAAGACGACATCCCCATAAAGGAAGTGTGGCAAAATTAAAGCAGTGAACAGCCTTAGCCTAGTTGTCTCATCAAAATGCGGAGAGGCTGCATAGAGGGATCGCAGCCCATGATACACTCGCGTGCACATCATGTTAATTTGTTCTTTCCATGTGAGATTGGAGTCCATGAGGAGACCAAGATTTCTAACGGCCTTTGTTGCAAGAGGAATATTATGACCCATTAGTGTTATTGATGTTATCTGCGATGCCAGAATTATGCTTCTTTCAGGCCTGATTGCATATCCAATTGCTTGAGTTTTTGAAGGATTAAGCGCCAGTTCGTTTTGGATAGCCCAGTTTACGACCCTATTCAGGGCCCGTTGATATTTGATGCCATTTCCTGTAGTTCCTCTGTCCGTGCACCTGCATATATATGTATATCATCTGCGTAGATATGAAAGCCCATTCCGTTCTGATGCTCGCCTACGTCGTTAATGAAAAGCGAGAATAGTAGCGGAGCAAGAACGGCACCTTGTGGAACGCCTGCTCTCACCCTCCTCAATGATGAGTGACTTTCCCCAGACCTAACCATAAACAGCCTATCGAACAGGTAACTGTCGATCATCTTGCAGGCAGTATTAGAGAACCCAAATTGAGATCCGAGCTTAAATACCAAGTTATCATGTGGGACTGAGTCGAACGCTCTACTGAAATCCAGGAGCACATGAACGACAGAGAGACCCTCATCACACATGCCTCGAATATCAGCCGTGACTTCCAAAAGAGCCGTATTGGTGGTGTGAAAGCATCTGAATCCTGACTGCCTGCTGTTAAGGAGTCTATTTGCACTGATGAAATTGGTGATTTGGTCCGCAATGATAAATTCTATAACTTTAGATATTGCAGGTAGAATGGTGATTGGTCGCCATTCAGAAATGTTAGTAGGCAGAAGCAGTTTTGGGGATCGGCGTAATCATGCCAACCTTCCATCTGCCTTGGAAGTACGAGCAGGTTAAGAGCCTGTTAATGAGATGACTGATGACTGGTGAGATATAGGATACTAATTTTTTGTAGAATTTTATGGGAGCATCTTTATATCCCACGGCATTCGATTTGACACGCAGAAAGGCATTCACAACCTCCGTCTCCGACACATTAGTCAGACTGAACTGTGGTCTGTTGGCATGGTCGCGATTAGTATTGAGGTTTGCCTGCAATCCTTCATTTGTTGCATCAGTGATACCGGGAACACTACTGGACGCGGATGCCCGAGCAGGAAAAGAATGACCTCCTGATAATGAGTGATCGTCAATCATATGCATATTAGGCAACAGTGTTTCCGGATTCTGCCATACACTTGCGATTGAACCTTGAGTTTCGGATCCTCTGACAGTGGTTTCCGTTGTGATCAAGCTCGTGGTCACATTTATTGCTTGAGATGACTCAACTGATGACGAAGAAGGCCCCACATGTTCCGCCACACCACATAAGTAGTCAGCAAACTCGTTTGGATTTAAGTTCGATTTTTGTTTAGCTTTGGATCCCAACCCAATCTCATTCACCTTCTTCCAGTTTATAGCGTTCCCCTCTCTCATTCCTCTGAGGGTGTTTGATCGCAGCCTTGCCCTAATCAAGTAATCCGCCAGTCTCCTGTGTTTATGAAAGGATCTATAGCTATCGTATGTTTTATTCCTTTCCAATGTCTGTACGCAATGTCGCAAATTTGACAGGCCAGAAGAACTTCAGGTGAATTGTATATTAGTTCGCTTGTTGAGTGTATTCGAATTGTCTTCAGCGGAACTTGTCTTTTAAAAAGTCAGTACTGGTTACATCCGCCTGTAATGCATCCTGCTGAATAGCATTAAAGTTGCGAAAAGATTTAGTGAGTGGTGAAATTGATAGTGGCAGATCCAGTGATGCAAATAGGATCTCGTGATGCGAGATGCCCGGACATTGCCCTGTTGACGATGGGCAGAATTGAGGAAGAGCCATTAGCAGATCGATGACTGTGGCTGAGTTCGAGCCATGAGGGGTCGGTTCGTTATTTAGGATGATCAGCGCTTTCTCACTTACTAGGTCCTTAAGCGCACCTGAGAGCACAGTTGCTGAGCCAATGTTGATTTTCAGATCACCTCCTATTAGCACTCTCGAAGAACGACTCAACACCTCATCCAGAAAATCCGAGAGATCATTCAGATCTAAGTCAGTGAATGTTGCTGCACACTATTACCAAAACCAGAGATCTGAACAGCTATCATTTCCCAGCTGTTATTGCTGACTCGATATATTGGATGAGATTGATGTGTGCCTGATACGTAGATTGCCACTCCCCCACCTCTTCTCCTAGTCCTGTCCAATCTGTGTAATTTATATCCTGGAATTTCAACCATTTTCGAAGCGTGATGCGTCTTTGTCCATGTTTCACATAACATTAATGTACCCAGTTTACAATCATCTGTTAAGTGCCTTAACGGTAGAAGATTTTTAGGTGTTGATCTCGCATTAAAGGACAATATGTTGACTGCAGTTGGTGAAAGAGCTGATAACAATTCTTCTTGTGTGGATAGTATGACATGAGTCCTATCCATGATTGATTGTATGGTTAGCAATTGATGTGGAGCCCGACCGGTGTAAGGCCAGTTCAGAGGAAAAGCGAGATGAGATAGTATTCACCGCATTCTCCTGTGATTTATAAGTCACATATGTTATTCGATTCCTGGTAGAGACGTTGATCAATTTTCCGTTTCTTTTGAGGTCCAGTGCCCTATGTAGTAGTACTAGTTCTGCTGAACTTAGATCTTCGTTAATATATACTCTAGAATCTGGGCAGTCAGCCACTATATTGCTAAGTGTGAGGGGTGCAGTGCTCAGCTTCCTAATATAAGCCTGGAAAAATCTTTTGCAATCTTCCTCGTTGTTAAATCTGATGAATGATTTGGGATTTAGATTTTGCTTGGTCGGTGATACTAACCTAGGTTTGAAAGGTAGAGCAAGCTCAATGCAGCTTGTGAATGAATTTTCTAGACTCAAACTTTTGCAAAGATTGGGGAGAAGTTTCTCTTTGGCTTTCCCCAGTAACAACACACTCGGTAAATTGCTCACAATTAGAGTTCTTTTCTTTTCAAGATGCCTTGTAGCACTATCGATGCTGGAGAGAGTGCTTGCAGACTATTTTGTTGTGCTAGTGAGGAAATCTATTTTTTCAGTGAGATCCGGGATTTTCTTACGCAAATCGTCTACTATATGATGGTTTCCATATATGGCTGACCCACCTTGTACATGTGGATCCACCTTAGGTGTTTGTTTAAGCGACGACGTTTGTACGAGGTTAATTGTTGGGTGTGGGTTAGCCGCAACAACTTTAGCCGGTTTAGCAACAGAGGCTAGAGTCTGAGAATTTGCTGACTTCCCAGTACTTTTTGAAGTTGTGCTAAAGTTAGGTGAACTATTAGGTGAACTGTGTATCTTCTTGGGTTTGAATTGTTTGTTCAGATGTTTAATGCAAGGTGAACATATCCATTTCACTCTATTTTGTGAATAGCATGCAAGATAATCAGCTGTTGTGATGTTTGCACAAGCTAAATGAGACCAGCCTTTACAACCGGAGCAGTCTATCCATGTTACCTTTGATTCGTCGTCAGTTTTTTTTTTGCGGGTCAGCCCCAGTGTTGCAGGTAATGCAAATGTAGCCCTCTTCCTCTACCGTAGTCTCAGATTCGGTCTGATTGTCACTCCCAGATTTGAATTTAGTTGGGGTGTACTGAGCGACTACACTCGGTCCCAGAGTTGAGCCTTTTGATTTTCTTAATGTGTCCGACGATTGCTTTGAGCCCGCGTTCTGTTGTTTCGTTAATTTGGAGGCACCTATAGTCAAATTATTCCCATTCGTGTGAGAGGATTGAATGTCCGCGTATTTGTTAGGTACACTGCGTTGTCTTGATGAGGTACGGGGTGTTATATCTTGATTTGCAGCTTTATTATTGCTTTTTCTCCCCTTTGGAGACATCTCCCAACACTCTGCAAATTTCAGGTTGTTAACAATCTGGATTCTGATTACAATGTGCTTGTAACACCTTAGTGTGTGTGTGTGTGTCAGTTACTTATTCCCGAATATGGAGAATAGTTATATTAGTATTATGACTCATTCAGCTAATTGTATAATGAGCCTGTTTATTCTCTGCCGAAAATTGAGAATGCGAAGAGTAATTCAGTGCCGATTGTTAAAATTGAAATTAAAACTATGAAGTAATGTCAGACTACTGGAGATATCCGAATTGATAAAATAAATAAATAAATAGAGTTATTCATAATCTTAAATCACAAATGTGCAAAACCTATTAAATCAATGTCACACTAGACATGGCCATCGATCCCAGCGCCATGCGAGCCTTATCAATCCAAATATCAAAAATTTACTGATTGAGTATATCAAAATACGAGAGTCCTGAAACTGTATGCAATTCAATGTTCGACCAAACGAAATATATGGCAATGTGAAAATGTACGCCTATGTACTAAACTCTAAATTCGTCCGTATAATAGATTTATCTATATATGTATCTATGTTATTATATGATCTACACATTAATTCTATTCCGGCCAAAATTGAGTACAAAACTACCCTGCAATTATATTCAAACCTTACTTAGGATTTAATGCTTGGCCGGATGTATAATAATAACTAAAGTTAAAAACTATGAAATAAGTGGCAATATGAAAATGAAAATGTACTCTTATGTTGTAAAATGAAAATTAGATGAAAATTAGTTGAAATAACAATATCTCTATATATACCTATAAGTGAATCTACGAGCTACAAATTTCAGTCAAAATTATATACGAGTTATTGCTAAGTGTGTTATATTCAAACCTTATTTAAGATTTAAGATTTAGCGCCCTGTTGTCTCAGGCATTCGTCCTTGTTACGCTGAGAGTTCGTATTTAGAACGTTCAGAATAAAAAGGCCAGCGAAATCCAAACTCCTCTTCACTTTTACATTTCTACCCGGTTCCTAGCAAGTGCAAGGTAGGGCTGATGGTGGTGATAGATAAGTTGTGAGTCTGCCTCTTGAAAAGATGATATTGCCTGTGACTACCGAATGATACCTTGCCGCCCCGTTTTTGTCGAACTGGGAGTATCTTTGAATTTGATCAGTGTATTCAACGTTGATTACAAACAAGCACCGAGGTCTATGCTACTCAATTATCCTTAGTAGGAATGGACACTTAATTGTCCAATAATTTTTTAGATACTTTTCCTTTAGATATTTTTGGGATTTTCCCAATTTATTCACTTTTTATGCGAGTTTACAAGATGGCGGTAGGACGCTGAAGCGGCATCAATCTTCCCCTTGCGAAGAAAATTTTCAGGAATTCTTCTAGTCAGACCTGGGAACTCAAGCTCCATGAAATAAGTATTGCGTGTGGGACAAATAACTATATTTGCACAGATTTGCTTTATTAAACTTTACAAAATAAGCCAATAATTGCTGAGAACAAAAGGCTTTAGCTAGGCAGGCCAAGAAAAAGTTTGTTAACAAAAATGAATTTGTGAAAAAAGTTTTCCAGTTGACTATTTTTAATATTATTCATGCAAAGACGTTCGCAGAAAATTAATAAACCCAGAAATAAAATATTTGTTTGAATGCCCGACAGTAGTTTTTGAGGCCAGCCATTCCCTTTAACTCGTACACGAATTTTTCTATTTCTTTACTATTTTCGACACTCTCGTAGACCCACTTTTCGTCATCACAGCGAGCTGAAATTTGGTACACAAGTTCATGTCGCATGACAATTGAATCTGTCAAAATTTGAACCGGAAATTTCCATGGAAAACCCGGAAAATCGGGAAAAATCATTTGAAAATTTGATACAAATTTGATTAGTGATAAATCCGTTTCAGGAAAAATGCAGAGTTTTCGGATTTTTCCGAAAAATTTTCCGGAATTTTCCGACTTTTTCCGGAAAATTTTCCGGTAAAAAAGTTTTCTAAATTATGCAGGATCAAGTTTGCTATCAACTGGCATCATTACTTTCTCTCCGACAATGGTGAAAACTTGCAGAAAAAATCGAGGAAAATTCATGTAAAACGCTTTTCCGGAGTTTTTCCGACCAAGGAAGCGTTTGAGCGTTTTGCAACCTAAGACAAAGTTGTAGAGCGAAATGAGTTGCATAAAGCTGCTTTTGTGGAAAACTCCATGGAAAACCCGGAAAAGCGGGAAAATCATCGGAAAAATTTTCATCTATATGATTAGTGATAAATCTGTTTCCGGAAAAATGCAGAATTTTCCAATTTAGTTAACGTGAAAAAGGCAGAAAATACAATAAGTAAAAAACGAGTTTTCAAACAAAACTGAGGCCAAGTCGCATGAAAAAGTAGAAAATAAACTTTTCTTCACACACAGAGGTGGACTCAGATTTTATTCGCTGACAATCACCGATATATTTCAGTAAGATCAATCAGAGGTAATAAGTGATTTGATTCATGAAGAGAAAGAATATTCAAGAGAAATGTCAGAGGTGGACTCAGATTTTTTAATTGGGACATTTCTCTTGAATATTCTTTCTCTTCATGAATCAAATCACTTATTACCTCTGATTGATCTTACTGAAATATATCGGTGATTGTAAGCGAATAAAATCTGAGTCCACCTCTGTGTGTGAAGAAAAGTTTATTTTCTACTTTTTCATGCGACTTGGCCTCAGTTTTGTTTGAAAACTCGTTTTTACTTATTTTATGGAACTTATTATGAGAAAATGCCGAAAAACTGGAAATAAGCCAGTTTTTCGGCAAATCATAATCAAGTTTTTCACCATAGAATCTTGAATTAGGAAATGGAGACTCGCACTTTGGTAACACATTCCCCGATGTCCAAGTCCAGTGATGCTGAAGAAATATCGTTTTTACTAATATGTGTACAAGTGTGTTCAGGGGGGTGATTCTGATCTCTTTGTCGTAACTTAGGCGTAAATTTTAGTCACATATTTTGACATTTCACCTCAAATTAGTCGTGCTTTTATATTCACCATATTCATTTTGATTTATCCTTTTCATCAACCACAAAATAAACTAAAATGAATTTGCATGAATTAATGTCAGAATACACGCCTAAAAGTACGACAAATTAGTCAACTGCTTCCGAGGTTGTGACAACAATTTTATAATATGGTAAATGGATATCCTACAACTAATTAGAGCAATACAAGTGCTTAAATTCGAAATAATATTTTGAATTTGTCATGTGAAGTGTCATTTTCAGTTCATTCTACGTAATGCAAAGCTTGCTGAACTGAATAAAAACACGAAAAAATCAGTAGAAAAGTTCATTTCATTTAGGCGTATATTTTGACATTAAAGTATGACAAAAGATCAGAATCACCCCCCAGGGTAAGTCTCTGGATTATGAAAGCAAATTTTACATCCAGGTTATTTAAGGGAAACTTTTCGAACATCCATAATTTCCTGCTACTGCGATAATAGCAAGTCTTCTACAAGAAAGCGGTATAGAACGGCAAAATTGGATAATAGTGGATGTTTGAAGGCTCTCCCTTTAACGCAGCATTTATAATCTCCATTATTGCAACCTCGATATTCTATTTATCACTAGACATCACCGCTACATCTAGCTGCTAAGTATTATCAGCTGCATTGATGTAGTTACTATAGCAAGGCAACATTGGTTTCGTATCGAAGAACTCAACCTACAACAATTATCAACTATTACCACGCAAATGGCTATTACATCAAGGATATTATTCGTCACGACTACTACTTCCACGTCAAGATATACTTATTAAGCTAGTATTACGCCTTCAGCCTTCAAACCACTAAAGGGCCTTCAAGGGGGTATTATCTTATTTTGGGTTTCACTGGCATATTAGCACTGATTCTGTTGGTTAACGATTCAGTGGTTCACTCTATATTTGATTCCTTTCTGCATCCATAAAAACAGCTTTCCCAAAGAATTTGATTTAGAAGTCGGTTTCATATGATGATTATTTTTGGTGATGGTATTGTTTAATAGTTGTTGTTGTAGTATTGCATGCAAATATGTAAACTGACGTTGAAATCGGTTCTGATTTGATAAATTTTTTCATTAAATTCTTTAAAGAGAGATATTAATGCGTTATTAGTAACAGACTGAGGCACAGGTATTCCCAGGTGAACATTGTCTAAGGAAATTGATGTAGCGATTTTAGTTGTCGTTTTAGTTGTCGTTGGCGTTGTTTCAGTTTGTCTGTCTTGCATTGTAGAAGCATTAATTTATTTTTTAGGCGAGTATCACGCGTGGTGGTATTAATGCTCGTGGGCTTTGACATATTGCCGACAAAATTTAATTAGAGATTTTTTACTATAAACAAATTTAAAACTCGCAGCTGAAAATACCTTGGATAGCAACACTATGTAAGCGATTATTTTTTGGCTTAATAGGAGCATGAAAATTCGTAAAATATTTATAATTTTGCGGATGAATTAAAACGTGTTTTAACAAATGATGTCTTTGTATCGTGGTCTTGAACAGTCACCATGATTTCTCCAACAGCCTCAATTGTTTCTCCCGTAATAACCTGCAGAGGATTGGACAGTTTTTTGAAAGTATAGTCTTGAAAATATTTTCAATGTAATTTATAATCAATTTGCTGATACAGCCGCACCTGGAGGATGATTCTGATCTTTTGTCGTACTTGAATGTCAAAATATACGACCAAATGAAATGGACTTTTCTACCGATTTTTTCGTGTTTTTATTCAGGTAAGCAACCCTTGCATGATATAGAATGAACTGAAAATGACACTTCACATTACAAATTCAAAATAATATTTCGAATTTAAGCACTTGTAATGCTCTAATTAGGTTTAGAATTTCCATTTACCAGTGTAAAATTTTTGTCACATCCTCTGGGAGCAGTTGACTAATTTGTCGTTTATTTAGTCGTGTTTTTTGGCGTTAGTTCACTGAAAATTCATTATAGTTTATTGTGTGGTAAATAACAGTGAAGACACAAAATGAACTGTGTTAAAAGAAAAAGTACGACAAAATATGTCAAAATTCACGACTAAATAGTACGACAAAAGATCAGAATCACCCTCCTGTGTCAATCTCCACATCTACCGCGACATTATTCATAACCATTGACACCAACAATGGTCTGCCTTTCACACTGATATGGTTGAAATATTTCAGCTGAAGATTGTTAAAAGAAGTTCCTGTTTCCTCTAAACTGTGAATATTGCCAGCCCTCACTTCAACCCTATTAAATCTTTCTCGATTGAGGTCTCTTCTTCTCATAGCAACGGTAAGCGTAATGAACTTTTTTTGAGCATCAATAATAGATGATTTTCCTGTATTCACTAGTATTGGTGGATGCGGTTCCCCGGTTATGTTTCGTTTTCTAATCATCACTCGATTGTATGCCCTTGTAGCATGTGCCCTTACTTTGATATGGCGCTGATGTAACTTGATAAATCAGTTCCACATTATAAACTTTATCTACTGCAGCCTTGAAGATTAAGTGAGATTCATTTCGAAAATTGGCAAAAAATCTATAACGAAGAGCATCGTCCAAAATTGTAGGAAAATCGCACTTGGCTGCTAACATTTTTAATTGTATAATGAACTCTTGAACACTTTCTCCTGGACGCTGATCTCTATTATTCTAAATTTAAATTACTCTGCTATAATTATCATTTTTGGTGCAAAATGATCTTTCAGTACCTTTGAGTGTTCTGAAAATGATTTATTGTTAACTTCCTCGAGAGCCATGAGGTTTTTCGCTACTTTATAAGCTTCGGGTCCAATTACCGTAATGGAAAAGGTAGTTTTCATATTTTCGCCAGTATTATTTATTTTGAACAATATTTCAATCTGTTCACAATATATGAGTTTATGTCCTCACCTGGTAAATAATATTATATATGAGGAGTGTCTTTTCAGAAGGGGATATTTACAATTTTTATGTTTTTTAAGTTAAGTATGAGATTATATTCTCTATTCTGAAATTCAAGATTTCGTTGCTGTAAACCGAAACAAAACGCGATAAACTCATAGGAAATCTTACTTGAAAACACTTGTTCCGATCAAAAGGGGATATTTACATTAAAAAATATGACATTATTACTGTTACTTTGGTTTCATTTCAAAAAGGGATATTTACAGTACGCTTTCAATAGTCGAAATAAATTTTTAAGGGAGAAGTTTCTGTTTTATATTTTTGAGTAAAAATAGAAGTAAGAATTAAAAAATAAAAACTGATAAGAATACTCAAAATATGCTTTAATAATTTTATTCTAGTATAATGTACAAATCAAAAGAGGATATTTACAAAAACGTACAACACAAAAAGGGATATTTACAGAACAAAAGGGGATATTATAAAGATTTTTATTCAAAAGGGGATATTTCCCAACTTTGCAATCCAATATTACCGGTAGTAATAGTCAAATTTTTTTCAAAATAATATATTCTAGATAACTTATCATATCCTTTCCATATATTCCTCCTATTATTCTGTAAAGCTGTTGGTATTGCTACAGTCAGTTTTTTCGATTTTATGAAAAAACGATTAGGACGTAAATATCCCCTTTTGAAAAGACACTCCTCATATGTACTTCCCACTAAATCTGTGCCTTATGATACCGGCAATATTGAAGAAGTCTCGGTAGACATTTAAAAATTTTAATTTGCCCGAGCGCTGTTATGCTAGTGGTAGATGATTTGTTAGATAAATCAGTTTATCAGTTTATTGTTTTCCCTTTAAAAATTAGGCTTATTTTCCTATTTTTTACTCAGACGCACTTTTATACACAGCTTCACACTGCTCACTAGACTGACTTATATATCGTTCAGTTCTGCAGGGTGTTTCTTACTTGGTGCACATAAGGGCTTGACAGCTGCGGTTGAGACAAGCAAAAATATAGGAGGGAAACGAATCATTTCCGCGGTAGGTGGGTTTAAGATTTTTAGTTCTTCTTACATTTTATACCGTGTAACTTTCCAGATATATGTATGTACATCCTATTAAGGTGGGATTCACCGCTGAATAGCTTTCCAAAAAATGAACAGCGAGCATTACTGTGACTTTCTGTTTGTAGTTGTAGGACATCAAAGTCAAAAAGTTGGAAAATAATTCCTAATTTTTTTCAAATTTTAACGATTACCCCGCCAAAATACATAATAATAATAATGAAATTATGAATCATAGAAATGGGATTTTTTCCCAATTTTTTAACTTTGACGTCTTACAAATTCCGACGGAAGATTACATGAAGCCTATCCCGGCAGCTTCTCCATATACTGCAAAAAAAAAAAATAATTCCAGTAAATAAATAAATGTTAACTGTTAAAATGTTAAATACTAAAAGATCTGCAAAAGCTATGCCCGCGACTACCACTCGAAAGAGGAAATTTTTAATTCATGAACATCAAAATGCCAAGTATTTCCTTCTGAAATAATTTCTGCGTACTGCGCAGGCCTATGCCACGCTTTACGTCTTAAAAGTTTTAAATTGAATAAGAGCTCCCCGCGGAATACCGTTTCACACTAAACAAGATTTTCCCGAAAGTTTATGTAGGTAAACGTCACAAGAAAACCACTGCACTAATTAAATAGTTCTGCTCCAGATCCAGAGTGCTATATTCATATATGTCCCGTTATCGTCCCAACGTAATAATGCATTTATTTCAATGAAAAGTTCGTCTGGTTGGCCAGATAACAGCAAATACAAGAAATATTCGCAATTTAATACCGTTTCTAAGAACTTTCCACAAAATTTTTAAAATTTTACTTTTTCAAGAAACTCGCGACACAACTTAAGGTCAACGTGCCTAGACTGGCGAGCGAAATCTGTTGAACAGCTGTTCAAGTTCATTACACCCTTATTCGCCAGTATGTAAAAAAATAAAGTCCTTCGTTATTGAAAAATGTAAATATTTCCCTTCAAAAAGAAAAAAGGGATATTTCTCTTTATCACACACATGCTCAATTTCCTTAAATGCTCTGTCGAAATTTGCATTCATTTTTTATTTTATTTTTTATTTTTTCAAATGACGCCTACTCTGATGGGTAATCTCGTTCTATTGAACAGCTGTTCAAGAGATTTCTCTTTTTAGTATACGTTCGCCGATCTGGCCTGGCCGGACTGAAACTGCTCTCAAACCCAGTGTTGGGAACTTAAGAGAAATTCAACATGATAAATTTGTTCTTATGTTTTAATTTTCGTTCATTGCTTACTTATCTAATATACATATATTCGAAAGTTAAAGAAATACTGGTATATCCTGAATAATTAACGAAAAGTAAAACATGAGATCAAATTTTTCATATTGAAAAATTCGGAAATTCCCAACACTGCAGGAACCCCGAAATGAAATGCTACATACGCGGTACAGAGCGACTCAATGGTAAGGTCACCTTTTAACAGTTAAAATTTTGAAATTCTCTTAAATCGCTTTCTCTTCGTTTGAATTTGATGGTGTATGAAGAGGAAAGTCAATTGTAATAAATAAAAAAATCTATTACAGCGGGAACTAGTTCAACTTCATTTCTTAGATCAGTTTTACGTCATGTTTGGCTGCATTCACTATAGCCTGTTTCAGAAGAGAATGCATTGGAAATCTATCACTTTTCGTTTCTGGAGCGATGAATATATTATTCGTCATTGCGAAAAGATCGAATATTTTAATAATCAAAAAACTAATCAAAATAAATTCCTCAATTTAAATTTTATGTTTTATACAAATAAAAAAAAAACTTTAAATGCCGAAATAAATTTAATTTAATCACTCCAGAAACGTCTAAGAAAGTGATAGACTTGCACTGCATTCTCTCCTAAAATAGAGTAGTTCTAGGTACCTACAAACCTGCCGTAAAAAAGACTAAAAAATTGAACAGAATTTATTTCCACTGTAATAGATTTTGTTTTAAACGAATTTTTGTACTTCCTTCTTCGTAGCTTCAGTTCGAATGAAGAGAATGTGATTAAATAGAATTTCAAAGTCTTAAAACCGTTATAAAGTGACCTTACCATTGCGTCGCTCGGTATCACCACAACATTTTATTTCGGGGTTCGGGAGTGCAGTTTCAGTCTCGACGTGTTGGCCTTAAGTTATGTCGCGAATTTCTTGAAAAAGTAAAATTTTAAAAATTTTGTGGAAAGTTATTAGAAAGGGTGTTAAACTGTGAATATTTCTTATGTTTGCTGTTATCTGGCCAGCCAGATGAACTTTTCATTGAAATAAGTGCATTACGTTGCGACGACGTCGGGACATGTATGTATATAGCACCTGGAGCAGAACTATTTGATTAGTGCAGTGGTTTTTTTTGTGACGTTTACCTACATAAACATTCGGAAAAATCTTGTTTAGTGTGAAACGGTGTTGTGCGGGGAACGTTTATTCAATTTAAAACTTTTAAAACGTAAAGCATGTCATAGGCCTACGTAGCACGCTGAAATGAATTCAGAAGGAAATTCTTGGCATTTTGAAATTTCCTGATAAATTTAAAATTTCGTTTTTCGAGTCACGTGGTTGTAACGCGAGTAGGCGCGAGCAAAGCTTTTGCAGATCTTTTAAGTTAAAATTTTCTTATATTTACCTGCAGTAGATGCAAAACGTGCCGAGAAATAAAACGAGAGTGCGTCGAAAATTGCATACGTGAACTTAACGTGGTCGCGTGCTCCTATGTGCGAGGGACATTTAATTAAAATAAACGAAAGTTTCAAAAAGGGAAATTCTCTAAATTGTTTTGAGATAAAGTGGGCTATTTAAAAAAAAAACAATTTCGATCGCTAAGCAATCAAAGTGTTTTTTTCTTATCAAGTGCTGTGGTGTTCAGTTAAAGTTTAGATTTGTTTTTTACCTTCCCAAAGTTAGCAGAATTTATGGGATTTAATTTAGTCAAAAAATTATTTAAAAATTTCAGTTGCAATGAGAATTCACTGCAAATATCTCATGCAAAAGCTCTCTGCTATGAAGGAATTCGTATTTTGTTTTTAAGACAATGGCAATTGTCTCAGCTTGCAGGTTAACGCACTTTCACATAAAAAACAAGAACCGGAAAAATGTAAACCGAAAACTCAATTCATTCCACTTTAAAACAAATTTTTTGCTCCAATGATTAATAAAATCATGGGAAAGAGGATAAACTAATAATTTTACTAATAAAATGGAATATTTATCTTAGATTTTTAATAAAAACACAACTTTTATGTTTTATCCGTAGAATTTTTCCGCCGAAAAAGTTTTTGAAATAAATATAATTATTTTCTTAGTAAAATTCTTTGTTTATCCTATTTGCCTTTGTTTTATTAATCATTCGAGCAAGAATTTTGTTTTAAAGTGGAATAAATTGAGTTTTTCGGTTTACATTTTTCTGTTCTTGTTTTTTTTTAATTGAAAGTGCCTTTACGTGTTGGAATCAGGGTAAATCTGTTGAAATTATTTTTTTGTCTGATATGAGCCTAAATTAGTTTCGTTTTTGTTGGAAAGTGCGCGTGTATTTTTTTTTCTTGTGAAGTTAATCTTGCTTGGAGGATTCAATCTGCTGCTCTCCTTCTGAAGTTGTGCACTGCAAATATGTCACAAAGGTATGTCAAGAACATTTTAAATTTTTTTTTGTATATAAAGCATATTCGTATTTTATATGTAATTACTGCATGCACTTTTATATCAAATTTTTTTATGGATGGAAATTATATAGACTACTTCAATTTTGTAGTAACTATTACTACATAAATTGGGGTAGTACTAGTTCGTGGAGAACATTGTATAGAAGTCCGGTTTCCCTTCCTTCATAATTAATTCACTGCGAGATCTATGTGGTACCTAATCTTAATTTCTTTACAAATCTTATAAATTTGTCTAGCTTATCTAATGTGTGATTGTCAATTGCGTGGAAGAGTGTCGTCCAACTTTAAATGATGACATATCTGAAGAGTTCTTCAATATCGCGTTAAAGTGTGTTGAACGACGAATAAACACACCTAAATGGCCTATTCGAAGTTAATGTAATAAGCTCACTGGTTACTCTCACTTTTAATTACTTTAGACCCCAGGTGAATTTCTTGTCGTAGGTAGATATTTGTGATTAAGACTGATTTATAAAAATACTTAAAGTCCCTAAAATATGGTCACTTTCATCAACTTATCTGTAAATCTATGTCAAAAATTTCTTAACTGAAATGTCTCGGACTTTGTTCTATGGCAACACAACTATTTCCGACAATATTTCGAACTGAAACTTGGTTTTGTAGTGTTTTTGCGAATGCAAAGCTGTTTGTGGTGATTGCTGCCGTTGTCGCGGCTGACCTGGCATTCCGGTAGAGTCGGATGCGCTCGGCACCTCAGTTTTTATTTTGTCAAAACATTTGGAAGGTTTTAAAACTAAGTTTCGAAAATACTCAGAGCTTTTTCGAGACATTTAGTTAGTAGGCGTTGTATTATTTTAAAAAGGAAAAAATTGTAAAGGAAAACAAAAGAAGATAAAATTCTGATTTGTTTTTCAGTTTTTCTTCTAAACGCATATCTCCGGTTTTTAATTTAAAAAAAGAAAAAGAAAAATTATTTTAATTCTTGTTCTCCCAGCTCTGCTACGAGTTAATGGATATTTAAAATAACCGTATTGTGTTCTTGCTAATTAAAGAATTAATTATAACGTTTTTTAATTGTTTTCTTGCGTAGTAATCCCGAAGGAAGCTCCACTTTTCTTTCAAGGAATTTCATATAGGTTCAAGAGATCACATCCCTGTGTGACGATCCTGAGAAGCCCTCTCGACGTAACCTAAACATCTACACGGCATCTACAGCTAGACGTGAGAGCAACCAGACGCCCCAGTAGCGTAAATCGGATACATATACCGCTGTGTCTGAAGTAGACGATTCGTGTACCCAGGACTACACAGACGTACCTGCAGTGTAATCCGCATTCTGAACATATGGTGAACATATTTTCTTAACCACTCATATCTCATCCAAAACTGGTGACCCCGACGTGATCCTTGTGGTGAAGGAAACAACAGACCGAAGCAATCGGACCTCAAATCACTCTAATCTGAAACAACAGACGGAAGCAATCGGACCTCTAATCAACTCTAGTCTGAAACAACAGACCGAAGCAATCGGGCCTCAATTCAAATCTAGTCGTGTACAAGTTGGAAGAAAGAAGTTCTACGCACAGAACGAAAAATAGCCACAAGAAAACTGAAGTTTTAACCGAATTTATCATGAGCCTGGCGGAACTGCCTGAAGGTTACATGTATTTCCATCCTTCAAGAGCCCCCCAGATAAGTCATTGTTTTAGTTTTTTGTTTTAAAATTTTATCCTAGAATAAGTCGTAAACATATATAATTATATTTCATTTCTTGCCAATTTTATATTTACACTTTTAACCTACATATCCAGTCATACATCATAGTTATTGTCCTAAGTGCTATTCTTGGTTTACCTCATTATTGAGTAGAATAATCTTTTGTGTAAGCCTCGAGGAATCTCTGATTATTTTCGGGAAGTCTTGGTTCTTTTGGTGCTTAAGTATTCGCGGCCTGCGTTCGTGATGGCCCTTAATAACGAGTCGTCCGCGGGTGAGGTGTCGGGTGCTTTGTCCAACAGTGATGTCAGTGGAGTGTCTTCGGTTGGTTCGGCGCGGGGCATATCGTCAGGCGCTCTACAGCCTGCCATGCTCAGTGCAGTTTCGGTGAAAGCGGTTCCGTTTTGGAAAAATTCTCCGGGAATGTGGTTCACCCAACTCGAAGCTCAGTTCAGGTTGGCTGGCATCAACCACGATACTACGATGTTTTACCACACAATCAGTGCTTTGGATGAGAGCATTGTACGAATAGTCAGTGACGTCGTTTGCAATCCACCGAATACCAATGCTTATCAGGTGCTGAAGGAGTCATTGACGGCTAGAATGTCAGGCACGGAGAACCAGAAGTTGAAGCAGCTACTGAACGAAATGACGCTTGGAGATTCTCAGCCTTCCCAACTACTTCGAGAGATGCGGAGCCTTAATTCAAACCAGCTTAGCGACGCAGTGCTGAAATCGTTGTGGCTCCAACGGTTACCACCTAATATGCAGGCAATTTTAGCATGCAATCCAGGATCCTTGGATGACCTTACTAAATGTGCTGATCAGATAGCGGAAGTGAACATCCGACCTGAAGTTTATTCGATCGCGCCGATCACCTCTTCCAATGCACAGGGCGAAACGCTTAGCCAAGTGACATCCAGGCTTGACAACTTGGAAAGACTGATGGAGCGTATGTTGACTACACACCAAGAGACTTCATAACCCAGTTCTTCTAGGAGCAGGTCTAGAAACGGTAATAGGTCAGTACCTCGTAACGCTTCTGCTAGTCGTAGCAGAGAATTATGTTGGTACCATTTTAAATTTAATAATAAAGCAAAGAAGTGTTTTCCTCCCTGTTCTTTCCAAGACCCTAATCGTCGTTCCAATACGGGCCCATCTACGCATTCAAATTCGTTAAACTAATCTGCCCTCCGCCTTTGACGACAGGTGGAACTGGCAAAGTCAATAGTCGTCTGTATATCCCAGATAGGTCAACTAGTAAAATCTTTTTGGTGGACACGGGCGCTGACGTTTCAGTCATTCCAGCTACTTCACTGGATCGCCGTAATAAAGTCGACCTACGTCTCGTCGCAGCCAATTCTTCAATAATCAATACCTTCGGTCAAAGGCTTCTATCTCTAGACCTTGGACTTAGACGCATTTTTACTTGGGAATTTATAATTGCTGATATACCAAAACCAATTTTGGGCGCAGATTTTTTAAATCACTTCGGACTACTTGTCGACATCAAACGAAAAGCACTAATCGACCCGTTAACGACATTGAGATCTGCAGGAAGGCGAGTTTTCGGCCAATCAACGGCGCTTGCAGTACTATTCAACCCGGCTGTAAAACCTGTTATTCAGAATCTTCTACACAGATACAAGGATATCACAGTAGAAACTAGCTTTATTGGTCCAGTTAAGCACTCAGTCAAGCACCACATCCTTACAAAAGGTCCGCCAGTCGCAGCAAAAGTCCGAAGGCTTCCACCTGATAAGCTGGCAGCTGCAAAAAAGGAATTTGAGTTTTTAATATCTCAAGGCATTTGCCGCCCATCCGATAGTTGTTGGTCCTCTCCTTTACACCTAGTTAGAAGGAAAACAGGTGAGTGGAGACCCTGTGGTGACTACCGTAGGCTAAATTCATGTACAATCCCAGACCGGTATCCTATTCCGCTAATAAATGATTTTGTGTATAACTTACAAGACTGCATCTATTTTTCGACTTTAGACCTTACCAAAGCGTATCACCAAATCCCGATTGAACCCGAAGATATTCCTAAGACAGCGATCTGTACACCTTTTGGACTCTTCGAGTTCACTCGTATGACCTTTGGACTCTGCAATGCAGCTCAAACCTTCCAAAGGTTTGTTAATACAATTTTACAAAAATTCAAATTTTGTTTCGTTTATCTCGATGATATACTAATTGCGTCCAAATCGGAATCAGAACATCTCAGTCATTTGGAGCAAGTTTTATCGCGGCTCAGAGAATACGGGCTAATTATTAACGTCAGCAAGTGTAAATTCTTATTACAGGAAGTTACATTCTTAGGTCATCTAATTACTCCTGACGGTATCAGACCTCCACCCGATCGAGTGGTAGCTATCAACCGTTGCAAACTCCCGGTTACAGTAAGGGATCTTCGTCGTTTCCTGGGGATGTTAAATTATTATCGTCGATTTTTACCCCACGCAGCACATCATCAATTGCTTTTAAACGTTTTTTTAAAAGGACCTAAAAAAGATGGGAAGCGCAAAATTAATTGGACAGAAGAGGCTATCAAGGCTTTCGAGTCAATTAAAAAGCAACTGTCTGAGGTTACTCTTCTTGCCTTCCCTAAAGCTAACGCGGCGCTCGCGCTATGGGTAGACGCGTCCGACACGGCCCTCGGGGCTGTCCTTCAGCAACGAGTCAACGATCTTTGGCAACCATTGGGATTCTTTTCAGTTAAACTAAACGGTGCTCAGACCAAGTACAGCGCGTATGACCGAGAGCTGTTAGCAGCTTATAAGGGCGTTAAATACTTCCGTTTCATGCTAGAAGGTCGTCCTTTCACCCTTTTCACTGATCATAAACCACTAACTTTCGCCTTTAGACAAAATCCCGAAAAGGCTTCTCCTAGACAGTTACGATACCTAGATTTTATTGGGCAATTTTCTACAGATATTAGGCATGTATCGGGGCAGGATAATTTGGTCGCGGATACACTTTCAAGGCTAGAAGAAATTCATCTCCCCAGTTTAGTAAATTTTGGTGCCATCGCTGATGCTCAAGTCGCGGATAGCGAATTCAATGAGTTACTACAAAATTCACAGTACAAATTTGAAAAGTTCCCTATTTTCGGTGAAAATAAACAAATTTACTGTTTAGTTTCAGCAGTCGGTGTTAGACCCTTTATCCCAGTCCAGTTTAGAAAGCACATTTTCAATGCGGTCCACAATTTAGCGCATCCAGGTATCCGCGCTACCAACAGTTTAATTACCTCGAAGTACTTTTGGCCTTCGATGAACAAGGATAGCAATTCTTGGGCACGTTCTTGTCTGCCATGTCAGCAGTGCAAGATAACTCGGCATGTCAAGAAACCTCTCGGCACATTCCCTCCTTGTTCTGCTCGATTTCAAGAGATACATGTTGACATCGTCGGTCCCTTACCCCCTTCGCAAGGTTTCACATACTGCCTCACTATCATCGACCGTTTTACACGTTGGCCGGAGGCAATTCCGCTATCAGGCATCAACACTGAAACGATAGCTGAGGCACTCTGTCAGAATTGGATATCCCGTTTTGGGGTTCCCAAGACAATTGTCTCTGATCAAGGTGCGCAATTCGAGTCCGCTCTTTTCATGGAATTTTCCAAATTACTAGGCTTTGAGCGTAATCGTACCACTGCTTACCACCCACAGGCAAACGGTTTCTTAGAACGATGGCATAGAACTCTCAAAGCAGCAATAATGGCACACCAAGAGAAATCATGGTCTAAGATTCTACCTTTTGTTTTATTAGGTCTTAGGACAGTCTTCAGGGAAGAATTCCTCGCTACTCCAGCAGAATTGGTTTTTGGCGAAAACTTACGACTGCCAGGGGATTTCCTCCAAAATTCCCAGTTGTGCCTGCAAAATGATTTCGTAAATACACTCCGCGAGTCACTCGCCGATATTAGACCAGTTCCAGCTTCAAACCATTCAAATCAATCAACTTTTACTTTTAAAGATCTAGATAAATGTTCACACGTCTTTGTAAGAACAGATAGGATTCGAGCTTCGCTCCAGCCCCCTTACACTGGCCCATACGAAGTAATTAAGAGAAAAGAGCACTTCTACGCTCTCAAAATTAAAAACAAGGAAGTCAACGTTTCCACCAATAGACTAAAACCTTATTACAAGGATAGTGAAGACCACAGTCAGGATGTTAGTCGCAACTACACACCAATGGCAACCCAAGCACCGATTACACAAGCTGATCAAGCAATCGTTCAACCACCTTCCGGAAGCCCGATGGTAAATTCAAGCAATGGAAATGAACACTATCCTCCTCCATTATTGGTAGACTCCGGTAATTACACCAACAACGATGCATATACGGAAACTGATAATGGAACAATGCTCCCATCAAGACAATCTCCGCGACGCGTTCAGTTTCTGCCAGATGGTAACACGGTGCTACCACACCGGACAACTCGTGCTGGACGAACCACAAATCCACCAAGTCGTTTTCTTTATCGCTGAAACCTTAGGTTTCGCTGGCAGGGGAGTGTTGTGGTGATTGCTGCCGTTGTCGCGGTTGACCTGGCATTCCGGTAGAGTCGGATGCGCTCGGCACCTCAGTTTTTATTTTGTCAAAACATTTGGAAGGTTTTAAAACTAAGTTTCGAAAATACTCAGAGCTTTTTCGAGACATTTAGTTAGTAGGCGTTGTATTATTTTAAAAAGGAAAAAATTGTAAAGGAAAACAAAAGAAGATAAAATTCTGATTTGTTTTTCAGTTTTTCTTCTAAACGCATATCTCCGGTTTTTAATTTAAAAAAAGAAAAAGAAAAATTATTTTAATTCTTGTTCTCCCAGCTCTGCTACGAGTTAATGGATATTTAAAATAACCGTATTGTGTTCTTGCTAATTAAAGAATTAATTATAACGTTTTTTAATTGTTTTCTTGCGTAGTAATCCCGAAGGAAGCTCCACTTTTCTTTCAAGGAATTTCATATAGGTTCAAGAGATCACATCCCTGTGTGACGATCCTGAGAAGCCCTCTCGACGTAACCTAAACATCTACACGGCATCTACAGCTAGAGGTGAGAGCAACCAGACGCCCCAGTAGCGTAAATCGGATACATATACCGCTGTGTCTGAAGTAGACGATTCGTGTACCCAGGACTACACAGACGTACCTGCAGTGTAATCCGCATTCTGAACATATGGTGAACATATTTTCTTAACCACTCATATCTCATCCAAATGTTCACCTTTAAGCTAGTATTGTGTTAATTTCGCGGATAAATTTCGTATAAAAATATTCAGCCCAATCGCTGGGGAAATTGTTATTGCGTTTTATCAGCTAAAAGCTTATTTAGTTTTGACACGCAGATGGCAGTAATTTCCACAATCATATTTAGCATTAGATTTATCCGCTTTTTTCCACGCTAAAATTTTGATGTTTGAAGCGAAATGCAATTAGTATAAAAGTTTTCTTGGTGTTGGAAAACGTGGCACATTTTAATCCTATAAGAGCAATAAGACAATTTCTGTTTATGTGGATTTCGCGATATGATGGTACAGAGGAGTTGTTTACAACACTTATAAAGTCTATGATTTGTGTTTCTTCATCCTTTTCCTGTTTTCATGTTGTGGATAGATATTAAAATATTTCGTCTAGTATTAATGTAGGTATATGGAAGAAATCAAATAATCTGACAAAACATATGAAGGTTCACATTAAGCTAAGTGGGATTCAAGACTATAGTCATCATTGTAAAGTAATCCTATATAGGCCAAAATACTAAGTCATTTTATAAACAAAATTTTTCATCTTATCATACTCTCTTAATATCGTTGATAACTTATTCGGAAGTCTGCCTAGCACTTTAATAATCTAATTTTATTATTAATAAAAAATAAATATAAATAAAAACACCAACTTTTAACTGGTAATTAATTCTTTATTGAAATCAATGTAGATAAAAGATATAGAAATTACTTACACTGCCGACTTATACGAGAAAGCGAATTTAAAGAACGCGATGATTCAATGCTGATTTCAGACTTCAAACTAACTGTGAACATGTTTTCCCATTTTGAAATTACTTATTTGTGCACTTTTTACTTTCATAAAATTGTTGACTTCTTGTCTACCGCGCAGGAAAAGGTGAATATAAATTTAATATTAGTCCTTCGTTCTCACGGGAACGGAAATTATTTTTGTCAAATATGAACATGAATAAACTTGAACGAAAATATAAATTGAATTTTGTTGATTTGTCGAAAATATAATGGAAAAATGCACAGTTAATTTAATTTATATTTTATATTACATTTTTTATGGAATGATCTCTAGCACCTAGCTTCCAGTGATGGAGGACTCTGCAGGATTGCCACGAACGTCTAAAAAAAACAGGTTAACTTATGTGATTTCATAGCTCAAAAAAATTTAAGCATTCTTGTCCTGAACTTCTAATTCTACTTGGATTACGACTATTGCATTGAAATGTTCTTGAAAAGTATTCAAAAGTCTCGTTAGTAGCAGTTTTAAGATCTTTTTTTTTCAGTCGATGACAGTCTAGTCTATAGCATCCATATGCTCAAGGTTCACTAAAACTACACCAGCTTCAAGCTATAACTTATCAATGGAAGCTGTTCATTGATTCGTCAAAATCTTACTTGAAGGCAGTTATGCCTATAAACAGATTACGTTTGGACTTTTTACCGGGTTAAACTTAATTTTGTTCAAGAAAAAATTTTTTTTGGGATATATCCGGTATATAGCAAAAGCTAAAAAATGACACGAAATGCTTCTTCTTCTTCCTTTTTCTTCTTTATTTTTCAGCCCACTGCGTGGCGTATACAGGTTCGATTCGCTTCGAATGAATCTGTTTCTTTAAATTTTTTAAAATTTTTTTAATAAATAAAAAAGTTGTTTTTTCTATTTTTCTCAAACTTTTCATTTCTTTCTTCTTTTTTCATTTTTTCATTTGTTTTTCAAATCATACACTTTCGCTATTTGGGACCTGTTGATGAGTCAAACCAAGACTTGAAACTTGTCACCAAAAATTAATGGGTTGTGTGATGAAATAACAAATTAGAATATTTTTTAGCTTTTGTTATATACCGGAGACATCCCAAAAAATTCTTTCTTGAACAAAATTAAATTTAACCCGGTAAAAAGTCCAAAAGAGTACATATATTTGGTTGAATACGTTAAAATCGAATAAAATTCAACTGTTTGAGTGTTAAAACGTATCTGAGATACACTACAACTCTTATACAATGTATCTAAGTTCCTACCTTATAGATAGAGCTTCCGGCTGGCTTTCATGCAGTCATCCGATTCAGGTTGTTTGTCTTTGTAAAGTTTTGGAAGAGACTAAGGTTTACATGCCTGTACTGAACAGAAATAGGATTAAAAGTTAAATACCGTTCAAGAGAATATAAGATAGGAAGGCTTGGGAATATAAATACTACTTTATAGTTGTATAGTAAAAATGCAGGAGATTACAGATAAAGGTAGGAAGTTGCTTAAAGAAGAAACAAAATAAATTCAAGTTTTACTATTTGTTGGAAGTTTCTATTGCCTCATATATAAAAGTTTAAAAATAACTAATTAAATTCGAATTTTCTGTAGAAGCTTTCATTCTAAAATGAAAGGTTTTTTTTGTGCATACTTTTTTCTTTACTTCGTGTACAATAAGTGTCAAGATAATGCCGTCAATATCCTTAATCCTACTGCTATCGAGATTTTTGGCATTTATCCAAGGATAATTTTGAAAACGTATCTAGGACGAAAGACATCTCTTTGGATACCTATACCAAAGCTATATACATATGAACATACATACCGTACGAAAACCATAGGATTATCTTAGATGTTATAAAAATATAGAAAATCTAAGGACTTACAGTGTCATATGAGTGGCAAAATGATATAATTTGAACTCTTTGACTTTGGATAGCATAAATGGAGATTATCGTGGATTTACTATTACATAAAAAATGCTGACTTGTTACATAGGAGGATTTTTGCAATATATTTACTGTGTTATCTTGTTCAAGTTGAACTATACTTTGCAAATGTTTTAAAATGGATGTGGCTGAAGACGTGTTATCGTGTCTCTATATTCAACGTCCCGAGCTATTTACAGGCTATGGAATCGTAAATAAAAAATTAGTATGTATGAAAATTTTTTACAAGAAATTTTAAATTGCGGGTGCTAAGTGTTTACGTATAGCTAAGACAACTTTCATATACACATTCTCCACATACACACATGATGATCTACAGCACGTACACGAATGGGCAATGGGTAATGAGCTTGCCATTAACCCAAAAAAGTCTTACTGTCGTCCGGTATACAGAACTGTTTTCCCTATATCTGATATGCGTTGAGTTCGGCTGAATAATTCCACGCTTGAATATGTTGAGTCAGTTAAGAACTTGGGCATTCAAGTCAATTCGAAATTTAGTTGTAGCGACTACATCAGCGATTTGATGGGGAAAATTTATGGCAGTCTTTGTCAACTTTCTGTTTCCTCCAGTTGCCTGTCTTTGGGTTTTCGCTGGAAATTGGTGATGACTCTATGGGAGCCTTATTTTTAACAGACTAGACTCAATTTGTCAAAGTAGATTTACTGTAGCCTTTAACGATCTCATCCGTTATATTTATAAATTTCCTCGGAGCGCTCGTGTATCTGCTCTTGCTATATCCCTACTCGGTAGCTCGGTAGAGGCCTATTTGACTCGTTGGAGGCTTATTCTCCTTCATAGGCTAATTTACAGTAAATCCCCTGCATATCTCTCCAGTAGCCTAGAGATCTTGCACTCGAATAGATGTCTTCAAGTTGTTGTCCCCAGATGTAAATTTAGGTACGGTGAGCGCTTTAACTTCATCCAAGCTGCCCGAAAATGGAACTCTCTTCCAAATTTAATTTAGCACACAGGTTCCGGCCTGACCTTTGCTAAGTTAGTCAAAGTTTACCTTAACTAGTTATTAGATTGTGATTGGTATTTATTCTCAGATCTTAAAATTCTTATTGAATTGTTTTAATTAATTCTTAATTTTATTTATTTATTTTTTTTTTGTCTTCCCTTTTCTTTTAATTTTTCTGTATTTTTATTTATTTATTTATTTTTGTTCTTTTCTTTGGCTCTTTATCTCTAGGTTCTCTTTTCTTTTTCATCGTTGGATTTCCTTTTTTTTCTATTTATTCATTTATTTATTTAATATTATATTTATTTTTATTGTTATCTTATTTTTGCTTTAATTTTAATGTTACTTATATTTTTTTTTCCACTTAATTATACGTCATAAGATTTTATAATCTTGTGTACAAGGACGAATAAATGTATTGTGTTGTATTGTATGTATCTGGTTGAGCAGTCGTTGGAAAGGCCAGAAAGTTTTGTATACAATGATCTCTTAACTGTGACCGTGTGCCCAGAGTATCTCTCCATATATTCTCATAACATCATAAACTTTACAGTTAACAATCGTATCTTAAATTTTATAGATCGCTTCACTTTACATTACCATATACATACATAGTTGCCTGTCTTTGATTTCCTGCTTCTTGTAATACAAATCTACATCAGATAATTGGGTGCAACCCTTAAGCCTGTTTGTTGAACAACAATTACCTCAAGAATTTATTATACCAACAAGGAGCAAGGAGTACGTATACACTTGAGAATATAAACAAAAAACTGGCCTAAACTTCGTGACCTATGTTATATCTCCTTCAGCCAGTATGTGAGCTATAAGTCAGTAGACAACGATGTTTGGGGTAAAAGTTTTGTTTAATTTTCGGAAAAGCTTTTGGCAATTAAACCCATCCCAAAGGATTGGATAATTGCTTGCAATGGAAACTAGCAGCGACTATTGTCGTAAACCTCCCGTCAAAGAAAATAGCAGGAATATTTTAGTGTATAGAAGTAGCTGCATCCTAGAAGATTGTGTGGAAGGGGATATGACTTTGGTGAATTTAGTAACCTTCTGTGATGAAGGAGATATTGACCTCGTGTACTTTTGCAGTACTTTTATGAAGAACTACTCATTCCATTCTTAGGACAAAGTATTTTATCATTTCTAGGATGAATTGTAGAAATTCACATAGCTAAGTACTTCTTAGTATTTCCACGAATTGTTTCAGGACAGAGAATTTAAAATTGTCTGCTATAACTTCTCTATTGATTTTTAATGTTCTTCCATTCGAGTACAGTAGTATACCGCCCGCATTAGCAAAATGGGCTTTAATGTATATGTTACAGTGAACCACCGAAATCTGGAGAATGTTGACTTTCACTGGTGAATGTCAAAATTCACATAGGTTGCGTGCAGTAGAAGATTCTCTTTCGCGGACTCTCGTTTTAACTCGTGTTTTTCAGTCAGAACTTGATGTGTAGACGTTGTAGATTGCAGGCCCTCTTCAATATTTTTCTTTGGAATATGGTTTTCGGTATGACTACCGCTCAAATTTTTTATCCAGAAGTATTAACAGTTTCTTCAAGCTGTTCTTCGGTTTCAAAAGAATTGGCAATTTCTTCGATGCTATGCCTCTTTTTGGTCCTTTCAAGTGAGCCTTGTGTTTGACTGTGACGAGGCTTTCCATGAACTATCTTAACATCTTTCTACATAGCGCATATTTCGGATATGACTTGTTTTCTGAATTCTCTACCATTACCTGATTGCAATATTGCTGGGGCATCAGATGTTAAAAATATTGAAAAAACGTGATACGTTACTTCTTCAGCTCTTTTAGTTTTCAAAAGTCGTAATTGAATAAACTTAGTTAAATGATCTTGATACACCATTATGAACTTATATTCGCCATCTCTGTTTGATTGCAGAACTATGAGATCAACTTGACATCTTGAGTTTAACTCAGAACTGACCATTTGTTTCACAAAAATACCTTTCTTAGGTACACTGTGTTTTATTTGACACAGTTTGCATAAATTTAAATACAACATTACATCTTCATACGTAATATTTTTTATTTAACTTGCAACTTTTTAACCATACGTGCTCTTCCTTCGTAGTGTTGTCAAAACGTTTTAATCGTCTGTAATCCAAAGAGTTGTTGCACTTAGTTTTAGCAGAAACCACTTCAGAAAGTATTTTATAGTACTTTTCTTGAGAAAAATAAAAACAATTGTCTTCTCGTTTACCCGCAATTAATGCATTTAACTTTTCAAGAAAAAGATCACGATTTACTGCAGTATCCATTTTTTATAAATTACGGTATCGAAAAAAAAAAAAAAAAAAAATTAGAAATCGTTGCACGCATTATCAAAGCTTGCATAAAGGCCAAAACACATTGAGGACGAGACAACACAGTCATCGTAAATTGGGTGCTGTCAAAGATTCGAATATATGGAAGGCCAATATACTTAACACAATAACACGATAAGTTGCCAACAAAAAGTTTGGGAAAATCTCTAAATTAATCGCCAACATAATTGACATTTCTGTATGGATAGTGAATAATTGACATTCATATTATGTGGATTTGGATATTTGTATGAAACATAGTAAATTAAAAGTTAATAGTAAATAAACTAGTTATTAAAACCTTGTATAAAATTAATTTCATTTATTAGTTTGACAAATTATGGGTTTTGAGGAGGAATTAATAGAGAAAATGAGGGAAAAATTTATGTTGTGCAATAAACGTCATCCCATGTATAGAAATCCCTTCTTAGTCTTCTTTTTAGTTTTTTTTTATGTTTTGCAATTTTAAATATGCCGCATTTTTGCCATTTCTTTTACAATAAATAAAACAGAGATAGCTGTCAAAAACATTGGTCGAGTCGCGTTTACTGTGTTTTAAATGCGACATTATCGCCAACTAAGTTGCCAACATTGTTGTGTCACTCTCACTGTGTTTTGGGCCTTAAGACTGACAAAGCTGACTGACTCCCAACAGAACGAAGGAGAGAGCAGTCGCCTCTTTGCCGGCTCCTCTCTTTTGGACCTCTCGACCAGAGAATATCTATGATTGTCGGCATACACCGGTGAGGGTCCGAATGTACAAGAATGTAATGAAATATTCGATCTATCACCGACGTATTTGATATGTGTTGACATTCACCGCTGAAAGTCAACATTCTCCAATTTCGGTCTTTCACGGTAACATATATATGTATATAAATTTTTGCTCTAATCTAATAGAAAATCGTTGAGCGACGGTAAGTGAATGGAGAAAGTGTCTGGAGGTAATTTGAACTTAATAAAGTTATTTCGCGAGAAAAGTGTAAGTACTTGACGAAAATTCTTGTTATTTGCATTTAAACTTATCGAAGTTTAGTGGAAACTGAACCCTAGTATTTATGTGGCATTTAACAGAGTACTCAGCTTTCATAGTTATCCTTGTTGACTTAAAAGCCCATCTATGATATATGTGACGTGTGACGTAGTTAGCTTTTAAGTCTACCAAGAAAGAGGTCGTGGGGTCAAATCAGAGTGGGAAAACTTGGACTTGGAAGACATATTTTGTGGACCACTTTTGTTCCAATCAGCTTGGAAGATTATGTCATCTTATCATACTAACGTCATTCAATTGTTCCAGGATACGTTAGTATATTCCTCGGCCTTTTTCATCGCTGAGAATGTATTACCATCAACGAATTGGCCTTGTCAAGATCCCAAGATCACAAGAAAATCATAAAAGTTCTAATATAAAACAACTGCTAGCCAACTTCCTCTATTCGATGGTCCTGGGTACCAGCATGGAACTGAATTTGATTCCTGAATGGGATTTCAATGTGAGTCTGCAAATATTGTTATATTACGAACAGATAGATCAACTGCTGCAATTATATCTTCCATTTATTTTTCTATACTTTTATATAGCTCGCTTGTGTCGAGTGTCCACTAAACCATTGGATATCATTTTTGTATCTTGAGTTTATCCTGAAACTATTGAGGATGAGTTTACGAGTCATATTTTGTTGGCTGTTGGTGATCCGCGATCTACTCTACATGACATGATCATGGTGGATGCATCATTCTACATTGTTTCAAATTTAGGTCTATTGGGGTACGTGCAAAAATTGCTGATGCAGAAGCTTTTGGTCCAAAGATTCTGATTTTTTGTCGCTACTGCCATACTCTGGATTTGGATGCTCCTTTTAAAAGCACTGTATTATTTGTGTTATTCGTCGCGACTTTTCGTGTCCACTAACTGATTCTGTTGATTCTAATATCTTTATTTCGAGGCGTGTTTCCACAAAATTATAATATGTTATATTATATTATATATTATTATTATTATTATTTTATTAATAAAAAAAAAAGTAAATGGTGCGTCACTAACTAAATGTGGAAATCGAATCGACTGAGACTCAGTATTAGCTTTTGATAAATTGGTCTACACAAATGATTATTCATAAACTGTTCGTTCTGAGCCTTCACAACTGCCTTTGTTTATTGGGTCTTTATAACTCGTCTTGATGAATTACCGTAACATGTTCCAAAAAACTTGTGGCATTATTCAGGGCAGCCACTTAGGTTCATTACTTTTTGTGATGATTACTAACTTACGTCTGCATTGTTTTTACTGAATTTGATTGAGAAATTTGAAATTCGAAACTAGTTACTGGTCATAAATAGTTCTTCACCAAATATACGTAGCTACATTAGATAAGATACCTCTGTCATTCCTTCCAAAATAAAATTTGTCTACTTCATTTATACGTCAAATAGACGTCGACAAAATCAAACTTACTTACTTAACTCTCACCTAACCTATCCTTGGAGGAGATGGTCCAAGGAGATTATTCGCACGTTTATAGAAATCTTGCTTTACTGTACCTTTTATTAGACCTAATCTAGATTGTTAGAGAAACGAATCCAATAATGCGTTAGGTATTCTCCACGAATTAATTAAGGTTTTTGGGTAGAGTACACCCCGATCTAAACATTATTTTTGTAAATGATGGGTTCAAATTAATCGTAGAGGGAAGTGCGTCAGCTGTGAAACTATAAAAATTAAAAAAGAACTATAAAATATTGCGCCGCTTGTAAGGGGGCTCGCGTGAGTAATAAATTCCCTTCGATTGATTCATAAATGAAATAAAATTAAAATTAAATATTTAAACACAATTTAGTTCTTCAAATCATAAAAAATTACTCCGCCGAGAACCATAACGATACTAACTTAAAACTGTTTCCATTTTCTTTTCGAAGTACATTAAAGTAATTGCTTTGCAAAACGTTCTTTTTTAAATTGGAATAACAGCAAGGTGTCTGATTTCATAGAATGTCTGAGCATTTGTTCTGAATCATGAATTTTATTTTCATATATTAAATATGATTCTGATACATATATGTTGTGTTGTTGCTGTTGTTTGTTGAATATCAAATATAAGAAGAAGAACAAGTGTCAGTCTGTTAGATTATCGAATCCGTGATTATTTCTAATTTTATGTGTTTATATACTCATAATTGTGGTCTACTCTTTGGTACAATTTATTATTCGACTCACAAGCTACCGCAAGCAGCTGCAGTTTTGTTATTATACGCGGCTTATTATTGAAAATCTTCAAATCGGACTTGGGGTGCTGCTTCGGAACTTATACCTACTGCTTTGGTCATGAACCGACTGGTTTCTCCATATATCTACGCATAACATCTTTCTTTTGCGTGCCAATTTCATTACATTTCTACGAATTCCTGCTGGTTTACAAAGATCAGATACATACCGTATGTGTAAGCACATCAATGTCATAACCTCAAACTAAGCTGCATTGTCTTCGCTGGATTCTGAGGTGATTTGAATTCTACTGGATTTTGATTAAGAGGGAGCGTTACTGGTAGTTTAAGATATCATATAAATTTGCTTCATATAAAACATTGTTGTTGATCTGAGATCCCCATGTTTAAGTTTACCATTTAACATACTATACATAACATCGCTCTCGCCATCTACACGTCAATCATATTATTGGTTTTGCTGGTTGTTGTCTACAATATTAATTTCTTTGCTCTTGTCATCTATACGCCAATCATATTATTGGTTCTGCTGGGTGCTGTGTACAATATTATTCTTATTACTACTATTGAAATATTTGCGAAGAACTTGCACCGTGCGTGAATTAAATAAACTGTACTAAGCCGTCTTCTGAAAATGGTTGCCCCATGTAAAGCGTGCTAGGCAAAAATCAGCCGTACTAGCCCTGATGTGACATGTGTAACTTGGAACTCTAACTATCACGCAACTTGTGCTAAAGTTTCTTCAGACCTGCTGAAAAATATTCTGAGTGGACGGGCACTTTATAAGTGCTCAAGCTGTATTCCCGACACACCTGCTCCAAATTCTGATTCTGAATCCGAAGGGAACACATCAGTCTCAGTTCTTACTAAAATAATTGACCAAATGGCTCTTGACATTGATACGCTAAAAACAAAACAACTAGAATTTAATAAATCTATTAAATCAGTAGTCTCGAGCTTTACGGAATTCAAAAGCATTGTGAAAACGTTAGACGAACATAATACGCGTATAAAAAAGCTTGAAGAGGAAAATAGCAGTTTACATCGGGATATTGATAGATTGAATGAGAGACTCAGTCATGCTGAAGAGATGAACTTAACCTGCTTCCTTGAAATTACTAATGTTCCTGCATCTGCTTCTGAGAATATTCTGGATATTGTCAAAAAAATTCACGGTTCCTTGAAAGTTCTGCTCAAAGACACTCATATAATTAAGGCTTATCGAAACCGACGAAGATATCGCAATGCAGACCGACCAAATAGAATTTTAGTTAAGTATTCCAGTGAATTCATTAGAGATAGGGTTCTAGCTACGTACAATATCAGTAAAAACTTAACTTTAGATAAAATAGGCATGCAAGGTGAGGGAAGGATTTTTATTAACGAGTTCTTATCGATTGCAAAAAGGAAATTGTTCTACGATTCTAAAATGTTAAAAGATGAACTGAAATTTAAGTTTGTTTGGGTTAAAAATGGGAAAATTTATTTAAAACGCACGGATGACTCAAATGTCTACCATGTAAGAAACAGCAAATCACTTGATCTTATCCGCCAAAAAATAAACTCAGAATGAACATTTACTACCAAAATGTTCGGGGGTTGCGTTCTAAAACTGAAAGTTTAAAGCTGTCAGTTCTATCTAATACTTATCATATCATTGCCCTTACTGAGACTTTCCTACTTGATTCTGTCAATAGTGCTGAGATGTTTGATAGTCGTTATGAGGTCTTTCGTCGAGATAGGAACCATGAGGCCATGGGGACTTGTGATGGTGGAGGTGTTCTCCTTGCTATCGATAGTTCTTTACAGGCAACTCGTTTTAGTCAAGGTGAGTCTACATACGAGGACTTATGGGTTGTGATTAAATGTAATAACTTGAACTTATATATTTGTTGCTTGTATATTCGGCCATCCTCTTCCCATGAAACTTATGACGAAATTTTTGCAAATATCAGTAATGTTTTTCAAAACGCTGAAAGCAATGCTTTATTTTTGATCCTCGGTTACTTTAATCTTCCCAATATATCCTGGTCAGTTTCTGATGCGGGAAATACTATGGAAATAGATGACTTAAATAATCGATCAACGTTTTCTTTGTCAACTTTTATGTCTTTTTGCCAATTTGAACAATTTAACTGTATTCCGAATAGCAACCAGAGGTATCTGGACCTAATATTATCTAATGCAGATTTGGGTAATATTGTTGTAACTCAACCCTTCTATCCCTTGTCTCGTATTGATAGTCATCATCCTCCTCCTCTTCTCGTTGAATTCAATATAAAGAAAGTACCCCAGCTTCCTGAAAAAATCAATAAGCGCTTATTTAAGCGAGCTGACTATGATGCTATCAGCAACTTTCTTTCCAATATAGATTACTCGTCGTTACAACATCTAGACGTGAACCAAGCCTTGCTAATATTTTATAGTCATCTTAACAACGCAATTGAGAATTTCATTCCCCGGATAACGAAAAATCGGAATAAATATCCTGTATGGTTTTCTCGTGACTTAATTCATGCTATTAAGCTTAAGGAAAAATATAGACAAAAATACTCAAAATCCAAGCACCCTGAAGACTCTACAACTTTTAGTTTCTTGCGCAGTAATGTAAAAAGTAAAATTAGAGAGTGTTATGATAGATATGTTTTGGACACTGAAAACTGCATATCCTCTAACTCGAAGACTTTTTGGTCTTATGCTAAAAACATGAAGCTCTCTGGCTCCTATCCTAGGGAAATGCATTACGATGGAGCGTCTGCTGATAAAGTGTTTGTAACTTATTTGCAACTTACTTTCAAACTACATTCAATGTTCAGCAGAGCTCAACAATCCCTCCTGCGTCCGATGAAATCCATTATAACAGCTCTGCACATATTCCTCTGATACGTCATTGTGATGTTGAAATAATTCTTGTATCGTTGGACGAAAATAAAAATGCAGGTCCAGACGGTATTCACAACATATTTTATAAAAACTGCTCTCTGGTCCTATCACATCCTATATCCATGTTAATTAATTCATCTGTTTCCAGCCATACTGTTCCTGATGTTCTTAAGGATCATTTTGTTCATCCTGCTTTCAAAACAGGGGATAAAGGGCTGGTAAAGAATTACCGCCCCATTTCTACTTCCAATGCTCTAGCCTTGATCCTTGAAAGAATCATTTATAATGGTCTAATACAGCAACTAAAACCCTACATCTGCCCTCAACAACATGGCTTTCTACCAGGCCGATCCACGGTAACTAATCTCCCGATATTCAACGACTCTGTTGCTCTGGCTCTTGATGAAGCTAAACAGCTGGATGTTTTCTATACGGATATATCTAAGGCATTTGATAGAATAAATCACAAAGTAATCATAGATAAGATAAGGAGATTCGGCTTTGATTCTAACAGTACCCTTTGGTTCGAGTCATATCTCTCGAACCATCATCTAACGGTTGTAATTAACGGATTTTCGTCAAATTCATATATGCAAACCTCGGGTGTACCTCAAGGCTCGATTCTTGGCCCACTTCTCTTCTTATTATACATTAATGATCTCCCTAATAAGTTATCCTCTGCTTCCTTAATATATGCTGATGACACCAAAATTTATCGCATTATAAATGATCCATTCGATTGCCAATACCTACAAAATGACATCCAGAAACTGCTCTCTTGGTGTAATAAAAATCAACTATCCTTAAATGTGGATAAATGTAAATGCATATCCTTCTCAAGAAAGCAAACCACGTTGTACTGGGACTATAAGCTGGACACCGTCTCTATCATGCGCGTATCAGAAATCAATGATTTAGGAGTACAATTTGATAGCAAACTTCTCTTCGACTCGTATATTAATCGTATTACCAACAAGGCTTTTAAAACCTTGGGGTTTCTGTTAAGGTGCGCTAGGCCATTTAAACAGCTTTCTTCGCACATTACCGTGTATAATACCTTAGTTAGATCTATACTGGAGTACGCTTCTCCGATCTGGAACCCTTTCTATACGACGTACAGAAACAAAATAGAGAGTATTCAACGTAGATTTACTAGGTACTTGCTTTTTAAACTTACATGCTCATATGTGGATTATGATGACAGACTGGTCAGTTACTCCATGTTATCATTAGAAGCACGTCGTTCCTATCTTGACGAAATGTTCCTGTTTAAAATTTTACATGGTTGTATTGACTCATCTCACCTACTAGCTCTCTTAGTCGCCTCACCCGCCAGCCACTTACTTTCCATATCGATGCTCCCCGCACTAACTTGCGCTTCAAATCCCGTTTAGTTAGGATTCAAAAGGCCCACAATGTCTTATATAACGATACAGATATGCTTAGTGACAGCTTTACGGTTTTTAAACGCAACCTCTTGGACGTAATAAAACAGTTGGATAGTTTTTCCATTTTACGTTAGCTAGATCTAGTTCATCTTTATCTTTCTGCTTTCCTCCTCCTTGCCTTCATGCTTTTCACGCTTATTTGTTATTTTATCTTATTTTACTTTTTTTTCTTCCTTTTTTTTTTTTATTATACTTTTTAAGATATCGTTATTATCTTTATTTGTTATCTTATATCTTATTTTTTATTTCTATTATCTATTTTTGATCTGATATTGTTATTTCGTTTTTCGTTCTTTTTTAGTAATTAATGGATTTGAGTTTTTGCTTTTTCGTTTTTAATTTGAATTTTTTCATTTTTTTCATTTTTTCTTTTTCTTTTTTGTATAAATTTCTTCTTTCTTTTTTTTGTTTTTATTTTTTACTTATAGTTTGCATTTGTTTAACTGTAGTAAGTAAGTGGATTTATCTGTTTACTATCGCATCAATTTCTTAAATAAATAAATAAATGCATCATGCCTATGTACGTAACTCATGCGTAATTTGTTATTAAATTTCACCCCTGCGAATGGATCGACTTTGGGCAGAAAATTGTATTTCGCATTCTCCACATCCAGACGAATGATTGGAGCCTAACATTGTCATAATGGACTTTAATTTTTACTATTTTTTGAAATTCTGTCATAACTGCCACGATTGATCGAATTGGCATAAAAAATAGGTTTACTTCAATTTTCGAACCTCCAATTTTACCAATTTTTATAATTTTTTGATACCCTCCTCAATTACAAGAATATTTTGAGGATAAAATCTCCCCAAAACGACCTTAGTTCACTCATTGACAACGCGTAACCCATTGTTATGCTCATCTCTCTAACTAGGAGTACAGGAATATAGTCCATGCTTGGTATCGCTCATAGCCCAGCCGCATTTTGATGAAATTTATAATCTAGACCAGTGGCGATTTGTCTTCTACTCTGGTTAAATTTCATCATCTTCCGAGAATTTTCAAAAACGGATTAAAAAACTTTAGAATTGCTTGCGTTCCACTAATGTTTTAAATATTTAAAACAAATAAAACTATTTCAGTGTGTACTTTGACGAATGTTTATGTATAGATTTTTCAATACACAATTAAATTTTTCATCAATGGATATAGCACAAATCATCAGATTCTAAGAATCAGTTGAAATCTTCGCTCTTGTCGGATAAGTTCGAACAATATAATCCACATAAAAAAAAATAATAAAAGGAAGACTTCCAACTTCATATATCCATTCATATATAGGAGTATACTTCCTCATGTACATACCTACATATCCATATATTCATCTGACATCTCTATAAACTCTATTAAGTTAGGACAATTTTTCATATAAAATTTCTTAAGTCGTTTATAGTACTCAATTAGAGATTTGAGAACTCCTCTCGGTTCCTTTGCAATTCGCAATTTTTATATCCTAAATGAAGATCGTCATTCCCTTGTTGATACAGTGAAATAGATTGAAACACATATTATAATTTATTTATTAACTTTATTTTTATGTATACATGGTGTCCCATACGTACCGCATTTCCTTTATACCCCGGATTACTCACTCAATTTCGAGAAATAAATTATATGGTAGGAGAGCCGGAAAATGTGTGGGCGGTAGGGGGGTATACGATTTTTAGTACTGTTTCCACTTTACACCCTGTAAATTTCTTGATATACACCCTATCAAGGCGAGATTTATCTCAGGTGATAGCAAACCATCTAAGCTTTGCAATGAACCAGCCCTACTGTCACCTTCAATCTTAAGTTGTAGTACGTCAAAGTCCAAAAATTGGAAAAAACATCCTATTTTTTTGAAATTTTAACGATTTTCCCGCCAAAATGCATGATAAATATACGGTTTATTTACAAGATTTAGAGACTCCGGAATGTTATCTTTAATTTGACTATGCAAACGTACCTACCTAAATGCAACCGTTTTTGAGATATTCCCGTTTCTATGATTCATAAAGTCATGAATTTTTTGCTAATTTGCGTGGAATTGCATAAATTAGACGCGATTTCTATTGTTATTAGCAAAATTAATGAAATTATACATCATAAAAACGGGAATATCTCAAAAACGGTAGCATTTAGGTAGGTACATAGGATCAAATGAAAGGTAACATTCGGAGGTCTCGAAATCGTGCAAGAAAATGCTATCCTTATCTTGCCTTTTAGCGGGAAAATCGTTGAAATTGAAAAACAAATTGCAAAATTTTCTAATTTTTTGATTTTGACGTCCTATAACTGCCGATGGAAAAGGCATAGAGAGGTGGTTGGACATTTGTTGGAAACTGTAGAGGGTTTAGGGATCACCTGAGATGCTAGTCACCTTCATAGGGTGTATAACAAGAAAGTTACACGAAAATTACATGGTATTAGGATAGAAAGAACACAAATCACAAAATCCCCCTACCGCCCTCACCGTGCATTTGCCAACTCTCCACCCATACAAATTTTATCTCGAAATTGAGTGAGGAATCCGGTGTATAAAGGAAATGCGGTACGTATGCGACACCCTGTATAACGGAAATTTTCTGACATTTGTTTATCTTCCTTAACTCTAAGCTGCGGGTCACCCCAAGGCTTTATTATTGGACCTCATCTTTTTATACCCTATATGAAATCTAAGGGGTATACTAAATTTGTCATTCCATTTGTAATAGCTAGAAATAATGCTAGTATAGAAATTGGGGTTGGATACCAACGCATTATTTTGATTTTTGCATGTCCGTCTGTCCGTTCGTCTGTCCTTCCGGACGTCTCTCCATGCGTCGGTTTGCCCGTCAGTCCGTCTGTCCGTCCTCACGATTATTCGAGAATGCGTTCACTTAGGGATCTGAAATTTTGTAAACGGACATTTCAAAAAAAAAAAAAGTAAATTTAAAATTTACAGTTAATTTGAGTTCGACAATGGGACTGCAACTGCTTAGGGTTGCCATACGAAAATTTTGTTTTCCACTATATAGTTATTTGAACACTTCCTGAGAACGCATGGACGTAGAAAGCTGCAATATTTTACACTGTGTTTTCATAATAGTAGTGAATAAAGCATCAAAAATTGACTAAATCGGCTTATACTGTAAAAATGATCAGCGCGAGACGTTTTTATTTCACTGAAAAGTTCTTCAGAATATGAAATCCTATAAAATTGGTTATAATCATTTTTACTGTCCGACGAACTGTTCTAGAAATATGTGCGAAAAAACACTTCGCAAATTAAACTTGCACAGAAATTACATACGGACATTCATCCATGGTATCATAAAAATTGTTCTTACAATTAGGCCAATTATTTCGTTTTACATTAATAATCTACCTGCATGGAACTTCTTGATTGATTAATTCATTTCTATGCCGATGAAATTTAAATAGGCTTAAATATATTCAAGGGGATTATATTGTTGGACTTAAATACAAGTGACTTGGTTAGCGTTGATGAATGTTCCAAACAAGTCCACATGTATGCCATTATGTCGAGACAGTTACGATTTCCCAGATTTACATATTACTAATTTCTGCAATGTTTCTAATTTTTCTAATGGAAAAGCAACAACCATAGTACCTACCTGTGTTACATTTAAATTGAGATCTTTATTGATGGTTGGTAGTTAAATATTATTATTTCTTGTTGACTCCTGAATACCAACATCAATGTATTTTGAGATTTCTTTCACAGAAATCAGCTTGAGCAAGTTTTGATTTTTTTTGTTCATTTACATGAAACAAAAAAAAATAAAGATTTTATTAGATAGAGATTTATTTAAAATATCTATGAAATAATAAAAAGAATTTGTTCTTTTTATTTATAAGTGATAACAATTTTTTTTGGTTAGTGTAATCTTTTTTTATTTTTATATTTTTTTTATCATTTAAAAATATTTATATAATTTTATTACGATACTTTTGTATCTTATTGCACTTGTCGCAGTCTTGACTCTAAGAATTCTTCAATACTACTAAATATTTATATCTGACATTTTTGTATGTACTTATTCTATGCATACTCAGATGTTTCATACATTTTTAATATACCTAAAATTCTAATACTCTAAGGGCCGTATTCACCAAGCAAAATTAAAAAAATTTTCAATTAAAGCTATTCACCAACCACACTTACCGAGTCGATTTAATGAAAATTTAATTTTAATTTAATTTTAAGTGAGGCCTTACCCTCTCTTAAATAAATTTAATTTCGATGTCAGCTGATTGAAGTTTCATGCAGTCAAATGTCATATTTTTAATAGTGCCGTTAAAAGTTTGAAGAAGCAAGAATTTAACTGTGTAGATATATTACGATTTCAGTGAATAGAACCACGGTTTTTAGTTTCAAGTGCATTAAAAAAAAGTAAATACAAATTAATTTAATCTTAATCACTGCTATGGATTTTTGGTTCAATGAGTAGTCCATTTATATACGTGTCAGTGGAAATCATATATGATTCGATTTTGATTTGATTTTTCTTTTTAGAAATGCGAGTAGCGCCCACAACAGAGTAATTGTTACGACAGCTGTTTTAAACAATCTTTTAAGAGACAGGAAAATTCCACCAATCGAAATTGTATTTGACAACCTACAGCAACCTCAAATGAATATAAGGGATACTCAGACCGATTTTTCTGCGCGTAATTCAGTTATTGGAAATTTTTTTTAAATCATTTTTAATATGTAAATTGCTTAATATGGGCTATATTTAATTAAAACGAATTGTACATATATTATAAATTATATTTAATAATACATAAAAACGTCTTTATTTAAATAATACTAAAAAACTTCTTTAATAATATTTAAATTACATAAACTGTCACGAGAACTGTCACTTGCCAAATTCGGAAATCTTGCAGCTGATAGTCCGAAATGTCCGAAATTATTTATTTTATTAAGGTTGGTGAATAGCTACAAAAATTTAATTGCGGTCCCTCAATAATAATTAAATTAAAATTAAATTTGTATTAAATGGCTTGGTGAATACGGCCCTAAGTGTATGTATACTTGATTTAAATTTTTACATGTATTGTTTATAGTGTAATTCTTTAGGCTACTTCGTAATGCAATATTCAATTCTTTTCCAAATTTTCCGTTCTACATTTTAAAATTTTATTAATAATTTTATTTATTTATAGATATGTAAATATTAATATGTAGGTTCGTATTTTGGACGCTACAATCTTCTCTTCGCAAACTTTTAGCACTCTTTTTTATCTTAATTTTTTTGTTGTTTTTTTTTTTTTTTTAAGGAAGGTATATAAATTAGGACCATCTTTGAGAAGCTAAGGATCTATTTTCAAAACTAATCAAAAATTATTCTGAAGTAAATTTTTTAAAAGAACACACTTCCATCCTGCTCGTACTCCAGAGCTACGGTAACAGATTAGAACTAGTTTATGGCTATCATGTATATTAGTGAGAGCATTTGTTTGAAGAGTATCTTTCCCAGGGATTTAGTTAGAGCTATGTATGGGACAGAGTGTTAAGACGGGGTAACGGGTAAGACGGGGTACCCAGCGAAAAATAAACTGACTAATCACGCTCGTTCATATATCGTTCGATGTACGGCCATGACACCAGTCAGTTGCCCGGCTATTATTGTTAGCAAGTGCACGCATATCGAAATAACCCGAAGAAACAGTTTCACTGCAAAGTGCTTGAGATATTTCTTCTGGCTTTGACACGTGACTTTGGTTTGTTAAATAATAGGTCTGTTCGCGTACTTTTTCAAGTAAAAACATGAAAAACGTCAAAATGTATGATAAAGAGAGAAATTGAGAGTGACACTCACAAAGTACGCGAACGGCTTCGAGTAAAAACTTGCAAATATTTGGGATCTGTAATAACGACTTGAAATTTTCCCAGCACATAGTACAATAAACAAATTTAATTTACAACTTTGAATACGTGGAAATGTTCTTGGAGAACATTCTACTTCTACTGGAGGAGGAGTAACAGGTTTTTCCATTTTTTTAAAACTAAAAACTAAAAAAATAACTGAAAACTTTAAAAATAACTGAAAACCGGCGACGATCTGTCAAAACTGACACTTTCGAAGTTTTTACTCGACGATTTTTCTCGAGCTAAATCAAGTAATAAATTGCACGGAGGGGAAAAGTGACGTAAACAATTTCTCTCTCAATTTTCGAGTACGCGAACGCCTTCGAGTAAAAACTTGCAAAAACTTTTACAAGTTTGTACTTTCAAGTTAGTACGCGAACAGACCTGATATTAGCATGTGAGGTGTGGCTGTGATTGACTCATAAACTAACCTATAATAAGGTAAGCATTGTATTTCTTTGAGACTTGCAACAGTTTTTTTTTAGATTATTACTAGAAAATGGCGCCGTGAGGCAAGATGGGGTGATGACTACCCCGTCTTTCCCCAAAATGAGAATGATAAGGTTTTTTTTATTTTGTATGACATTGGTTAGTGTTTTTTTTTATTTGTGTGCTTTTCATAGCTATTCTTTTTAGAATGGTTGCGGGAAGCAGTTAAAGCTGTTTTGAATGGGATATTGGGCTATTATAAAGCAGCTAGACAATTTTCTGTGTCACAGACAACATTAGAAAGAAAAATTAAAGCTGCTCGCTCAGTATTGAATGAAGCATCTGACGAAAATTTACCTATACACATTAAAGTACTATTGGGCCCTAAATCAACTATTTTTTTATAGCTGTGGAAGAAGAGCTTTGTGCCTACTTATTAGAAATGGAAGGAGGGTTGTATGGACTTACAACTAAAGATCTCAAGGCATTGGCGTATCGGTTGACATTAAAAAATAATAAGCCTATTCCATTCAATGCCGAGAAAGAAGAAGCTGATAGAGAGTGGGTCAACGGCTTCCTGAAACGACATCCACAGCCTTCAATTAATAAACCGAAAAACACTTCTGCTGCCAAAGTATCTGGATTCAACAAAGTTGCTGTACAAAAATTCCTTAATAATATATGACTCCTGACCGTATTTACAACTGCGATGAAACAGGTGTTTCTGTTGTGCCTAAACTAAGTCAAAAATAATCACTCAATGAGGTCGCAAATAAGTTGGAGCCATAGTTTCAGCAGTAGGGGACACAAGTCACGGTCGAAGTATGCTTCAGTGCAGCTGGGAACTACATGCCACCCATGTTTATTTTTCGCAGAAAAAGGATGGTTCCAGAGCTGATGGTGAATTCACAAGCTGGTTGTTGGGGCATATGTAGTGATTCGGGCTGGCTGAATTCAGAACTGTTCCTACAATATATTAACAGAAGAAAAAAGATGCGGAACAGAAAAAAACTACACAAAATAGAAATGAAAAAGGGAAAAGATGAATTAAAAAAACAGAAGAAATCTAACACAAAATCTCAAAATAAAATATCACGGAATAGTAGCAGAACAGCGAAAGCAGCAAAACAACCAAGAGTCCCATCAACAGAAAGTGAATGTGAAGAAGATGGGGACACGCCATTTTTTTTTTTTTTTTTATATTATTAAGCCAAGCTCAGGGGATACCCTATGATGCAAAGCACAGCGTGGCAGGAAGGAGATATGGAAAGGATTAAGGGATATGAGGAGAGCGGCGGAGGTGCCGATGTATGTCGCCCTTAAAATTTTGCAGGTTGTATGCCAGAGGAAAGACAGAAGATGGTAGACTCTTCCACATTCGCACAGTTCGGGATAAGAAAGCATCACGGAATTGAAGTGTACGGCCGAAGGTAATTTGAAGGGTAAAAGGATGAGCGCGGGATGCAGCGCGGGTATTCCGTGCAGGAACTATTCTACAAGGGATCAAACTAGATATTTCATCAGAACATTGGCCATGCATATAGCGATAAAGGAGCGAAAGGCATCCAACATTGCGACGGTGCTCGAGCGAGTCGATATGACGAGTAATTGCCACATCGCCAATGAGCTTGCAGGCTCTCTTTTGGACAATATCCAATGAAGCTAAGGCTGTGCGACCAGCCCCGGCCCAGATATGGGAATTGTATTCCATTCTGGGTCTGATGTAGGACTTGTAGAGGAGCGCTATATTTGATGGGCAGAAATATTTCTTACACCTTTTCAAAAAACCAAGACATTTGGATGCTTCTTTGGCAACCGAGAAGATGTGATCTGTCCAGCTTAACTTACTGGAAATATTAATGCCAAGAATTCTTAGTGACGGTGATTCAGAAATTAATGCACCATCAAACGAAATGGGAGTGGTTAAGTGATGGTCTTGTTTTAATGAGATGAGACAGCTTTGGGTCTTAGATGCATTGAATTCGGCGCGATTCACTTTGCCCCAAGCGAGAATATTGTCAAGATCGTTATTCAATGATCTAATCATGCAGTCTCGTTTAACACATGTATGTATTGTATGGACCTGTATTCCATTTCCATTGAAGGATGGATATCGTGCTTAAACTGTGGGAAATGGGCACATAATAGTTGTGCAGGAATCGGCGACGACGATGACGAAGCCACTCTCGTCTGCGATTTCTGCCAGTCCAAGTAAACATTATTTTGTCCTATACTCTATCATCACCCCATCTTACCAGCACCTTGGGGCAAGACGGTGCAAAATACATGGTTTCGATTTTAATTTTCTTTTCTATAATATATAACTAATAGTTCCTAATATTACCAAATATTTGAAGAATATTAAATAGTACTTAATTAAAAAATAAATACGATTCTCTTAATATGTAAACTTTGCTTTTATTGATCTTCAAGCCTTAAGTACCCCATCTTGCCACCCTCTCCCCATACAATGCTTATTTGATAATTTCATGGATTTGTAAAATTTACACTTATTTGAAATTATTAGTATTTTCTGCCAGCAAGTTCATCCATCACATCCGCATTATACTCGCAAAACTATATTTAGTTTTACAAAGTTTGATTCACAATGTAAGCGAGCAAGTTTCAATGGCTTTTAATGAGACTGTTGAATTTTTCTGTGCACCGTAATTTTTTATTATCAAACTTTAAAAAAAAATTGAGAGTGATCTTTCTTTGTATAGGTTATTAGTAAATTGAATAGTCTACCTGTATGCATTAGAGTCTTATAGCCAGTTTCCCTGGAATATTTGGGAGGTTTCGATCCGCTTACCGTAAATTTCACAGATTTTTCTTGATAGTAAAGCAGGCATGCAATTTGCTTGATTACTGAATTTCACATATTTGCATTTTGTTAGTTTTTTATATTTCAGTTGACGATATTTTATTAGAATTTTCTTTATTTCTTTCAGTGAATTCCAACAACAATGTCGTAACAATTGTAAAGTCTATATGCCTAGTTTGAGTTCATATTTCCATAAAACAAGGATTGAAGAAGATCAATGCCCTTAGTGGAGGAATTGTACATGCTTTGTATACTTTAGAATCTTGATTGATTATTTAGTAAATTTCGAGATCATATTTGTCTTTTTCAAATTTGAGTGCAATACATCATTACGGATAATGTGCCACATTATTTACTTTCAACGACCTACGAAGAGCAGCAATCAATTATTGTCGATCTCGTATAGTTTTCATTCTGTTGAGTGTGAGTATACTGCTCTTGCTTCGACTACCTACATCTACATAAAAGCCTTACCTACCCAAATTTGTGCTGCCTTTTCCTATATCATGATAGAGTCTAGCTAATTAAGAATTGGTCTAATAAGTATTTGACCTTTATAACCAGGTCAACGAAATAAAAAGATATAGTTTCCGAAGCTTCGCCTACCTTTTTTAATAATTATTGTTCAGACATTTTTTTTTGTTCGTAAAGGTATTTGTCTCTGAAACAAGTTTTGCTTAGTAAGGTAATTTCTTCGTAAACTAAGTTGTTCGTAAAGCAACACTGAAAAAACAGTTTGTTTGGTTTAAATAAATTTTATTTGTATGGAATAAAATATATATTTAAATACGGTGAAATAAATATCGTATTTCTTTCAAAGAAAGGATTTATTTGAATGATTTATTTCCACCAAATAGGCGTTTGTTTCTTATGATTTATGATGTTTATTTAGGATATTTGTAATTAGTTTGTTGCAAATAATTGACTTGTTTGATTGACACAAATTTTATTTCGCACAAATCGACTGTGGAATGTAAAATCATTGATACATTTGTATCAAATGATTATTTGTTTCAGTCAAATTAATGTTCTTTGATTGAAATATTTTATTTATTTGGAAAAATTAAATATTATTTAGTAACAATAAATCACAATAAAGCATATTTGTTGCAAATAAATATATGTTCCAATAAAATTAATTATATTTCAAACAAACATCATGATAACAACCAAATATCTAACGCAAATCAAACTAGAATTTATACTAAATAAATATTATTTGGTAAGAATAAATCTTGATTTGCCCTGGGAAGCAGGCCTTTACTTCCCGCAAATAAGTTGTGTATTTGGTATTCCGACGATTATCTGCTTCGTTCAAATGAATACATAAGTAAATAATATTCATCGCTTGTACATATATACTCGTACATATGGATATGTATATACTTGAAATCTCGTGTAATTTATATTTACCTGAAGTTTTTAGCTCACTCCCTGAAACAATTTTTTCTTATTATTATAGAATTGAATTGAAAGTCAAAAGACCATTTTTCGGTAATATAAAAATATATTTATTTGCTATTTTTAACAAAAATAAATTCGCTTTCAGAAAAGATTAAGAAAATTATAATAAATAATATATATCACATTGATGAATTCAATTGTTGAATATAGATATGGCACATCGTGCATCACCAAGAAAATGCCCTTTTTTTTTGGAAATTCATTGAAAGATTTAAGTTTCTTAACAGCTACTATCAAAATTAACTACATAACTTTTAATATGATTGTCAACGCCAATTGTATGAAGTTTTTTGTATACAAAATAAACTTCTTCATTTTTATCACAAAAATATATTTTATACACCCAAACACTGTTTCTTCACAAGAATTACAACCGAGTTCAAAAATGTAACCGATTTTATAAAGTATATTGTTAGTCTTAATCCAAGAAAATGACTCAAAATTTATGGAATTCAAGAAGGGGAACAACACAGATACCAGGTCTAATTCCTGAGATGATAAAAGCTTTGGTTTGCTATATTCTTTTATATTTCGTAGATGTGAGGAGGATAGAAGAGTGTAATAGAGTTCTAACTGATATTTAAAAGCCAAAGTATATTCCTGTGGAACGATACAATGTGCACATTGCTTTTACCAATTTTATGAAAGGCCTCAACAACAACTCACACGATGAAGACTTTAAACCGACTGTGACTAAAAAACTTGTACCACTATCTGTAATATGAAATTGTTATCAGTGTATATAAACGTTATTCATACCGAATAACGTTTGTTTCTCTGAAATAAATGTTATTTGAAATAAACAAATGTTAACAGGTACATAGGCACCATGGAAATAACCTTTGCTTTCCTGAATAACATTTATTTCTCTGAAATAAATATCTATTTGCAACGATTAAATAAAATAAATGTAATTACTTGTAACAAATAAATGGACTTCTTAGATCAAAACCAATGTGTTTATTTTCACTGAATAAACTGACTTTTCTCGTTTAAAGAAATATTTATTTGGTAGCAATGAAGATGTTATTTTGGTAAAATAAATTGAGATGACGATCAATAAACAAATTTCCTTAATTTTTGTGAAATTACGTTTATTTCTACCAAATTAGGTTGTCTCAAATAAACGCTGTATTTATATGCAATATATTGGTTTATTTTGGTAGAATTAAGAATATTGATAGCAAATTCGGCATATTTACGGCAAATATAGTACCTTCAAATAAATGCATTGCTTTGCGACAAATGGCGAGAAAAGAATTTTTTTTTTCAGTGAACTTTCGGGTTGAGTTTGTTTTAGTACTCATTAAATAATTTATTTATAGCTCGGCTAATCCGGCGAACGTATATAAAAATGTCAGTAAGCAACCGCGAATGCCTTAAAACTTATATATACAACTTTTTCACATTTTGAAAAAGGCATATATGATTTTTTCGTGAAAAATTTACGTGAAATTATAAATTTCACTCAAAATAAAAGAAAAGAAAATTTTGTAAGTTCAGTAAAGTACACGATAAAGAAAATTATTTCCAAAAAAAAATTGTAATCAATATTTCAGCTATAACTGCTTTTAGCTGATTTTGTGTGCTTATAAGTGTTCAATGAAACCCGAAAGTTGCTTCTTCTTTCTTGCTTTTTGACATCTGCTCTGTCCAGATAACTGTTATCATAGCAGTTTTCTAGTCCTTATATTCCTGACTATTAGCAACACAGCAATGGGCAGTGTCCAAATATATAGCGAAAATCCAATGTTTTGTATGGCAACACCACTAAAGGGTTCCTAGGTTTGGCCCATTTTTGAAATTATACATGAAATTTTTATGAAAACGCCATGCGTGTAATATTAGCTCTATGCATAAAACGTTCTTGCGCAGCACTCAAATATTCAGTGAAAAACCAAAGTTTTGTTGCATGACAACATCAAGAAAGGGTTGCCCGATGGAGTCCATGTCCATACCAAATTTCAGCAATCTACGTTGAAGCGTTCTCAGTTAGTACCCAAATATATAGGGCAAAAAAACTTTATATATATGGCAACGCTACGAAGGAGTTGGCCGATCTTCCGCATTTTCGAACTTAAATTAACTTCTTTTTTACAGTGTATAAAATTTCAGTACTCCATACGAACGCGTTCTCGACAGACAGATGGACAGACGGACATGCAAAAATCTAAATGATTTTTTATAATATGCGTGCGTGTCCAACCCATTTTGCTCTACCAAACTTATTTCTGTACATTTCAAACGGAATGACTACTACCTTTGTACGTTTTATGATTTGGTCTTGGATATATAAATAGTTTTTCAACCCTGAGTGTTTCTCATTCCAACTGTAACTGGTCGAATGTCCTAAAGTATAAAAGGATGTGGAGTCAGTAAAAATGATTCCAAAGATTGAATTAGCAAACTCTCTCTCATAAGCCTTTCCATATCCTTTTTGTGAAATAATTATGTTCCTATTTATCAAACTGATGAGGGGATGCACATTATACCGAAATTTAAAATAGTCCTGGTGTTCTAGAGAGCAGTCATCTCGACCCTGTACATATTCCAAATTATTTCGGTTAATTTCGGACAAAAATGTTTTAAATAATTACTTATTCATTTTTTTTTTTTGTTCACTAGTATAATATAGTCTCCATCATGAATAGGGCTAATGCTTCTCTAGGCTCTATAAAAAGAAGGTTCGGTGAATTTATCTACACTCATATTACCATATCCCTTTTGCTTTTGGTTAGGCTAATTTTAGGTAGTTTTATTAGATTCACTTCCCGAGGACTTCCATCTAATTTCCGTCAATAAATTGTCGTAATGAAATGAAAAAATTTCAAAACTTTTTCGTTCTTGACATTTTACCGGAACTGGTTAGTTACCTTGAATTCTTGTGTGCTTTCAGAAATTCTATTCCCTTTCTCTCCCTAAAATATTATAGCTTCATCGAAAGTCCACATAATAATAATTATGGTACGTCTGAGTATTAAAAATGTTCTACTCTTGTCCAGGATTAAATCCGGATTGCGACGATGATAGAAATTTTTCAAAGCTGTACCAGTACCAATCGAGCTATAGAGGACTTTGCAGGATTCTGCATTTTTTTTTTCTGCCTATTATGAAGCAGCTCTGGATTTATGGAACGTAATCCGTTGATAGGATTCCGTTAACATTCCCTTACGCTCTTAATATGAGCTTTACGATCTTCGTCAGTAACATTACACATAAATACATATATAGTGTATATGTGTTGTATAAACTTACTCCCTTTCCATTATATGTAGATTATGTTATCCTGATATGCTGTTACACAAATACTTGTACTTAGGTAACTCTCATTGTCCTGCTTCACAATATGTATACCGCAATCTTAACAGCTATCCAAGGAACAATTGGTAGATTATTTCGAATAAATAGCGTTTAATATTTGGTATTACCCAGCACGTTTACATAACATACATTTTTCATTTATTTTCCGGAACCTGAAACAGGATGTGTAAGACATTTCTCTATAGAAGAAGTTAGAAGATATCTAAAAGTACAAGAATCACGTAGATGGGCTATCGGACTTACACAAATGTTTTATCATAAGGAAAGGGAAAAAATGTTGAGGCTTTATCTCAGCTGTTGAATATTATTACGTTTTCTTCAAGCTGCACAATACGTGAGCAATGAAGTTTTATAAACAATTTCTGATATATTTCGTATTATGGATCAATCGATCAATGCCACAAGCATTAAGATTTCTGTTATGCACGGAAGATGATATTGATGAGGCATTTCCATGGGAATATATTTAAGTATGAGACACAACAAACAATCCATATAAAACAAATATGTTCATATTATGTAGTACAAGAACCCGGTCTAAATAAATTTATGTGCAACTTTTACTTACTTTGGATGCACACAATTACGTGGCATAAATAGTCATCAGATAACAATGCGAGAGTATACAACTATCAAATATCTAGCATTCGTCGGGCATCTCAATATTGTCAACAAAGCCTTGTTCCCTTTATCCGTCCTTCGTTCTATCTGGAATTGTGTACATATGTATCTTCATAAGGATTTCTGGTACTCTGTAGCATTGGTAGCGGGAGCAAGATTGATTCTGTTCTCAAGAAAAATTCAGATTTATTCAAATAGCGCTACTAATCTAGGACTAACCGCAAACACAAAAGTTATTTCAAGTCGACATAGACTGCCGAAAAATCATGGCAAGATCACAGGAATTGGTATATTCTAGAAAATCTGGTTCGGGTATCTTTTTTTTGAACTCACACAGACGTTTTTAGCAATTTGAACCCTGAGCGAATAAGGACTTCGACAGAGACCATATAAATAGGTACCTCCTGTTGTGTACTTAACTATTACGTTCAGATTCTTGTTTGTTGTGTACGGCAAATCTTTTACGAGATATCTTTGTTCTTTAAGTTACGATATTTCGGGCCGAGAAAAATGTAATAGAAACAGGAAATTATTTTAGTCGAAATTTGTACTGAAGAGGTTATAATAGTAAGCAAATGAAGGAGAGGTAAAAGAAGATATTAATTAAAAAAATTACTGCAAGTTTTTTCTGCATATTAAAAAAAAATCAATTTTTTCGTAAAAAATAAATCTGACATTATAAAAAAGTAGTTAGCTGATTTTTTTTTACTATTGCCTGGAATTAAATTCATTGCAAAAGGATCTCATCAGACTAAATCTGCTAAGAGCTAATTGGATGAGAATGATGATGAGTGGAACTCATCCTTATTCAATTTCCCAATCTATTTTTTCTCTGCAACAGCTTTACCATACTTTCATCCTACTCCCAATGAACTACGTTCTGATGTTGTATTCAAAATTCCTTGCAAAGGCAATAATAACACGAACTGTCCGATGGGCTATGTTGGAACAACAGGGCAATTCCTGAAAAATAGGATTTCGAATCATAAATCCGACTTAAAAGGCGGAAACCATAATAAGACCGCTCGAACGACTCACTGTGCATTATCAAACCATGCTCCAGATTTTGAAAATACTTCTATTCCACATCATGAAAAACATTATAAGAAGAGACTATTAATAGAAGCACTATACATTCAAAAAACTCCAAATACAATGAACAAAAAAAGCGGTACAGATAATATCAATACGATTTACTGCGCGAACCTGGAGAGCTTTGGAAAACGTTAAAGCAACTCAATATTAGTTGAATTTGACGAGTGGTTGGATAACCTCCCACAACACTGTATAGTATCTTTGTTTTTGTCTAAACATCAGTGTTATGTTACTTGTCTATTTATTTATTTATATTGTGTTTTGTAATCAATGGTTTCCTACAGTTTTTATTTATTAATTATCTTGTTAATAGTTTTCTAATGTTTTGAATCCGTAAGTAGATCTTGGTTTTTTAATTTTTATTTTTATTCCAATAATAAACGAATATTTGTAATAGACTCCGTCCTTGAGAATGTTTCGAGACATCGACCGAAACGTCGGAGAAATAATAAAATTCTCAAAAAATAAGAGAGGTGTTTTCCTCCTGACCGCCTAGCCCAAAAATAATCAAATCCACATTTTATAATAACAATTGTAGAATTCTCCAGTAATGGGCTTGAGACATTCCACAGTCTTCAAAGGTATTTAAAAATTCTTTATTTAGTAGAATTTAGATTTTTTTAAAAAACATTTCTTCAAGTATACTTACTTATAGTATATGAAAAATGGAAAAATGTGTGGGTGAAAATATTCTGGAGATCTAAGTCGTCGGAAATAATTCAAAAGAGTTATCCCGTCGCGGCACCAGGTGGAAATCCAACTGTTAATTCTAACTCAATCAATGACCCAGCAACAACGGAAAAACAAGTCATTAATGTAATAGTCAGCACCACCATAAATTGCATTCAACAAAACTAATTGTGTCACCGGAGGTTTGCACCAGTGCCTTTGAATCAGCACTTACCCAGGGATTACACGAGATAGTACAGCTTCATGCAAGCCTCCCTTCCAACGCGACTTTTAAATTTGACAGCAGAAGGCAGTTCGGTTGATGTCTTATCATCTTGCATGTAAGGTCATTTAAAAAATGGCATTGAGGCGTAAATTCTTGTGTATATTGGAAAATTATAGCAATAAATGAAGAAGCACAACGATAAACACCCAAGAAAAAATTAAAGCGAAGGTGTTGGTAAATAATGTAATGCAATGATACCAGAAAATCACATTTTTCCAGTATAAATTTATGAATTTTTCTCAAGCATTTCTTTTCCGCCATCTTGAAAACTGCATAATGTCAAATTATTATCACCTCAGCTGCCATGGTTTTTCATCATACAAGTTCGCTGAAAGCTGTACTGCCAGCATGGCAGTAAAGGTTACATGTGCAAGAAGTATGGCAGTGCAGCTTGCATGCAAGCTGTCCTATTACGTCTAACCCCCGGGTTACACACAACGTGATCGGAGTCATTTGACGAGGAGAAATACCTGGTTAGAGTCAGTTCGCGAGCGATTATTGAAAAATGCCAGCGCGATACTGGACATAGGGCTGATCGGGTTTTGTTTGTATACGTTATTGATTTTTTTTTTTTTTTATTACGCATTACAGCTAACAAGGTTTCCTTGTTAATTGTGTAATAAAATCTAATTTAATTTCTTTCATTTTTTTCTTGCCTCGTCCACACCGCGCGTTACATCGGTCCTTCGACACTGGGTTGGAAGAACGAGTGAACTAATTGTTCTAGAAGGTTAACAAATAAAGCTTTAAATTTATGCATAGTAGATATACAGTGAATAGATCTGTGAAAGAGTGATCAAAAAACTAATTAGTGCAGTTAAATCAGTTAAATATAATAACAAACCAGCGGTAAGTGAAATTTATTTAAAGTCATTGGTATTCCATCAATCCCGGTTTTATTATACTTAATCATTATTTTGTGTTCATCTCACCATACCATTATCCTACCATCTTTTCTCATTGAGTGTGCCCTACCATTTGAAATAATAAATCATGGACAGCCTTGAAAAAAGCCAAGTGTTTGTTCAACATGAACTAGAAAAATTAATGAAAAATTTGAAAAAAAGCTTCTAAACAACGACGGCCAGAAGGTTATTCAAAGAAACTCCTTGAGAATATAGAAGGCCTGTGGAATAACTGCAGGACTAAACATAAAAATCGTTTAGAACTTCATAAAGAGGGTGATTACAAAAAGCCGTTTGAACAAGATATTTTCTCCGAGATGGAAGAAAGCATGCGGCACAATTCAAGGACAATTAAATCAATTTTCTCCAATAGTTTTCCCCAATACAGAATCAGTAAAATCGACTGAAAGCAGCGGGTACCTTGCATAAATATTCCATGCTTCTCTGGAAGCTGTAAAGCATGATCTTTATTTCAGGATTTATTTGAAAATATAGTGCATAAAAACACGTCCATATCCATTGTTTAAAACTTTCTCTATTTAAAAACCTGCCTATCATTGAAGCTGAACAAGTTATTCGACAGCTACAAATTACAGAAGATAATTATCGTGCTCATGTTTACCTAGCCTCTGATTATATCAAATTCCCCATGTGTTCTAAAAATCATCGACTTAAAGATTGCCAAAAATTTATTAATATGAAGGTTATAGTACGATACACTATTATGAAAAGTCAGTCTCATTGTCTCAATTGTTCTACCTCATCACATACCACCTGCAAGTGGCCCTGCAGTAGACACCACAATACTATGCTACATTTTGATCCAAAATATAAAAATGTGAAAACATTCTCAGGAGCAAACCCATCTGCAGCAGAGCAGTACAAATCAGTACATTACGATGCTAAAAATGGAAATGCAAAAATTTAATTGCATTCAAATGCAAGATCATTTACACCAAGACTAAATGTGGATCACCAAAAACACCTTGTCCAGCTTGGATCTCCATGAAACCTAGAAGTTAATATTATAGTTGATTCAGAATTCGGTAATAATCAGCTTTTGCCCATTATATTACCTCAAAATAATCAAATCAATATTATAAATGGAAGTCACAAGAAAACAATATTATTTGGAACTGCACTGGTGCGTGTTAAATCACCAGGAATCGGAGACCAAATTTACGAAGTTCAGTGTCGGTCACAATTCAACCTAATTTTGACTCTGAATATAGTGAACCATGTGAGCTTAATATGCTATTGGGACCTGAAATCTATGAGGACATATAACTAGGGGGTTAGCAAAAGTTCCTCAAGGCAATCCCGTTGCCCAAGAATCTGTGCTGGATTGGATTGTGTCCGGGCAATTTTAGATACTAATTTTATTAAAGGAAAGAATGCTCTTCATTTAAGAGTAGAGCCAACCAGGGATATGTATCAGGACGAAAATCTTGACACGTTATTGCGAAAATTGTGGGAAATTGAGAGTATGCAAATTCAACCAAGACTTAACCCTGAAGAAGAAACTTGTGAAAATTTGCTCGAAAGCTTTTATTATAGAAACAGTGACGGCCAGTATAAGTGGTAAAACTTCCATTCAAAGGCGACAGAAAGACAGCTGAGTTAGGAGAGTCAAGCTCTAATGTAATAAGGTGATTGAACCAAATGCAGAAAAGACTTTCGAAATAGCCCGAATTACAAGCTCAGTATCAAAGTTTCATGCACGAATATTGATTACTCGGTCATATGCAAAGAGTGGTAAATGAACGTAAACCATCTGTAATTACATCCTATTACTTACCGCATTACCACAAAAGTGAGGGTAGTGTTTAGTACCTCCTGTAAAACGACGAATTCAAAATTCCTCAAAGGTTATCTTCTGGTGAGTTCTGCATTACAACAGGATCTCACTAATATTTTACTCAGCATTACATCGTTTTCACAGTAGATATAGAAAAGATGTATCGCCAGATTTTAATAGCATCGGAATACACAAATTACCAAAGAATATTGTGGCGAGATAACCCTGAAAAGGAATTACAAGAATTCGGCCTACTAACTATTGCCTATGGCACTGCATGTACACCACACTTAGTAATTAAAATTATTAGGCAATTGGCACTTGAGGAGAAAGACTGCTATCCACTTGCAGGTAAAGTGGTATTTAGGGACTTTTATGTTGATGATGTTATGTCAGGAACAAACATGTTAGAGGAAGCTTTGGATATTCAAGACTAAATGGGAAATATGTTAATATCAAGTGGATTCAATCTGAGAAAATGACTGGAAGTCGATAGGAGCTCAATAACCAATCCCTTCAATATTGATCTAAGTGAAACTGTAAAAGCCTTACAAATTCATTGGAACCTGATCACAAATACATTTGAGTTTAAGGTTCCAATAGACCTTGAGTTGATACCACCACTATTCGATTCTCTTGGATAGCTTGCACCCACCGTAATCTTCACATACTTGGCTGGCAAGCCTGGGGTGGGATGACAAACTTCCTGAGCAATAGCATAAGATTTGTCATATCAATAGAAACATCCTCTCCTCACTTGGGGAGATCACAATACCAAGATGGACACATTCTAGCCCCAAGATACAATCACTTCAAGTACACGGGTTTTACGGTGCATCCATTCAAGCTTGCGCCGCAGTTGTATATACAAGATACCAAAATAAAAACAGAAATGTAGATATTTCACTACCAGCTATGAACACGAAAGTAGCACCAATCAAGCAAATAACACTACCCCGATTAGAATTACGTGGTGCCGTGCTACTTAGTTAGTTACTAAAACAATCCAGCTGACTGTGCGTCTAGAGAAGCTGCACTTACAGATCTAAAGTTTCATCCATTGTGGTGGTCTGAACAGTTTTGGCTTAAAAAGCCGATTGAATGATGGCAAAAAAAAAATTCCGATATTTGAAATACTATAGATCTTGAAAGTAGAACAACAACCTGGTTCCTAACAGATATAAAAGCACTGAGTGTGCTGTAGTTACTCATTTCTCGTCACTTAACAAAGCTCAGCGTGTGATGGTGTACTGCCTACGATCCTAATTTAAATTGCGCATGAAAACCATGCACAGAGGTCATTTGCCCTGCCAGAAATTAAAAATGGCAATGAAATATCTTATCAAACTATTTCAAGAGGGAGACTTTTCAAAAGAGATTTCCATGTTGACAAGAATTTAAAACATACATAACGATAGTCGCATACTGAATCTGCATCCCTTTATTGACCCGGCAGAACTATTAAGAGCAGGTGGAGGACGTTTACGAAACGTAGATTTAACGTACGACAAAAAATTCCCAATGATCTTCGCAGATAAAGATAAATTGATTAAATTGATAATTGATGATATCCATAAAACCACTTTACACGGGGGAACGCAATTAACACTAAACATGACTAATAAAGTGTACTGAATCCTGCGGGCACGCAATACAATTCTCCTCAAAATTCACAAAGTAAAACAGCCTTTTTTACACGCAGGCGTGGATTTTGCTGCTCCAAATATAATGGGAGAATTCAAGTGTCTTGGCGAAGTTAAGACCTCAAAGGCTTATATTGAAGTATTTGTATTGCTTTACAACGAGAGCAATCCACCTTTAGGCTATAAGTCCTTTGTCCGCTGTTGCATTTCGTCATTCTACAAGCAGACGAAGTCTGTGAACAAATATATGCAGTCACTGTGAAAACAATTTTATCGGAGCTAAATCGCAGTAGGTTCAAACGCGATACCCTTTTGAAATGGGACTTGCGCAAGATATAAAGGAGGTTTGGCCAACAAAAGCATTGAGTGGTACTTCATACCTGCAGCTTCACTCCACTTTGGAGGCTTGTGGGAAGCTGGAGTAACATCCACGAAATTTCATTGAAAGCGTGCCTTATAATAGTCAATTTTAACTTTAAAAGGGTTGGCCACGATGCTGACACAAATGAGGCATGCCTTAACTGTGGTCCCCTATGCCCTATGATCCTTGACCCTGAGGACTGTACCGCACTTACTCCAGAGCACTTTCTCGTGCGAGATCCACTATCAGTCGTCCCAGAACCTAGTTTATTAGATACATGTGTGCCACCTCTGGAGGCCATTGTCCAACGAATGCAATAAAAGTTTTGGAAAAAATGGCCCATTGAGTTTCTGGGATGACTACAGCAACATTCTAAATGGCTGAAGGAGCAGGCAAACGTGTAAATTGGCAACTTGGTCTTGGTTAAAGATGAGAGGCTGCCACCATGCAAATGGCTATTAGGCTGAATAATTGAACTCCACCCTGGTGCAGATAAATTGTTGAGCGTGGTAACAATTAATTGTAAGGACATCAAATTAAAACGACCAATCACTAAGATTTGCCTACTACCGATGTAAGACAACAGGGTAGACGATATGATAGTTGAAAAAAAAAACCCAATAACCTCCCACTCGAACATATTCCGTCTATCATACATTCCAAAATATGCAGTTCAGAGAGTCGTACCAAAACTATAATTACCAATACTCGGAGCTGTTAAATTCAAGTACCATTAACATAATCATTCCCAATACCAAGTATTTAAGAATTGATAATTACTATTGAAATTAAAATTTTTCAGTCCCATTCCTGGAGATGCAAATAATACTTTAAAATAAAGGAAAATAATTGATTTTGCGGTTCCATTACAAAAATACTTAGAAATACCCAAAAGCATTTGGGCATTACTCTATAATTCCTTTCTGTTCTTCTCAAATACTTTACATTACTTTTAATTACTTCGAAAACTTCAGTACTAAACATCATATTGTACTTAATTATGGAATAAACTAGATCAATTTTGTTTTTAATTTTATTATAAAAAAAACTTTTTCCTGTTTTCGAGGTGCAATAAAATTAAGTACGTCTAGAACGTTTGCTTTCAAAAAAATAGCAAGCGAAAGGTTAAAAATCAAAGTCACACTCTAGGAAAATATTTATTATTTGCAATTTTTTCATATTCCAATTTGCAATCTCATAGAAAACAATAGTCAAACTTAGTTAAACGCACTTTATATTAGTAGAAATAGCACACCAAATAGTAAAATATACAATAGTACTCAGCCTAACTATTAAACATAATATATTTTACTATTTTCTAAATAATTAAATAAGCTTCTTTGAAATAGAACATTTTTTTCCTAACCGGATATCCAAAATACGTATTTACTAGTAAATGGAACGTATTAATATTTTGTAAATGAATAATTTAACCATTTTGAAGTACTATTACAAATATTTATATTTATGTAGATTTTGATTTTAAACAGTTAAATCAAGTTGGATTTTGTAATATATTGACGCAAAAAATGATGCAAACAAATGTTGATACTCAGAATGTCAATGTGCTACAATTACTAACACCGGAATTCGTCAACCAATTAACTGACAATTTAAGAACCGGTATTCTGGGATTAGATTTAATAGGTACCACCATTATATTCATCATCGACACGATATCAATGCGAAGGTTCTCCAAGCTATATATGATTGGAGTTCAATAACAAGCGCTTTGATACACAGATATCATCGACAGCAGCCTGCCCCTCGGTCAGTTGTAACTTGAAAGGAAGCTATATCCATAGCTTTATTAAAAGCCTGTTATTATCTCCCTTCCCAACTTATTAAATTTGCAGTAATTCCCATATCACTAAGCACCATAATCATGGACCAATATTCTTAATATAGTTTCACAATGATCTTTTAAGTTTCTTAACGGCGAGTCGAGGTGCCTTAAAACCTCCCATTCCCAGGCTAGCAATAAGTTTCAGACAAGAAGGAAATGCCGCTGTAACTAGTTCGTCAGTCATTAGTCAATGTTAAATCTAGCTAAAAAAAACAAGATATATTTTATAAAATATAATCTACTTTAATATATCATTTTACATTTTTTTATTGTCTCGTCCGCACCACGTGTAACACCAACCTACGCATTCTCTCCTAAAAATTCTTGAAAAAGAGCAAAAATTATATGATCTGTGAAAAAAAAAAAAATTTAAAAAAGAAATTCCATATTTTTTCAAGTACTTTTTAAATTCTCTTGAAGAGTGGAGAACGACGAAATTACAACTACCTATGCAATTCATGTTAATGGATTTAAAAAATTTTACAAGTAAATTACTGGGGAATTGTAGAATTTCAATTAAAAAGTAAAATTCCTTTTAATGAAATTGGAAAACTATTCAAGTCAATTACTGAGAGATTGAACATAAGACCAGTATAAATTACAATTCCAAACAATTGGGCTTATAGAGTAATTCAATCATTAATCAATCAATCATTTCTAGATATCTCTGCTGATAGGTCTTATTATAAACATACTGTCCGAATCAGTTCGACTCATGCATTATAAATACAGTTATAATCAAATCTATCCAATCATCTCAAAAATAAAGAATCTTACTTCGGGTCTCGACTGAAGTTAAGATAAGACTTCAAGCCGAGTCGCAACAGACTTAAACAATATTATCTCGGGTCTCGACTTAGATAAAATTACTTACATTAGCACTTTATATCTGATCTCAACGGGAATAAAGAATTGTTCCAACCAATGATTAGATCAAAGGGTTTTAACATTAAATTATAGCCAATTCCTCAAGTGCCAAGTATTAGGTCGTTGACTACCAGCAACTTATAACATTTTGTTTTATTTATATACTATATCTATTTTTTTATATATTTAAATTTTAAGTGCATATCTTTCATATATAATATTTTAACTTTATATTCATCTTATATAGTACATAATATACATATGTTGTATTGTTGACAATCTTACATTACAATTCTCTAACGATAAGTGTGCTTTACAGTTCTTTTAATCTCTGAACTATTAATTTTTATATAATCCTGTATTGATAGAACTATTCGGAAATTTTACAAAATAAGTATGCTAGTTTTAAGGAAATAGAAGACTGATCTTAATTCACAATTATCAGTGCATTCATTTCATTTTTCACTTAATTCAAATTTGCGTATACGTTCTAAAAACGGGCAATACATTTTATGATCCCTCGAGCCGGATCTAAGGTCTAATGGTTTACTTTCGCAATCCTTTAAACATCTCTGCACTTCAAAAACTTTTGGGCAACCAAGCCATCTCTGCAATAATCTTCGAAGAATCGTTCAATAACTACAACAAAACTGATATAGAAAAATGAACACGGAAGGACTTAGGACTTATTTCTGAGCGGTTAACCGCTCAAAGCGAAGCTTTGTCGGATTATAAGACTACTCATTATATAATTGTCCAAACCACGCAAGTTTTCTGAAGGTAGTGGACTTCAAAGATGTAGATTTGAGTGTAATGATCAGTAAATAATTTGGGAGGGAGGGTTTTTACGCGATATATGAACAGGACTTGAAGAAATGGCTTATTTGAAGTTTTGCTTGATTATTTTTATATCATAAATAGATGAAATCGTAAATAAGAGGGTCATTTCGTTACTACAGCTTAGAAATAATTATAGTATGGTAAAATAGATTGATGGACATGCATATACCGTATGCATTATACAAAAGACATGTTTTAAGTGGACATCTAAGAATTACATTTCTATAGTGGCTTATGTGATCGATATATTGAAGTCTATATACAAATCTTATGCAATTATTAAATGCGATCCCTAATTTTGACGAATAGTCACAATATGGGCAATGAGAGTCAAATGCCTCGAAGTCTGTTATACACATTTCTCTACAAACTTTTTTTATGCAATCACAGCAGTTTATCAGTGTAGCATTATACCAAGTTTACTTACATGCTCTAAATGTGAAGGCGAGGTATTTCCAAGAACTATTTTCGCTCAGGATCACTGTTGACTTTAAATATGCAATCTCCAGGCAAGCCAGTAGGACAGCTGATAAACCTTTGCACATCCCTCGCATATATACTTATTTATATATAAGCATAACGAATAAGTTCTGGTAAATCAGTTACCTAAAGACTTAATAATAGCGGCCCTTGAATAGAACCTTAGGGGATTGCACATGTCATATTTATTGCTTTAGAAAGGCAGTTTTGAGTTTTCACTTGTTGTATGTGCGTTAGGAACTTTAAAAAATGCTTCCAAAACGTGTTTTTTTTTTTAAATATCTCAGTAAACCTTTCAAATACTTTAATACTTTAATACATTTGATCGCCTGTCAAGGTTATACATACCTACGATTTAATGAAAATAACCATTGAATAAATAACTAATAAGGAAACGGCATATCGGGTGAAAACGTAATCCAGCAAACAAATTGAATCGAAAAAAAACCCGAAAGTAACTTGCCATGGGCAAGCATAACCCTCAAAAGCGATATTGCCAAATGCTCGTTTGTAATTTAGGCGGCGGACTAAACGGACATAAGAAAGCAAGCCAAAAAATGTAATTTATAAGTAATTCGCCTTTTCCTTATCAAAAGCAAGTATATATATTTTATATACTTGCGAACTGCGAGGGTTGGGTAAATTACTTTTAATTTACCAATTTCAACTTATTTTTAATGTGTCTGGATTGACATTTTGTAATTTATAAACCTAAGGTAAATTTTTTCTTTAAATATTTCCACAATGTATTATTATAATTTTATTACAATTATAAGTTCGCTGCCTTGGCAAACACAATGCGTCAGCAATTGTAATGAATTGTAAAAAGCATTGTTGAAAAATTTAATAAGAGCGAATTAGATAGAAGAAATCATGCAAATTTGCACGAGGCTTACTAAAAGCGAGAAATAGGCAATTGTTGAAAGAGAGGCAATCATATACACACTTTAAATGAAATTCTGACATTCCGAAGGGGAACATTTTTTATAATCCAAATTTCTGTAAAATAAACAAATTTTTAGCTCCCCCTCATTTTCAGATAATATTTCTTAGCGTTGCCTTTGTATGACTGGAATAATTTAGGCACAAATGACAATTAAAATGTAAACAAACAAAACGGCATTGATAAAATGTTAAATTTTTTGCCATGTCTGTTTATTTTTATAGTAATTAGTAAAGCTATTAAAATTACTTGAAGAATGCTTTCCCACGACAATAACTCCGTTCGTTTCTGCAGCACAGCACAGCGCACTTCTTTATGATAACTTAAGACTCCGGAGTCTCTATTACACAAAATATTGTTCAGAAAAGAAAATTTCGGACTTATTTCACACTACTATTACGTAAAAATCACGTTTAATTATTTATTTTTCACAATATCGCGAATTCAAATCCGGGAACTTCTTTTCAAAATTATGATATGTCAGAATGTTGAACTGACACAAAATATCCACTAGGCCGTCTTGTCATTTCTCTCCCCCCCCCCCCCCCTCCCCGCCCCGCCCCCCCCCCGACCATCGGTCGCACGGTCATTGAAATGCTTAAACACGTACACTGTATTCGCACGATACCCCGCTTCCTTGTTAGTTATTTATTCAATGGAAAACAACAGATGAGTATAATTTAATTCCTAATCCTGTCAATTATGTAGTCGACCGCAGGACGCACCGGTGCTCATTCAGTTGGGTTTTGTTGTGTGTGAAAGTCTTTTCGGATAGGTATAGCCATGATTGATTGCAGTTCATAGGAAAGCGCCTGTAATAACTATGCAAATAAAATCTCTGAGCCAAAAACATGCTAAAATGTTGTGTTCTATATCAATCAAGACATTTTCAAGTTCATGCCAATAACAAGTCAAATAGTCAAGAAGAGGACTAATGACAGAAAGAAATATGAAAATCATTATTAATGTCTCCGGAAATAATAACGGGCTTGATGTGCTAAACACCCTGAATGACGTTGATTTGTTTTTGTCACTTATTGTTTAGAACTGAACACGTAATACTGTCAAGGATCCCAGCAACTCAAAGGTGTAGGTTTCCCCTATTGAGACGGAATGGAATAAGGAATGCTACATACTTACTTACTTCATCTTATCTTCCAAGCGCTCTTTCTGAAAAAAATATTGCATCCACCACTCTAAAAATAGTCTTTACTGGATTGGGCCTAACTCTATGTCTGTCACAGATAAGGTGGTACGAAATATTTCAAGCAATATGGTCTGTACGAATAACTACCATTGAAACCATGCAAACCCCACATCTTATTAGTAAAAAGAGAATACAATGGCTTGTCCGTGCTTATGAGGTATACTACTTTTTACTGTACCTGCATACATACATATATACCTACATACACATATTTATATCAGGAGTAAATATGACATAAAAATGAATCTTTGTGTAAGAAACCTAACAATTTTAGTGGAAATGATTATGAGGAGGACCTTTAATTCATTACCCCTATAAATCACAATGCTATATGGGCTGAAAGCAATTGATGGAGGTCCTATGTGATATTAAGTTCTGTGGGGCCTTTCCTCTTGAGAATGTACGAAGGTGTTTTTACAGTGGATCAGATTTCTGCTATGATTTGATGTAATATATCAACTTCTAGCTAAGCACTATCTATCCAACAATATACACACACATACATCAATGGATATGAAAGGAAATAAATGTACTCACGTTGCTTGTTTTTATGATGCTGAAAGATAAGCCCGGTCTTACTACCTACCGTTAATAGGTTTTTATGTTACATTTTTTATTTTTTTTATTTCTAGCAAAATGTTATTATGAAAATGATGATATGATTGATATGTTTATGTTTATTTGAAAGTTGGAGTTGCCAACTGAAATATAGTTATTTCATGTTGTATTATAAAAATTTCAGTACATATTTGGATACCTACTGCTTATGAACGCATTAACGTGTAGAGCTAAAATTTTATGAATGATTTTTACGTAGAAATTCTTGGTCTGACATCAAAAAGAAGACAAATTGGGCAAAGTCTTTGTAGAGTTGCCACAAATATTTGAGCACTGGATCAATAATTACATTAAAATTTTCTGTGGAATTCTCAAAATGAATTAAATCAAAAAATCTTTTCGTAACGTTTCCATATACAAATTTTGATTTTTCACGTATACTTTAACACAATATCCTATGAAAATTGTAGCCTCCTAGGGGAATTGGTCTAAAAATAAATATCAGAAGTAACAATTTAACGAGTATTGCCAAAATTATTCATAAAACAATTATAGATTTTTTTCTAATATTTGTAAAATAGATGGAGATTTTTTCTCTTTTTCTACTATGTGGTATTAAAATGAAACTATTACAGCAGCAAATTAGTAGAGTTTTAATTGATAAAACTGATGTTTTTTTAGGCACTTTGTAGAACACTTTGGTAATCATCTTTTTTAAAAAGATAGTTAGCTAAACCTGACTATCGTAATATTTTAGAATTTGAATTTTACTGTAACGGTCATTATAAATCCATACATAAGAGGGGGCTATTATTCATGAAATCTAACTGATCGTTTACCAAAAATGAACCTTTACGACTTTCATTATTAATGTAATATATCTCGTATTTATCTTGGACTTTTCCACCATCCATGTTTTTTAAAAGTTGTAATTTATTTAAAGATGTGGTATGACTAGTATCAACTAAATGCTTGCTTATGCCTGATGTTGGTCTATTATAGAGTGCCGATGATACGTGTTCTTTGTACCTAATTTTTAATGAGCGCTTTGTTTAACCAATATAGATTGCATTGCAGTCACTACACTCAATACTATAAATTCCGCTCTTATCTAATTTATCAACTTTCGGTTTTAGTTTGTTGTTAATGAAAAAAAATTTTAAAGTTTTTTTTATTATAAAAAGCTGGTGAAACGTTATATTGTTTTAACGCGGATTTAATTTTATTCGAAGTTTCCTTCAAATATGGGATTTTTTTCCAAATTTTTCTATCTTGTGTCCCTTGTGGGTAAACAAGATTAAGTGCATATTTTTTGTTTTTTGACCTTAACATTTTATAAATTAAATTATCTGAATAACCGTTCTTCATAGCAATTTTTACTATTGTCTCGAGTTCCCTTTTAAAATTATTTTTACTCATAGAAATCTTAAGCAATCTGTCTAGCATCGAATGGAAGGATGATTTTTTTATAGATTCAAAATGTTGAGAATCATTAGGAATTACAACATTTGTGGAAGTAGGTTTCCCAAATATATCAAATTCAAATTTATTATTAATAATTTTAATGTTAAGGTCAAGGAAATTTAAATTATCATTGCCATACTCTAAAGTAAACTGTAAATTTTCGTGAATAGTATTTAAAATTTTGTTTAAAAACATATACAACTGTCGCTCAAAGCACGTCCATACACAAAAAACATCATCAACATAACGATACCAGCACAATACATTATTAACTAAATCACAGCCTGAATGAAAAATTTTTTGTTCTATTTTATTCATATAGAATTCAGCCATTAAAGGTGATAAGGAAGCACCCATGGCTAAACCATCCATTTGACTATGGAAATTTCCGTTAAAATAAAAGTAATTTTGGTCTAAACATATGTCAATGAGCTGTTTAATATTGAATGATCTATCCCTTTCCACGATCTTATCTTCAACTTCAGCATATAAGTAAGGCTTTAGTTTTTTTTTAACGCAATGGAAGGAAACAAACTACAAACATCAAACGACAAAAGCTTAGCATTTAATGGTAAATTCAAATTATTAATTTTGTTAACGAGATCAGTACTATTCTTAATGGAGTATTTGTTTTCAAAATCTAACAATTTGGGTAACATTGTGCTTAATTTTTTCCCAATTTTTGTGAAGGTGCATTGAAAGAAGAGGATACTGGTCTTGTTGGAGCACCTGGCTTATGCAGTTTGATTAGACCATATACTATGGGAGCAGAGGGGTTATTTACTTTCAAAGAGAATTTATCTTTTTCGGTAAAAATTGGATATGCTGTATTTATTATGTTTTATTTATTGCCTCCCAATCGTGTATTAATGGTTCAAAAACAGTTCGTCAAGAGTAATTCTTGCTATAGGTTTACAACATCAGAAATCAACTCTATAATAAGAGGTGTTATTTTAATTAGTCCGCTATTTCGGTAGATGTCACTTTTGGAGCTGTCATTTTTTGACATTTGACAAGTACAAACTACGCCATTAATAAAAATGGAACGGTACACGATTCAACAACGCATTGAAATTATTAAAATTCACTATAAAAATGGTGAAAATGTGGCAGAGACGGTTCGTAAAACTCGAAGCACCTTGTCGGACCGCAATACTGAAATTGGTAGAAAAATTCGAGCTGTCGGGACAAGCTAGTGATGCGAAGAATAAAACCCGTGCACGTCGCTCAAGAACAGCCGAGAATATTGCTGCTGTAGCCGAAAGTGTTGAAGAAAACCCAGGTTTGTCCATTCCTCGTCGTTCTGTGGAATTGGGCATTCCACAAAAGTCATTACACCGAATTTTGCATAAAGATTTGGGTCTTAAGGCTTATAAAGTTCAGTTAACAGAAGAACTCAAGCCGGCCGATCATCAACAACGTCGAGTCTTTGCTGATTGGGTCCTTGAAATGCATGAAAATGATCCGGAAATCCATCGAAAACTCATCTTGAGTGATGAGGCCCATTTCCACCTCGATGGCTTCGTCAACAAGCAAAATTGTCGCATCTGGGGCTCGGAAAACCCAAGAGTTATTATTGAAAAGCCTCTCTATCCTCAACGTGTGACTGTTTGGTGCGGTTTATGGTCCCGCGGGGTCATTGGACCTTACTTTTTCGAAAATGAGGCTGGAGCAACAGTTACGGTAAATGGATTGCGCTATCGACAGATGATTAATAATTTTTTATGGCCGGAATTGGATGGTATTGATCTGGATAACGTTCACTTTCAACAAGACGGCGCTACGTGTCATACAAGCAACGAAACCATTGATCTTTTACGGGAAAAGTTTCCGGACCGTGTTATCTCTCGAAGAGGTGATCACAATTGGCCACCGAGATCTTGTGCCTTAATACCTTGCGACTTCTTCCTTTGGGGCCACGTGAAAGAGAAGGTCTACACCAACAGCCCAGCGTCGATTCAAGACCTCAAAGATGAAATTCGTGAGGCTATCGAGGACATAGGGCAGCCACTTTGCGATTCGGTTATGGAAAATTTTATGAAAAGGATATGGTCCTGTAGGCGTGGTCGTGGTGGTCATTTGGCTGATGTTATTTTCCATTATTAACAGCGACCTTCCTCTATATAATGAAATAAAGATCCGATCATTTGTCTAAAAAAATGGCATTTTTCTTTGAATATCAAAATAACACCTCTTATTGGAAAACCTTAGTGGTAATACCTCGACTTTAGACATTCTTACAACAAGAGAAATTCATCACAAATTATATAACACCTTAATAAATATAATAAAATTTGCAAATTTATACGGCTAAACATGCACGTTATAAAGATAAAAATTAAATTAAATTTTACTATCTAAAATGTAAAAATTCACAATACTGGACTCTGTAGTGGCGAGAACATGAAAAGTTTTCAATGTCTTCACTGACAATGTGTTCCTTTGGTAATCAAAAAATACCAAGTGATGACCTGTTCTATACCCCATTAGTTACAGTATGTGATAGTTGAAACAGGGTTTGGCTGTAGTGAAGTTGATAGCAGTTAGGTATTTAGTCCAATTTTTACAATAGAATCAAATGCTATTTGCCTGATGAAATGTCACTGAAATTGTTTTAATTCACCTTGTAATTGATAATAACAAATCCGATGTCCTACGTATCACAAAGCAATCAGCGGCTTGATCTTCCGAGGATTACTTTTATGTTTTTTCACAGTATTAAAAAAATGTAACATTGGGAAATTCAACAGCATGTCCTTGGAAAAAAATCTCATGGATTAATTGAATAGTAAAATGCAGATGCGTTTATGAAAATTTATGAAAATGCCACAAATTTGAACCAAATTAAAAAAATTTTTAACATAAGCTTTTTGAAGTTAATAAGCAGAAAATAACGGTTTCCGATTTTTAAAGTTCTACTTATATCTACCACAATTCGACGCAATAATTTGTTTTACTTGCATTTTACCCATTAACAAAGCAATCTATTGCATTAAATTGTCACAAAAATAAGTAGAATTTTAAAAATCGAAACACGTTATTTTCTGCTTATTAACTTCAATAAGCTTATGTTAAAAATTTATTTCATTTAGTTCAAATTTGAGGCAGCCCCACCCCGCAAACCAGAGAAATTAAACAAAAAAATCATTGAATTTTCATTTTTAAATCACTTTCAATAAAAATTGCGGGACAAATTTAAGCGTTATTTTGTTGCCTTAGTTGTTTACATAATATTACATGAATCAATTTGCGATTTATTCAAAAATCTTAATGCCCCACCCCATCTTCCAAATTGTGCACCGAGCTGTCTTACTTATGACAGCGACCCAGCCTTAAGGTGATAAAGGATTAATTACTATCCTCACTCTGTAAAACCATGTAAATCAAATATTTACTACTTCGACCACTCCAATGGTGTTTTTCTCATAATCAAATATTTTCTATGTCAAAAATTATGAAACAGGTAGCTGCTGTTATCTCCTCTCACTAAACTATGGAGCTCCTCAGGAATCAATTCATAGAACACTGCTTTTTAGTCTGTAGTTTTATAATCTGCTGAAAGTAATAATTCACTCCATCAATATTCAAATATATCTAGAATACTCTCTACTGATTCTAGGGGCCCACCAATGTATTGTTCTGCTAGATATACATATATTCATAGCAGAACCTCTTCTGGGCAGAGCATCAGCTGCCTGGTTTCCAGGCATGTGTCAGTGACCAGGCACATAGCAGTAAAAAGCTCTGTGATTAGCACCCAGTTTTCCGAACTCACAGCGGCATCCTTGCTCTAGTCGTACGTGGTCGTACTATAATGTCCTCGAATTCAGAGCTTTGATTACAGCTAGGCTGTCGATATAAATCCTTAAACTCGATCACTAGGTACATCATAAGTTGTAACCAGCAGCCTTGCTGCTGTAAATATAACCAGAACCTCCGCTTGGAACACACGACAGTCATCTGGTAGGCGGTATGACTCCTGTGTTTTGGGAATGCTGAGTTCACCCCGGCTCCCACTCATACATCCATTCTGGAACCGTCCGTAGTTTTGTAAAAATATAGCGGCACACTAAAAAATCTATTACTTATTTACAGAAGAAAAAAACTCTGTTAAGTTTTGAAAAAAAAATATGCATATATTTTTAGTAATTTTTTTGGACATTTCTAAAGCAGGTTAATGTGATATCTGACCTTGATGTTGAGAACAGAGCTTGCTTATAAAGGGTTTTCCAATAAGTGGTGTTATTTTGATATTCAAAGAAAAATGCCATTTTTTGAGATAAATGACCGGATCTTTATTTCATTATAAAGAGGAAGGTATGCCGTTAATAATAGAAAATAACATCAGCCAAATGACCACCACGACCACGCCTACAGGACCATATCTTTTTCATGAAATTTTCCATAACCAAATCGCAAAGTGGCTGCCCTATGTCCTCGATAGCCTCACGAATTCCATCTTTGAGGTCTTGAATCGACGCTGGGCTGTTGGCGTAGACCTTCTCTTTCACGTGGCCCCAAAGGAAGAAGTCGCAAGGTGTTAAGTCACAAGATCTCGGTGGCCAATTATGATCACCTCTTCGAGAGATAACACGGTCCGGAAACTTTTCCCGTAAAAGATCAATGGTTTCGTTGCTTGTATGGCACGTAGCGCCGTCTTGTTGAAAGTAAACATTGTCAAGATCAATACCATCCAATTCCGGCCATAAAAAATCATTAATCATCTGTCGATAGCTCAATCCATTTACCGTAACTGTTGCGCCAGTCTCATTTTCGAAAAAGTAAGGTCCAATGACCCCGCGGGACCATAAACCGCACCAAACAGTTACACGTTGAGGATAGAGAGGCTTTTCAACAATAACTCTTGGGTTTTCCGAGCCCCAGATGCGACAATTTTGCTTATTTCCGAAGCCATCGAGGTTGAAATGGGCCTCATCACTCAAGATGAGTTTTCGATGGAATTCCGGATCATTTTCATGCATTTAAAGGACCCAATCAGCAAAGTCTGTTGATGATCGGACGGCTTGAGTTCTTGTGTTAACTGAACTTTATAAGCCTTAAGACCCAAATCTTTATGCAAAATACGGTGTAATGACGTTTGTGGAATGCCTAATTCCAAAGAACGACGAGGAATGTACAAACCTGGGTTTTCTTCAACACTTTCGGTGACAGCAGTAATATTCTCGGCTGTTCTTGAGCGACGTGCACGGGTTTTATTCTTCACATCACTAACTTGTCCCGACAAGGTGCTTCACGACTACCCAAAATTGTTCGAGTTTTACGAACCGTCTCAGCCACATTTTCACCATTTTCATAGTGAATTTTAATAATTTCAATGCGTTGTTGAATCGTGTATCGTTCCATTTTTATTAATGGCGTAGTTTCTACTTGTCAAATGTCAAAAAATGACAGCCCCAAAAGTGACACCTTCCGAAATAGCGGGCTAATTAAAATAACACCTCTTATTGGAAAACCCTTAACAATCTATTATTCTAGTGAAAATAACAAAACTTAACAGAAATCTACTTACATTTACATTAATTTAACGAAATAAAGAAAATAAGGAAGTAAATAATTAAATATTAAATATAAAGAAAAGAGAAGAAACAAGAGTAGAATACTAAATAAATGAAAAAATTAAACGTAAAAAGCAATAGTAATAGTTTCAGTAGAAATTGAAGACAGGCGAATGAGGCGAATTAGGGTACGCTCATCAAAATGGGTAATTGCAAATAAGTTTTCCAAAGTCGTTGATAGTCGCTACGCGACGTAAATTAATAGAAAGTGGGTTTCAAATGCGAGTAATCTGTACAAAGTAAGATCCTTCAAAAATGGATGTATAGAAATGTGCAATTAGGATGTTACACCCTCTCGGGAATTGCAAAAACTGTATATTGTTATAAAGATACTCAGGAATACCCGTGTGAATGAGATTATGCAAAAACATAAGGGCATTTTTTTCAGGTGTGCCCAGGGAACAGCCGAGAATCGATTATCTGTAAGATGTGACATTGGTAGACCTACGTAGACCAAAGACGAACCGTATGCAATCGTTGAAGGCAACTTCATGTTTTCGTTTGCAAACCGAGTCAAGTTTAGGAAAGACTAGGTTTCCATAAGAAAAGTGGCGCATTAGCAACACCCTAAATTGTCTCAACCTGAAATGCAAGGGCAGAATATTGGCGGATAGCCACAATCTTCTGAAACAACCACAGATTTTACCAGCCGTGATCTTAATGTGATCACAGCATTTCAGTCTGGTATTGAATTTCACTCCTAGATTTGACACATAATCAACAAAATATAGTCTCACATTATTGAGGATAATAGCAGAAGATTATGAGTATCATCAAGGTCCTAGCTATTCAAGGCTACACATTGCGATTTACTGGCATTTAGGAGAAGCTAATTATCCCTAGACCATTTTCAGATTTCTGACAGGTTTTCCTTTATTCTGCTAACACAGTCTTCAATGAGTCGAAGAAATCTGCTCAGGTACAGTTGAATATTATCTGCATACAGATGTAAGTTAACGTCTTGGACTATATCACTAACATCATTAATGAGGAGGCTAAACAGGAGACGAAGACGAAGATGCAATCCCAATATCATCCTTATCAAGAGCCGACCGCAAATCTGACGAAACCTTGAGTAGACCAATTTCGCAGCTGTGTTTTTTACGAAAACCAGACTGAATTTTCGTCTGGAGATTATTGCCCGTTATATATTTCAAAATCTGGGTTTTCATAATTTTTTCCAAGACTTTGCAGAAAAATCTAATAATGCTCATTGTTCGACAGTCAGCCAAATCAATCGCAGAAGCTTTTTTTGGGTACTGATAGAACTTAATTTTCTGTACCGTGACTAGGAATGTTAGCTGAAAAAGTTTTCTATCAAGGTATTATCATCGACCTTTATGCCAAGTATACTTGCTACAGTCATATGAAGGTCGCAAAAAATTACGGACGATCCTGATTGAATGTTTAAAATTCACTTCTTGCTAATTCAGTTATTAACTTAATATTTTTTAAACTGAAATGAATTTATAGTTTTAAAATTCATTTCAACCCACTTACCGAACGTCTGGTTTTAAATCTAAACAATGCAGCAGATTTGAGAAAATAAAATTGTGATTCCATCTTTCGTCCAACCGCTTTTCAGTACATCTCTAATTTAACTTGACTATGTGAATATTTGGTGTAGGTTCGTTAGATAGAACTGAAAGACATAAAATCAAATGAGATTTGTAATTTCATGGTTTTGGGGAATATTTAAGATCTTCTAGACATGATAAAGACCATTTAAAGACATTATAGTTCACTCGGATATTCAGAATGGTTCTGCCCATATTTCGTTGACATTAGTTCCGCTTGAAATTTTCGGAATTAATTTGTAATTCTGCTAAAATATTCTGTTTCAAACTCGTAAATTTAAAATTTATTAGTTCTCTTTTAAAAATTAAGCAATAAATTGAAGTGCCAAAGTATCCTATTCGTTGCAATTAAAATGGCATGCTAAACAGCGCCTAAACATGAGTCATAAACAACGAAAAGTAAGTGAAAGTCATCAGATGAAAAACGGTGTAGATATTATGATAAAACCAAGCACGTTTGCACAACTAATGAAACTTAAACGAAAAACTTACATAAGATTGGTGGTCCAGTATGAGTAGGGGATGGGCATACAACTATAGCTAGAACAACATATCTACACATACACACATATATCGTGCATATTCTATCTAACTGAGGCGTCGTCAGCAGTTTAATATTAGTTCCAGGAATTATTAGGAAACTTTTGCCCTACATGTACTAACGGCTGCAGTAAGTTTTTATGACAAGCACAATTTTCGCCTATGAAATCCCTACGAAATTTCGTACACAATTTTAGATACACACACAGTCACACACTTATGCAAGGAACCATGTTCGTTTTATATGTTTTGTTTTACTTTAATAAGTACAAATTTCAATAAGTTTCTTGCAATTATTCGCTTTTTCTATTACGTAATAAAATATTTAATTCAAGAAGAAGAAATTTTTGTTTGTTTTATGTATATACAGGGTGTTTCCCCTTAGGAGGTCCATAGAGCGGGAGGTGATAGTACTCACCTAGACGAACCAAAAATTGTATGGTAGGTGGGGGGGCAATATCAACCGTTTAGGAGTTACAGGGTGATTCATAAAAAAGCTAGGTTTTTACAAAACACCCTGTATCTTAAAAACTACAGGGCGTATGGTCACAGTTAAGGGCTCACTGTATGCATAACTTCATTTCCAACGACAGCTCAACCAGCCCCGTACCCCTCTCCGCTAAGAAATTATGAAGGTCTAAACTAAAAATTTCGGATTTTCTTTCCTTTTTTTTTACTTTGACCTCTATTATTTTTGCAAGAAGGTCGTTAAGATAACTTTTTTTTATAAAAACTGTAAACTGTAGACTCTCCTCTTTAATATGGCCTATTACACCCTATGTGTTAACTGTAGCCGTTAAACAGTTATTAACTCATAACCTACTCCGGTCACATCGAAATTAGGCGATAGTTTTTAAAATGACGTACTAAGGGAACAAATTATCGTTGAGGATAGGTTTGAAAATAGGTTTGAGAATAAGTTTAGAGCTAATAACTCTTTAACGGATACAGATAGCACGTAGGATATAATAGGTCAAATTAAAGAGGAGGCTCCACAGTTTACAGTTTTTATAAAAAAAAGTTATCTTAACGACCTTTTTGCAAAAATAATAGAGGTCAAAGTAAAAAAAAAGGAAAGAAAATCCGAAATTTTTAGTTTTAGACCTTCATAATTTCTTAGGGGAGAGGGGTACGGGGCTGGTTGAGCTGTCGTTGGAAAGGCAATGAAGTTCTGCATACAGTGAGCCCTTAACTGTGACCATACGCCCTGTAGTTTTTAAGATACAGGGTGTTTTGTAAAAACCTAGCTTTTTTTATGAATCACCCTGTAACTCCTAAACGGTTGATATTGCCCCCCCACCTGCCATACAATTTTTGGTTCGTCTAGGTGAGTACTATCACCTCCCGCTCTATGGACCTCCTAAGGGGAAACACCCTGTATAGCAGATACTTATTAATTGACTTATCTGAACATAACTTAAAATAAATGGCAGAAATCACAAAAATGGGAAAAGATATAGCGACAATTTCGTTCCGGACTGTACATTCGAGGGATTGCAAATGCTGCTGTAATCGGTATAATTAAATTTCAGTTAAAATACCTAGAGATATCTTGCTGATTACACACTGGTATTAAATTTTGTAAACACGGAAAAAACAATTTGTATTAGTTTTATATGTCAACGTAAATTTGAACAATCAGTTTGAAAAAAAAAACATTATGCTTTATAAAAAGAATTGAAATTTCTTGATAACAGGAACATATACGAGATCAAGACAACTTAAACAAACACAAGAGTTTGATTCGCCAGTGATTTCACCGATTCCCTTTTATGAAAACTAATTGGCATTTACAGAAACTTTTTTAGTTAGCGTGCCCTTATACTCTAGCTCAGGGGTGGGCAAATAGTTTCCCTCTCCAAGAATTTTTTTGACAAAATCACTAACTATCATTTTAAAGCATTTGGACAGAAAAATTTGACTGTTAATAAAAGATAATAGTAATAATAAATTGTCTTACTTAGGTGTATATGCGAGCAATTTGTGTCGAGTAAATTTCTGTCACGTAATTTTTAAAGAAATATCATCCATTATATTAAATTAATGGTCATTAAATAAATCAGTTAATGAAAGATTTTATTTTGATGTTTATTTATATCTTAACGATACAAATTGTTTTATTTTGATCATAAATAGTTATTACATTTTTATATTTATATTACATTTTGTAAATATAATAGTAAATAGAATTATAAAAAGAATAGCAAACATCAAACGTCAAAATAGAATAGTTTTAGTTAATGCGAGACGTGAAATCTCGAATGTTCATTTGATATCATTTCTTCAAAATTTGGATCCAAATCACTTGTAGCAATCATTAATACCGAGTGTAGATTTTCGTCAGTAATTTGTGATCGATATTTATTTTTCGTGGAAATCATTTACGAAAAAGTTCTTTCACAAATATATGTTGAACCAAATAAAACTAGGTATTTTTGAACATAGTTCAAAAAATGTTTGAAATGTTCTGTATTCAAAGCACCATAGAAAACACTCAACTCGTTTGAGTGAAAATTTTCTTTTAGTAAATTATTTGACTGTAAGTCAATTAGTTCTAGTTGAATTTCAACAGGAGCTTCTTGCACGTCAAAATTGAAAGGTTGACTAATTAATGATAAAGGTTTTTCAATAGCTTTGAAATCTTGAAATCTTCTTTGGAATTCAGAATGCAGGTCTTATTGCACTATATTTAAGAAAATCGGTATTTTTCAATGATTCTCGTCGTGTTTGTAATGAAGGGAAATGATTTAGTAATTTCTTATTAAAGTTTTCGGCAAATAAATTGAGTTTTATCATAAATGTTTTGACGTTTGAGTGCACATTGAAAGCGAATTGGTTTTTCCCTTGTAGATTTATATTTAGTTCATTCAAATATTTTACAATATCTACTTTAGCCATGCCTAATTTTGTAATTCAGAAAGTCATGTAGTTTTTCTTTTATCGACAAAAAGGATACTATTTCATCAAGTAAATATTGAAACCTGTCCAAAACTTTACCGATGCTAAGCCATCGCACTTCAGTGTAATAAGGAATTTCGTAAAAGTCACTTTCAATTTCTTTCAAAAATTCAACAAACTGTCGATGATTTAAAGCACGTCCCCGGATAAAATTCACAGCTTTTGTCACAACAGTAACGACGTGATTCAAGTTCAAGACTTTTCTAGATAACACTTCTTGATGAATAATGCAATGTAAAAATAATATATCCTGTTCTGGTTGAAACTCTTTTACTTTGTCGCTGATTCGTTTTAGTAAACCCACATTTTTCCCTGTTAAACTAGGACGGCTATCCGTAGTGATGCTTACTATTTTGTTCCAAGTTAATTTTACTTTAACTAAACACTCTTCAACAGCGATAAAGAAGTCTTCACCGGTAGTTGTATCTTTCATTAGATGTACACTAAGAAGTTCCTCGCTAATTTCACATTTTTTGTTAATACCTCGGATAAATATTAATAGTTGACTTGTGTCAGTAATATCGCAGGACTCATCTAAAGCCAGAGAACAATATGTAAAATCAGCAATTTTTGTTCGTAGCTGGTCAAGTAAATTTTCTGCAATATTTTCAATCCGTCGTACTATTGTTCTTCTCGAAAGGCTTACATTTTCAAAAATATGTTTCTTTTCAGGACAACATATATCCGACACTTATATCATGCATTGTTCAACAAATTCTGCTTCAGTAAAAGGTTTGCAGAACTTAGCAATTTTGTGTGCAACAGCATAACTTGCTTCTGTGGTAGATTTCTAGATATTTCTTTGTTTGGTAAATATTTTTTGTTGCTTACTCAAGTTTTTTGTCATGTTTTCTGCTACACTTTGAAGTTCTTTTAAAGAAAGTGATGTATATTTTGGATGTTTTGATTTAAAATGCCTGTTTAAATTGTATTCCTTGAAAACAGCAATTATTTCCTGGCAAACTAAACAAATTGCTTTCTTATCAATGTTTGTAAAAAGGTATTTTACTGTCCATGCTTCATTGAAAGTTTTGCATTCCAAATCAACTTTTATTTTTTTAGATTGTTTCATTTTACAAAGGCCTACAAATAAATAATTTAATTATTACAATAAAATAAAACCAATGTTTTAAAATTTTACCTACAAAATGTCCACTTTTTCAATTTATTATTATATTTGCGAAATAACAAACATTAGTCTCAAAAGAAATGACGAGTATGCGACTAGTGCTAAATCAAAATAAACAGTACGCGTGCTGCGACCTGTCATCCCTCGAAGAATGAGAGGAGTACACGTTCAAGTCTATGCAGTAAAGGCTGAAATACAATACGATGCAGTGCAGTGCACTGCACTGCATTGAAATTTAGGGCCCATGTAATAGCATGTGGCAAGTCACATGCACTTCACTGCAACTTTTAGGCTAATTTCTAAAACACTGCACACTGCATCAGTTGACGTTTGTTAAATACTCAAGAATAGAGGAATTGTTCAATTTAAAATGGATTAATTAATTTTAAAATGACATTAGAAGAAAAATGGGTAGAGTTTTTCTCAAAATAATGAATCCAGAATACAAAAAATTTAGATACGAAATCTTCAAAAAAATGATTGTCAAAGACTGTACTGCATTTATTGTGTTTTACAGTGCAGTGCACTGCTATAACACTGCACTGCATCGTATTTTGTTTCAGGCTTAAGCCGACCATCCGCTTTATGAGAGCATGTATGTTGCATACATTAAAGTAGGGATATGGTTACAGCTGTTCAAATTATATAATACTCTCTATCCCAGTGTGCCAAATTCGGAATTTTTCTAAGAATTTTTAAAGAAAAATTAAAACAATTCCGAGAAAATTTCGGATTCTTAATTTTTTTCCGAATGAATTCTTTGCGAGCTATGTAAATTTTTACAAAAACTCCGAAAGTGCCGAATATTTCCCCTCAAATCTACGTGAATAGAGTTTGTATATTTCTTATGAATTCATTATGAGTTCTAAAGGAAATTCCAAGCTTTTCTAAAGAAAATTCTCAACCTTCTCATCTGAATTAATTATAAGCACGTACGTTAGCAAAATAACAAAAGAGAAGGTAATTAGCAAACACTTAACTAAACACTAAACACTTTATATATTTCATTATTTACATGTACACTACACACAAATACTGTTGATTTAAAAAAAAATCGCATATAAGAGATTAAAAAAATTGAAAGCAGGATTTTTCAACGGGCCGGATAAAGAAAGCAAAAGGGCCGCATCCGGCCCGCGGGCCGGCTTTTGACGGAATCAGTTCTGTGTACCGTTTAAAGTAGGAGCGAAGCGCACACACCATCTACTTATTGAGAGGTATAGCGATAAAACTCGATATGTCCAATTTAAGCGTTTTTGAGTAATAGCTCATAAACCAATAACAAAAAATTTACTGACTACTGTAATGAAAACATATTTTTATAGTACTAAGCATTTATCAAACTCTTAGTTTAACGTAGTGATTGAAATATATTACTATTGTTATTAACTAAAATGTTTCGAACAAAACCAGTTGTTTTTCTTAATCAAAGATTTGGCGCATTTTGTTTCTATCAAAAAATTTGACACGGCAGCTTTTGAAAAAAAAAAAAAAAATTTTTTTTGAAAGAAATAAGGAAAAACACTTTATTAAAAGAAAATATAAATAAAAAAAAAATGTAAATTCAATTCTATAAAACAAAACAATAAATACTGCATATTAATAGAAGTTCGAAATTCTGTGGTAGGCGATCAGAGATAGTTCTGCGCACACGGTCTTACATTCGCTGTAACAGAAGTATAATTCTGCTTACACGCTTCAGCACGTTATAGCCGCAGAATAATTCTGCTACATCGTCGCTCTTACCCTCAGAAAATCCTATTCTATACTTAAATTTGTGGAATTCTAATTCCGAAAAAGTAAAAAACTTTCTTCTTCTTTTTTTGGGGAACAAAAGTAAAGACAGGGATTGTGGGCATAGCAGCACGGATTGTTTTGTTTTGAATTTACCTGAATTAAATTTTATTTGAACTTTTAAATTGTCATTTTGTTGTTGTATAATTTTATTGAATTTTTACATTAGTAATAGTAGTAATAGATTTTAAGTTGAACTAAAATTTCATTGTGATATTTAGGTTAAGATGTTTTAATTAAATTTCTATTTGAATTGTAAACATAGCTGAGTTATCTATTTTTAGATCTCACACTCATGAAAACTCTAAACTAGTTAAATCTACTGCCAAACATTTATCAGGTGAGTACAAAGTCTATTGCAACAAAATCATTATATTTGCCATTTATTGAGTTTTGATAAATGTAAATATTTACATATTTTATATTTATTAAATATTAAATCGTTATTTTGACAGTGAAGTGTACACTTAGTGAATAAACGAATAAATGCACTAACTTTATACCAGTGATATCATTTTCACGATATCGCTTTACTTTTTGCATATACGCTCTGACTACGGGCAGTACATTTTATGATCCTTCGCAGCCAAATTGAAAGTCTAGGGGTTTTTATTATCATCATTCTAAATATGACTACACTTCCCAAACTTTTCGCTAATCAAGCTACCTCTGCGCAAATATTCGAAAAATCATTCAATAACTACAACAAAACTGATGTAGAAAAACAAACCAAAGGTTTTTAATCTGAGCGGTTAATCGCCCTAAGCGAAATTTGGTCAGATTATAAGAAAGATCACTATACAATTATCCAAGCCACGGAGGCTTTAGAAGATAATGAACTTCAAACGTATGATTACTTTGTAAACGATCCAGTTTCAAAGACAGAGAATGAATCTTCTTCGTTTCGGAGATTGCCTAGCATCACAATCCCAAAATTCTCTGGGTCATTTGAGTAATGGAGGTTATTTCACGATCTATTCCATTCCCTGATTCATACAAATTTTGTGCTATCTCCAGTGCAGAAATTTCATTACTTAAAATCAAGTTTTTCTAGAGAACACGTATTGCGTCAGCTTCCTATGACCAACTCGAGTTACGACAGCGTATGGAAGATATTTCTTAATAGGTATGACAACAAGCGAGTATTATTTAATGCTCAGCTAAAAATTCTATTCAATTTATCTAAAGCAACACAAGAGTCAGCCAAGGCAATAAAAGCGGTGCTGGATAAGTTTTCCGAATTTATCTACGAACTCGAAGCATTGGAAGTCCCCACTAAGCACTGGGATGCAATCTTGATTTATATGCCAGTGCAATGGTTGCCATCAGAGACTCATCGCTTATGGGAACAAGAAGTGAATAGTGCAGACGGACTGCCTACCCTTGAATCTTCAAAGATGTTTCGAGAGACAAGATTCTGGACGTAAAACTAAATTCAGCGAATAAACCAGCGCAAATAACAACAGCATTAACTCACTTTACATCATCTGGCGACAGATGCATAATGTGCTAACAGCAGCACCGATTATTCAAATGACCTAAGTTTATTAAATTGGACGTCGATTCAAAATTGTCACGTCAAATCGGTTGTGCATTAACTGCCTCTCAAAAAGCCACAACACGAAATATTGCTATAGTAACCCACACGTACAAGTTCAACCTTGTAATTCACCTTCCACATCCAACGGATCAATTTAAGCTCTTCACGCGAATCAAACAACACAAACTACACAAGGCTTGCTTGCCACAGTATTGCTTAAAGTTCCATCAAAAAAAGGCACCATGTTCATTTTACGATGAACTCAGGCTCTAAAGTCACGTTCATAACAAAATCCGCTGTATGCAACCTGCAAATGGCCAATATGAGCACAGCGATACAAATCACTAGCTTAGGAAAGACAGAATCTATGAGTGTTAGCAGACAAGCATCAATAAACATTCATTCTTATTACACATCGAATAAGTGAACACCACCACAGATATACTGCCTCCGTCCACCATTTCAAATAAGGAATGGAGCCACGTTCATGGCCTGCAACTCTCAGATCCACTGCTTTTTCAAACCAGAAAAAGTCGACCTGCTTTTAGGAGCAGATCCGTATGGAGAACTTCTCTTAGAAGGGTTACGAAAAGGCCTACAGGTACACCTATTGCACAAACCAGCACCCTCTGGCAATTTAAAATGCACTCAACAATCTCCACAGCGTGCAGCGTAACAGTCAGTGCGCACTACGAGGAAGAGTCTTCACTGGATAAACTTCCGAGGCGGTTCTTGGAAACCGAAAAAGTTATTCCAGGAAGACAACTATCTAAAGCAGACCGTAACTCTGAGGAATTTTATCAAAAAACTTACTATCGAAATGCAACCGGCTGATAGGAAGTCCTTTAATGAGAGTCCCAGCTTATGCGACTCTCGCGGCATGGCTCTGCGAAGATTTTATTGTCTAGAGCACAAATTGTAACAAGATCTTGATCTTAGTCAGAAATATAAGGCTTGCATCAACGAATATCAATCATTAGGGCACATGATAGTGCCTGATAAGGAAGTCAGTAGAGATAACTTTTGCTATCTTCCTCACCATGCCGTCATCAAGAATAGCACTACTACCAAGGTGCGAGTGTTTTTGATGCTTCGGCTAAATCCACTAATGGAAAAAGTCTAAATAAACAGTTGCATACCGGCTCACTACTTCAATCTGAACTCTTCTCAACATTGCATCGATGGCGAAAATATAAATATGCTATGTCAGCCAACATAGAGAAAATGTACCGAATGATCAATGTTCAACCTTCAGAACAAAATTTCCAAAGAATAATCTGAAAAAAAAAATCCCAGCGAAAGCATCGTAGAATATAAGTTAACCACGATCACATTTGACACAACGCCAGTTACATATTTAGCAATCAAAACCCTTTTTCAGTTAGCAACTGAAGGGAAAAAGATGGCGGAAACCTCGATGGGAATGGAAGCCAAATTTTTGTGCAAAGTGAATTGGATCACAATTTTAATAATTGTCATAGTATTTTCATTAATAAAAGGTGATTTAATCATATTGTAAAGTTTTAAGTTCAATAAAGTGGGAGTTATCTCTTTGTAGAGTTCACTCCGGTAAAGTTCACCAATATCACAAAAATAGACAATAAGGTGAAACAAAAGCAGGCGTACCCTAGCAAAGCCGGCGCGTTTAGTGGCGGTCTTATCAAAATCAGATCTCTTTCTAATGAGATCCTTAATAGAAAAACAGCAGGAAAACAGTTTAAAAACAGCCGAAATATGAAGAGCGTCGGAGATGTCCTCACACAGGAAGACATAGATAAGCTGAGGCATTTCGAGGTTAAGGTGAACGAATCTAACATAGAAGGCAACAGCAGCCATCTTGCAGACACTCCACCGCATATTCAGTTAAACGAGGAAAACACTTTCTCGACTCCAAATAATACTTCGAAGCCATCACCGCAGATCCAGTTAAATGAGGAAATTACCTCCCCGCCGACGAATAATATTTTGAAGAAAGCACATAGTGCGCTTACATCGTCCGAGTGGGAAGATAAACTTAAGGTAGCTACACAGGAGTTCGTCACTATTAATTCCAAAAAGAGGAAGAAAAATACAGAAAAGGAAGTTCAAGGTAAGGATGATCTTGCCCAATATAATTATTACAATAAGTTCGCGATATTATCTAACGAAGACGAATCTATGGACACGGATGTGTATGATGTCACGCCTCTCACCGATATTTCAGAAAGCTCCTCGAGAGCACATATTATTAACAATAAGTCTGGCTCAAAGGCACCGGCACCTAAGAGCATTGGTAACGCGAGCCCTTCTAGCAGGGCAGTAGTTTTTTGTCCCCCCATATTTGTTTTTGGGATTAATATTAAAATTTTAATCGAAGTTATTGAGGCGACAGCCCTAGATTGTTTTGTAGATAACAATACATATAAGTTTGTAAATATAGGCTTTAGGCGTACTAAGGTTTTTGTCAGCAACGCAAGGGTCCATAGATTACTTATGGGCAGATTACGTAGTACACAGGTGGAAGCCTGCACATTTTCCCCTAAGGAATCTAAGAAAATCTCTATCTTACTCAGAGGTTTAGAGTGCGACACTCCAGTTGAGGAGATTGCATCAGCACTGAAAGAAAAGGCCCCAAATACTAAGATTGCCAAGGTTTCGGCATTCAGCACGGCTCGCACTAGGGAGCTAGGCTTAAGCCCCAGATTGTTCACAATCCAGCTTGAAGGAGGAGAGAACACTGCTGAATTATTCGCAATTAGGTATATCCTATACCAAGCCATCACTTGGGAAAGGAAGAGGCAAAAGAATATCATCAGGTGTTTCAGATGCCAAAGGTTTGGACACACGGGTGACTTCTGTGCCTATACTAGTAGATGCGTGATTTGTGGGGAGGGCCATGATTCCGAAGTCTGCATCAAAGCGAGCGAAAGCAATAGTACTAAACCACCACCCAAGTGCGCTAACTGTGGGACCTTGGGTCACCCGGCCAGCTATGGGGGCTGCCCGGAGTTCAAAAAATACAAAGAAAGAAGAGACACACTGAAACAAAACGCCAGACAGATGGCAAGCAACAGAAGAGCCGTAGTTAACCACGCGATAACTAATTACATAAACCCCTCAGTGTCATTCGCAGACACTCTTAGAAATGGCTCCGAGGAGCAGAATCAAGCTAAAGGTGCGCTGAACAGTTTCATGAGCGAATCTCAAAAATTGTTTGACATGCCTTTCAAGGATCTCATTGTACGTATCACCCAATTCTGGCCCAATTACCTGAAATTGCAAAGCAGAGAAGATAAAATGTTTGCATACTTAGATTTCGTTGCTTCCATTGTAGCAAAATGAGCTGTACAAACATTAAATCTCTCGCGCTGAATATCAACTCGTTGGTATCCCATGATAAAAGAATGGCGCTCGCAGGTATTCTGAACCAAAACAAAATACAAATAGGTCTGATCTCGGAAACCAGACTCAGAAATAACCACAAACTTAGGTTTGAGGGTTTTAACTTTATTAGAAATGACAGTGGCAGAGGCACAGCAGTGGTGCTAAAAAATAATTTTAAATACTCGCAAATTCCGTTTCACAGTGACCTTATTTCAGTTTGCCTTGCAAGCATAACTTACTCTATCAACTCTAACTCTCCCAAAAAACTCCTTTTAGGAAGCATATACATACCTACGAACTCTGACCCGAACATTGCTAACGAATTAGATAGGCTGCACACCATATCGTATGGATTTGAAGCAGTAATCCTAGGTGGAGATTTGAATGCAAGACATACCAGTTGGGGAGACTCGCTAAACAACAGAAACGGTAACACCATTTATAACTGGCTGCACAACGGACCATCCTCTCACTAGATATACTATCACCAAACAGCCCCACCTACCCGAGATCATCATCAATCTTGGACCTGTTCCTCATCTCGGCCTCTCTTGCCGCGTCACCAAACAGAGCTCAAGCCCCCTCATGCTTCACAATACCCTCTCCATCTGATCAGTTCGGCGTCGTACTGTCACTTCATTTAGAAAATTTTTCTCCTCTTTTACTTACACCAGAGACCTTTACTTCCTTCGAGCACACAGACTGGCGTTCATTCAGGTACGACCTTGACCAAAGACTCAAACACATTAGCATCCCCTCAGAGGAAAACATCTCAAATCAAGAGATTGACAGATACATACCCAGGATTAACAAGAAACACTTGATTGTACCCAAAGACACTCCGTAATCCGAAACACCACACACCTCAGGTATCATAACATATCTGCCTTGACCAAGAAACTTTTAAAACTTAGAAACAACTGGCTCAGAGTTATGAAAAGAATATTTAACAGGCACGGGAACAGAGTTAACAGCAGTTACCAGGAAATGCATTCCAGAACCCAATGCCTTAGCAAGATCATTAGGGATAGGGTTAGGATCGAACTTAATATGGCCTTCAAGCAAAGACTTGGTAGAATAGTCCCCTCTCCCCAAGCCTTTAAAGAAATTGACAGAATCACGAACAGAAAATTCTTTGGAACCGACATTAACAAGGATTCCCTCACTTATAATAATCAAGTTCTGGTCAATACTGAGGATAAGTTAGAAGCGTTTAAAGAAAACTTCACGCACATCTACTCCGAAAATCGTCCATCACATGATATATCCATGAGCAGGCTCGTGCTCGATAGTGTGCAGAACTTCAACACAACAGCTCTAGGCGATCAGCTAACAGTTTTCTCCTCTGCCAACAAGGCCTCCAACCCAACCGATCAATTAAGATTTACCTCCGCTAGTAAAATTCAAATTTTCAGATTAAACCTTAACAACAAACAATCGTCCGGACCGGACCTAATCACCAATTTCATTATCCGCAAATGCCCAGCCTCACTTGACTTAGTCCTGTCCTCACTATTCAACCACTGTATCAACAACGGTCATTTCCCTGCAGTTTGGAAGGAGTATAGACTCATCCCAATAGCCAAGAAAGGGAACTCTAAAGATATTAGGGAATTCAGACCTATCTCTCTGATCTCCAATGTCGGTAAACTATTTGAAAGGGTTCTGGCGGAAAAGTTGGAATCTGCCTGCGAGGATTTGAACATCATTCCGGATAACCAATTTGGTTTCAAAAGGGGGCATTCCACGGAACAGGCTATCCTACTTTTGTCCAACAAAATCACTCACAATCTAAGAAGCAAGAAGTGCACAGTTTGCTTAGACATAGACTTAGAAAAAGCCTTCGACTCCGTTTGGCACAAAGGTCTCATTTATAAACTACTACAACTAAATCTCCCAGGTTGGCTGGTAAAAACAATAAATAGCTTTCTAGCAGAGAGGAAAACTAATATTACTATTGGCAATGATTCCACTGGTTCCATCCCTGTACACTCGGGAGTCCCGCAGGGTTCCATACTTGGCCCTCAACTATTTAATATCTTTTTAAATGACTTCCCCATTAAAGACCCCGTAGTTGAGGAGCCGGGGGCAATCTTATACGCCGACGACACAATCATTTTAGCCAGTGATGAACGTCCTCATGCCGCACTAGACAAGCTGAAAAACATAATTCCAACGATTCTCAATTACTACAATATTTGGAGCCTCAAACTTAACAGTGGTAAATGTGGCTTGATCTGCTTCAGAAACGCTAGTGGAAAGGGATACCACTTGGCTGTTCGCGAAAGCAAAACCCTCAATCTGAGTATCAATAATCACAACATTCCCCTTAAAACTGAAATAGACTATCTCGGCATTAGACTCAATAACAAGTTCAGATTCAATACACACGCCAGAAAAGCTCTAAATAAAGCCAAAGCAGCCTCGGCTATTCTTAAACCACTACTCAGCTCTCAGAGCCTAACTAAAAGCACAAAGATACTGATATATAAAACTCTCATCAGACCGGACCTCACGTACGGCTTTACATCTTGGTTCACCATCTCGCCTTGTGTTGCAAAACAGCTGAACCTGTTTGAAAGAAGAGTCCTCCGCTTTTGCTCGGGCAAATATAGAAGAGCCAACCAAAAATGGTTCCCTAACGCAGTCCTTTACAAGGAAACAGGTATAACTCCCCTAACCCTATATTTACTAAAACTAGGTAACAAAGCGTTAGAGCGCATTGCTAATCATCCAAACCCTATTATTAATTCAATATACAACCTTAATCGTTATGACACCTTGGCAGATAATTACTATCTTTCCCCAATAAACATCCTACATGATGACTCTCGTCCCCTTATACAAGTCACTCAGGAAAATCAATTTTCGGTTCCGTTCTATGAGAAGGCTTCGCCCTGTAATTATAGAGGTTAGAAGATCGTCACTCACACCCGGGCGGCGTTGACAGAGATCTGGTTCAGCCATTAAAAAAAAAATAATAAAATAAATAAAATAAAAACAACCAATTGTATCGAATCAACCATATTTGTAATTAATTTACCAGTATAGCTTTGTTAATATGTTTTCATAAACCCAACCTCCAAAGCAGTATTGTCTCCAATAATTTTCAATTTTTTCTTCTTAAGTTTAAACTTAAGCACTAGAGTAAGATTGTAAGTAGTCTTTCTGGAATAAGGATAGACTTAGGCGTTTGAGTATGAATTTACGCCATTACCTGAACATACCATAGCTTAATAAGATACGTAGGGAAGTAGTTCTACATTAAAAATAAGAAACTCTTTCACTTCTCTTTATTGATGTATAGAATAATCATTATACCTAGAGGAATTTTTTCCTCTTTTCTCACAAAATGTACACCAAGGGATATATTCCCAATGAACTTCCACAGCAAAGACCTGTATTAGAATAAGAAGAAGCAATAAATGTCAGACATAAAATTTGTAAACCTAGTTCTTCCAAATAGGTTAGTTAAATTTAGCTTCTATGTAATCAGACTGAGGTAAGGCACAAGCCAAGCAATAAGCTGCGTGATATTTCCCAAAGTATTGCCCCCCAGGGGGACTTAGTTATTTAGTTTTTAAGTTTATAAGTGTTGTTTGTTGATGTTTTAGGCCAGCAAGAGGCAATGTTGTGAAGGTGTGCCGGGAGCAAGCACACGCAGGTACCACTAACAATGTACAGACCTTCTGTCACAGTAATCAAACACTTGTAAGAGGTAACCAGTCCTCACCCTTGATATTATAAGTAGCCAGACATAATAAGTCGGCAATATTTTCTTAAGAAGTCGTGAAGACTCGTGTCCAGTTCATGTGTTTTATAGCCTCAATAAAGTTTCTTTATCTTTATCTTTATCTTAGCAACTGAAGAAGCTGCTAAATATCCTATACCTGCCAAACTTTTACCGTATGACTTTTATGTTGATGATCTGTTCACTGGAGCAGACTCCATCGGTGAAGCCTTGGAAATAAAAGCGCAGTTGATCAGCATTTTGTCGCCAGTAGGTTTCAACCGAGGGAAATGGGTAAGCAATTCATCGGATCTCCTATCGCTTGATATAGGGAAGTACAAGTTCCATTACGGTTCGCAAGTGATGAATCTGTATAAACCCTGGGCATACATTGGCACCCAGAAACTGATCATTTCAACTTGCAATATAAATTATTTGGAGATCGCATTTCTACAAAGCGTTCTGTGTTGTCAGAAATTGCTACAATTTTGACCCATTAGGTTGGATATCTCCAATCATAGTAACAGCCAAAATTCTTATGCAAACCTTATGGCTTTCGGTATGCTCATGGGACGATCCGATATCTGTGCACATTGACATGCACTGGCGACAGTTCCAACAAAAGCTATTTCACATCAGCTCAATCCTTATATCAGGGTGGATACTCACCACTGGTGATTTATCAACGTGCCATCTACACGGATTTTCCGATGCGTCCAATCAAGTGTATTCGGGTGCGGTTTAGAGCAAGAAAGGAACGTCCATGTTAACTTACTCATTGCGAAATCCAAAATAGCACCTGCCCAACCTATTACGCTTTCTCGCTTCGAGTTATGCGTCGCTGTACTGTTACTGTTACTAATCGAGATCGAAAATATCTAAATTTTACTAAGATGCCCATATTTGCTTGGACAAATTCCTCTATCGTCCCAGCGTGGATCCGCAATCATCCGAACAAGTACAAAGGCTTTGCTGCAAATCGGATTGCAGCAATCCACAATTTAATTGATATTCAGAGATGGCATCATGTGCGATTTAATGAAAATCCTGCCGACTGCAACTGCAGGGGAATGGAACCTGCATCATTAAGCTCCCACCAATTATGATCGCATGAATCTGACTGGCTTGTGAATTCTGAAGAATAGTGGCCTCATTCACATAGATTCTGAACATAAACGAAACACAAACGAACTATACAACAAATTCGCAACGTTTGTTTAGCTGCAACGAGTTAGGTTTATCAAATACTGCTGCATAACCATTCCCAAAAATCATCGCAACAATTCAATACTCCAACCTGTCGACATAACTCAGACAAAACAAATGCTAATCAAGCTAGATCAAAAGGGTGCATTAAAAGTAGGCATTCCATTACCCTCCAAAAGCAAAGTTCCTCCTCTTCCGTTCAATCAAAAACATCCAACATCAATAATCAACCATTTCCAAATTAAAACATGGCACAGAGGTTTATAATTGGTTCTCTCAACAATGAAAAATGAGTTCTGTGTTCCTCAAAGACGAAATACGGCTAACTATGTTCTAAACAAATGCATAATTTGTTTCAAACAATCCGCCACAAATAGGAACCAAATCATGAGGAATCTGCCTGCCTCGAGGTTCTACAAGGGCTACATTTGCATTTTTATTTGCATGACCACCAAGGCCATCCACATAGAGCCTGCATCTGATCTCACAACAGCGGCTTTCATAGCAGCATTTCGACAATTTTCTAGTCGACGAGGACTATGTGCGGATATATACTACGATTGTGGGACAAACTTCGTGGGAGCGGATAAAACCCCTCAAAGGGATCTCAATACGGGCATAAATAAATCAAGCTAGTAAAGTAATAGCAAAACAGATCCATTGGCATTTTAATCCGCCATCAGGTCCACATTTTGAGAGATTATAAGATTCGGGAGTGAAATCAATCAAATTACATTTGAGGCGCATATTAGGAAATTCGTCCTTAAATTTTGAAGATTTTGCAACCGTCTTAACACAGATTGAAGCCTGCCATTATGTCTCGTATCGACGATCCAGATGATCTTAGTACATTAACACCTGGACATTTTTTTAATGGGAACATGCAATGCATTGATTACACCTCCTGAGCCTATAATTGAGAGAGATATTTCATCAATAACAAGATGGATAATGTGAAATCATTACAACAACAGTTTTGGAACAATTGGTCCAAACACTATCTAAACTCCTCGCAAAATAGGCCAAAATGGCAAACCCCAGTATCCAATCCTAAAATACGAGATTTAGTCGTCATAAAAAAACCCAATATACCAGCAGGTCATTGGGTATTGGGACTAATCATCTATATACATCCAGGGGCAGATAAACTAGTAAGAGTCGTAAGCATTACAACTCAGAATCTAGTTTTAAAAATACCAGTTATGAAGTTTGCCATACTTCCTCTGTCCTAAAGGACGTTTCAAAAAATTCCCCTCTTAATTTATTAATTTTGTTGCCCAACGTCTACTCTAATCACCTAAAGCAGCCCCATTAATGAAGGTATATATATATATCAACAAAATCATGCATTCAGTCAAAGGTTACCACGGAAAACTCCAAATTCATTTTGCATTAATTGCATGCAGTTGCATAAAGTTCTCTGCCATTATCATAACAATGAGGAATTTTCAATAAAAAATTATATTTATTATCATCACAATTTCTCAATTAAATTGCATTCAATAATTGCTACACCCATGTACAAAACTAAAAAAAAAAAAAAAACAAACAAAAAACACTCCCACATTGTTCAAAACGAATTCCTGCTATGACGGATTACAATGAATTGTTTAAACAATAGCCAATTGTTTTATGTAAACCAGTATCGTGCCGGGGATTTGGTGTGAGGGGAAGCAATCCGACAAAAAAAACTCTCTCGATAGCTTCTTGAGCACACCAGGAGTTGTTTTTTAAAGAATATATGCAACTGCAATAGTGTGCCGCGGCGACTGTGCGAGGACGAATATCATTTATGAGTACCCCGCGCTTGAAACATTAAGGTTGAAGATCACTGGAGAGACATCTCCACACAAGCTAAATCCAAAGGCCATAATCTAGCTCGTAAAAAGATTGATTTAGCTTAACCACTCTAGGGGAGGACACAATAGATCTACTTGTCGCTGTGTCCTCAGGGTGCTAGTGGGCTAGTTTCCCCTACTCTTAAGTTTAAGCACCCACATTCGAGGACGTGAGAGTAGGCATGAATTTGCATATGTTTGCCCCCTGCTATGCAATTAAAATAAAACGAATTAAAGAAATGATGATAGTCAGGTTCCATGATACATGAAAATCTGTCAATTGATTGCTTGCCTCCTTTGGCGAAAAATGTCAGAAATTTGTTCGTCTCAATTTCAATCGTCCTTTCACAGTGAAAAAAATTTTCTATTTGTAAATTTCTTTGCTTTCCCACTAGCACATAATACTTTTCCCGGAGTGATTTAAGAGAAGAAACTAATATTTTGTTAAATATTTTAATATATTCAAAACGTATTTCAGTCAATAAAATATGAAAACCTCAAAACAAGTTCGCTGGAAATGACAGTAGGCACCTCATGACGTAGAACACACAATATTCCTCTCGAATCGGCCATACCTTGTTATCTTTGTATCATGATTAGGTTCCAATTAATTTGTATATTATATACCTACTCTCTTTCAATCAAAGTTGTATACAAATTTGAAGTTTTCCGTTTTCTCAAAAACGAATCCGACGACAAATGATTTTTAGAATATGGAGAGACACTCAAAACTGTTCTAAGGCACTGGGTAAGTTGTCCGTGTAAATGAAATTTCATAAAATTTGCAAAATACGACAATGAAACTGAGAAATTAATCTTTTGAGATGTAGCGAAAAATATTCACTCCTGTTTTTCCAGTATTTGAGCTCTCATTCTTGAAAACGAAAATCCAGAATATCTTCTACTTCTGTAAAGTCAGAAAGATAAGATCTTTCTGAGTTACATATGAATATGGCATATCAAAATAGCCACAAAAACAGATTCGCGATTATGGCATGAAGGCGACAAAATAAATTCTAAATAAGCTAAATTCAATTATTAATAATTGCTCATTTGCTTACTTATATGCCTCCGACAGTACGATTCTGTCATTAATATCATATTTCTAGGCGACTTTACTCTAAAGTCCAACATGAAATCCCGTCAAGAATTTACTATTTCTTCTCTCCTGCGCCGCTTGAACATATTCCCCAGCAAACAAACGAACTGCTTCCTAATGGACCTACCTACATAAAACTGATGGAAGCATAAAGGCCGAAGCACAATTCCACCGTTTCGATCCGATTCGTACAAATGTGAAATTTGCTTATATGAGACATACGTGCAATTGGGCACATTACACCGAAATGGATCGAAATGGATCGAATCGAAACGGAAAAGTTGAGCAAATTTCAACTTTTACGGATGACATAACCTAGAAAAATCATCTTTTGTCTTTTGTTGTGGAAATTAAAAAAGACATGAGTTATATGGTAAAAAAAAAAGAATGTTGTCATGGATGAAAGACAATATCAGGCAAAATTTTAAATTCAAGTGTTTGAAACCGAACGGAACAATTGTGCTCATGCATCCGTTTGGATCGAAATCGGATAGAAACGTCGCAGTTGTGTTTGGCACTTAATTAAATCCATCTCCAGTTGAAACAAATGCAGCGTTGATCTATCATCCCTTAGACTTAGAATTATTTCTAATTGAGTGTAGCTTCACTAGCTGTGTTCTTTTGTATATCTTGTTATAGAACTCCCATATACTGGAGAAAACAAATTGTTCAGTCATTTGAAACGAACTATTCGTATTGTTCACTTCATTTAAATCTTTCTATGGAAATGTATGAGGCGTTCTTTTGTGTATCTCTTGTTCCGTTCTGTTTTACGGACACAAAAGAACACAACTTATAAGTGGCGAACGAGCGACTGAGTTATGTGACGAACGGGAGATCCCATATATGTTCGAACGCCATACATTTTGTTAGATGATGTTCGATTATTGATGGAACCAAGCAATCACCTCCTCCACGCATTGGTGTCGATTGCGATATCATAGATACAGCTCAGACGTGTTCGAATACTATACTTTTCATTGCATGTTCTTTGATTGCATTGTTTTTGATTGTTTTGTTCAGGGAAGTTGATGTTATTATTACTTCTCTTGGATAGCCTACAGCAAAGGACGAATAAAAAGTTTTTAAGAAAAAAAAATTTTAGAATGAAATTATTTTGAAGAAATTTTTTCCAGTAATATTTGATTTGATTTCATTTTTATTAAATTAAGTGGAAGACCTAAAGGAAGCAATGCTTCCCTTGCTTCCAAAGACGCCACACCACTCTTGTAAGCCAATTGTTGAACCGCTAATCTGAAAAGCAGATTTTATCCCAAAATCGAATCTGAGGAAACAAAGGGTTAGTTAGTTTTCTCTAAACCTCGAGTACTGTGCGACACAAGGTAATTAAAAAAAAAATAAGAAAAAAATAAATAATAAATTAAATTCAGTCCAGCAAAATGGAATCCTGTGACGGGGACAAAAATTCACCACCAACTCGAGGAAGAGCTATAGAGCGGCAGGCTAAGGAAATTTGTAACCTAGAAAAGCAACTCAACCAGCTACAGACGGCATCCAACATCAACAAAATCGGCACACGACTCAAATACTTGCAACTGGAGGACTCGGAGATAGTCCAGATCAATGATTCGCCACCATCAAGAAGTGGCAGGATCATCCAATTTTAAGTAATGCTACAAAATTTAGTAGCTAGTTAATTTATTCATTTACAATTTAATTATTTTATTTAACGATGGAACGAAAACTCAACACATGTTAGAGCGTCATCATTCGAACAGCATAAGCAACACTCACTGCGTCCACATCAGCATCACTAACATCATTAGCAACCGCGTCTAGCGACAGCGTCACATTGTAATTGAAGCCTTAAAGTTCAAAGATGAAATTGACAAAACAAAAAACAGACAACCTAGAAAAATTTATGAGATTTTTAAAGAATTTAAGATTACCACAAAGATCTTGGGGATAAACACAGTGAATGAATTATGAAGGCAGGGAGACGCGGACTTCTCTAAAAGGTTCTGGTGGAAGCGAACTAATACTATAACAATTGAGGGAATAACAGTTACGAAAAGATTGGAGGAGTCTGTATTATTTCCATCCATAAAAGTGTATGCACGAATAACATATAAAACACGAATATATTTTATAAACCTAACAATAAAAAACATAAAATTGTTGTTCACTAACCTTTGTAATATATTGGCATTGTACAATCTTCAGGCGAAAAACAGCAGATTGAATCCGCCAAGCAAGATTCACTTCAGAGGAAAAAAAAAACAAAAAACTCGCGCACTTCTCAAGAAAAGCGAAACAGATTTAGGCACAGATTAAACAAAATACACTTTCTAAACGTTTTGCCTAACTCCTACATGTTATCTCGCTAGATAATCCCTACTTTCTGCAAGATTATCATGAATTTCATATTGAAATGTAACTAATAATTTTTGTTATCTCCCACAGAGATCATATAGAGAACAAGTAAAAAAGCAAGAATTGGTCTAACAATAAGACCAATCCTTATGATACCCTTAATGAATGACCGTATAAAATTTCACTTATGTATGCAAGTTTAATTTTTGAACTGGGTCTTTACATTTCGAAAACGGTTCGCCGGATAATTATAACCAATTTTATAGGATTTCATATTCGGAAGAAGTCTTTAGTACAATAAAAATGTCTGGAAGTGATCGTTTCAAACAGTATCCGTAAAAAACCTAAATTTTTATATTGAAACACCAAGAAGGGGCTGCCCGATTTAGTCCATTTTTGAAATTTTATTTGTTATTAAGAAACACGATGTGCCAAATTTCATCTCTATATGTCGACGCGTTCTCAGGCAGTGTCCAAATATACATATAGGGGAAAACGAAATTTTTGTATGACAACCCCACGAAATAGTTGCCCGATTTGTCTCATTTTCGAACTTATTTTTTTTTTTAAGTCTGTATACAAAATTTCAGCTTTCTAAGTAAATGCGTTCTCGAGTTATCTTCCGCACAGACGGACGAACATACAAAAATCAAAATAACTTTTAATATTATGCTGGGGTCCAATCAATTTTGCTCTAGCATCACTATATATGTGGGTTACAAACGGAATGACAAAACGGCCTTCCAAAAACTTGCTTCATTTCATTACCTTTTCAACTATGGTAGAATTTTTATATTTTATTCAACATTAGAAAAAAAATTCATTGGCATAAAAAAAAAACTACGAATTCCTTTGCAGCTGAGAACTCTTGCTTAAAATATGTGTAGTGAATTCTCATTGCAACTGGAATTTTTAAATAACGTTTTTGATTAATTTAAAGCAATAAATTCAACCACCTTTGAGAAGGTAAAAAACAAATCGACACTTTACCGGAAGACCATATCACTTTTGATTAAAATTTAATTTACTAAAGAAATTGATAATAAAACAAAACATTTCGATTATTTAGGGATCGAAATTTTTAAATCCGTATCGATATTTTATTAAATACACCACTTTCACCCAAAAAAAATCAGAGAATTTCACTTTATGATTATGAACACTTTCACTATTTCATTGAAATTTCACTCACACATGGGAGCACGCGACCACGTCGTTAAGTCACGTACATATGTGATTTAGGACGCATTCCCGATTTCGCAGCACCTTCTGCAAAAACTCCCATTTCGGGTAGGTAAATAAATAAATAAAAATGTTCCAATCTTAAATAGAAAAGATCTGCAAAACTACTACGCGTGTTACAACCGCGTCACTCGAAACACGAAATTTTTAATTTATCAATGAAGTTCAAAAACTTGAGATCTGAGATCATTTAAGCGTACTACGTAACTAGTTACGCTATGTATTACGTCTTAAAAGTTTTAAATAGAAAAAGAGTAACTCGCGCAATACCGTTTCACTTAAGACAAGATTTTTCCGAAAGTTTGTAGCTCTATTCATGAATGTCAGAATGTCACAAGAAAACCACTGCACAAATTAAATAGTTCCGTACCGGCGACGTAACGCACTTAATTCAGAGAAAATTTCGTCTGGAGGGCTAGATCACAGCAAAAAACAAGAAATTTTCGCAATCAGACACCGCTTCTAAGAATTTTTCAATAATTTCTTGAAATTTTCCTTTCTTAAATTCTTGGAAATTTATTAGAAATTCCCGACACGACTAACACGTTTAGAATGAAACTCTTCTCGAACCCCGAAAAGAAATGCTACATGGTAGTGAGTGGCCACTTTCTAACGGTTAAAACTTTGAAATTTTCTTTGATTACATTTTCTTCGTTCGAAGGTACAAGAAGAAGTAAGAAGAAAATACAAGCATTCGTAATAAAGGAAAAATCTATTTTACAACGTAGCAACAAATTATATTCCATTTTATAATTTTTTTTGCATGATGCCAGAGAATGCAGTGGGCATCTGTTACTTTCTTAAACGTTTCTGGAGCGATAAAATTAAATTTATTCCGTCATTTAAAAAAGTTTTAATATTTTAATAATCACAAAACTAATAAAGAAAATGAAATTTCAATTTAAATTTTAGATAAAAAGAGTGCTTTAAATTATGAAATAAATTTAATTTTATCGCTCCAGAAATGTCTCAGATAGTTATAGATTTGCACTGCATTCTGTTCTAAAACTGACTCACTGAACTGACGATGTAGCTCCTATTTCGATTTCAAAAAATATGCTCTCACATTCAATGCGGCCAGCTGTCATATTCTGAAGCTCATTTGGGGATTTACTTATATACTACATGTCAGTGGGATTTACCGAATTTACCACAAAAGTATTACTTACAAAGCTATTTTGGTAGAAAATGTATCAAACCTTCTGCAAATACCGCTGAACCTTAAGCAATTTCTCGTTACAAATTGTTACAGTTCAGTGGGAAATAATGCTCTCACGCAAAGAGACAAAAGTATAAGAGTGCTGCCATTCGCTTCACTGACATATAATAAGAATGTACTGAGCCATCCTATGTAATTCCCACTGACATACATGTAATAAGAATGTACTGAGACATCCTACTTATTCCTATAGTCAAGAATTGCACAAATTTTGGCTAAAATCTATTTGTCTCTTTATGCCTAAAATGTACACTGAACTGTAACTAATTTGGAAACAGTACAGCAGCGGTGGGAAATTTCCCATATTATGGGAATTTTCCAATGAAATTGTGTACTATGGGAAAAAGGGAAATTATGGTAAAATTGAGGGAGCTTTTCACCTCTTAATTTATTTAACTATTTAACATTTGCATGTTATGTTTCTTTTATGTGATAAGGGTTAGGTACCAGGTTTAAGGAATTTCTCCCCCTTGTGCTTAGACGTACAAGCAGAAAATGTTGCTCCGCGGTAGTTCCTTATATGATTACCGAAATTAATTGTGATATAATCAATAACTGTATGACAAGTTCATAGCACGTAATGATAACTAAATTATTATATTGTCACCTCAAATGCAGGTAGACATCTGTAAAGCCGTTCGATCAGATATTTCGGAAATTTCGCAATTTCAAAATGGCAGGAGCTAATTTGCTGGCAGATTTGCTTGCATTCACTTCTTAAATTTTAAATTACCTACCTTTAAAAATTGTCAGGGTTACAGAAAAAAGAAGAAGAAAACTATAATTGAATTTGACACTTGATTTGGATCAAAGTTCATGTGCTTCATATGTTTCAATATCTAATACCATCAGAATCAGACACTATATTTTTTTTGTGGTAAGTAAATTTATAAATTAAAAAATTCGGTGGAAATTTGCTTAACATTTTAACATACTTAGGAAAACGAAAATATTTAAATGGCTGCAAAGAAACAAAAATTGTTTAAAAATTCTTGGCTCGACTTGCAAGAATTCAAGGGATGGCTGAAGCCAGTGAAAGACAAACCAGATAAAGGTTACTGTCAAGCTTGCAATGCTGTTATTGCTGGTAGAAAAAGTGAACTTGAAAAACACAGTAAGGGAGTGAAACATTTGTGTAATATAAGAGCAATTTCAGGTCAGCGGTTTTTCTTAGCACATGCTTTTCAATTAAATTTATGTTTTAACTTTGTAGTTTCCTCTCCACTTCCATTTCGGAAAATTAATGAACATCATCATGATAAAGTCAAATTTGCAGAGATTAAACTAGCAACCTTTTTTGCGGAGCATAATATTGGTTTGCAACTAGTTGATCACTTGGTTCCTTTAATGAAAGCTGCATTTCCAGATTCAGCAATAGCAGCTGATATAAACATGGGACGAACCAAGTGTTCAAATATAATAAAAAATGTTTTAGCAAATGTTGAAAATCAGGAATTGAGAAAAATTATGCAAGAAAATTGTTACTCGGTACTACTTGATGAAAGTACTGACATCAGTAATGGAAAAAATATGTGTTGTGTAATAAGGTATGTAGATCCACATAGTTTTTGCATTAAAACAGAGGTCTTAGAGCTTATAAAAGTTAATGCCAGTGATTGTTCTGGCGAAGCCTTGTATAACAATTTCAAAGATTGTCTATCGAAAAACAATGTACCCATATCAAATTTGATTGCGATGGCATCCGATAATGCTTCTGTGATGGTGGGAGCACACAATTCATTTTTTTCTCGTTTAAAAATTGATGTACCTCACGCAATTTTATTTAGATGTTTATGCCATTCCTCTGCATTGATTGCAAGTAATGCATGCAAATAATTGCCTAAAGACTGTGAAAAACTATTGAAAGACATGGCTACATACATGTCTGAAAGTCCTAAGAGTTGTGCAATACTGCAAGAATTTCAGGCCTATTTTAATGTAGAAATTAAAAAAATCTTAAGTCCATCGAAAACGTGGTGGTTAACATTACAACTATGTGTAGAAAGACTACTGGATAATTGGAGTGTTTTGCAGCATTTATTTTTGTTGGATTCGACAGAAGGAAAAAGGCGAATGGCTTGTGATATTTACGAAAAACTTACTGATCCGAATATTAAATCATATTTTTATTTTATGAAATATGTGCTTGTGTACTTCAATAAATTCAATGCTTTATTTCAAAGTAAAAAAGTACTAGTTCATAAGTTATTTTCTGAATCCAAGAAATTCTTTCTCACGCTAGTTCAAAACTTTATAAAACCATGTTTTCTGGAAAATATTGAACTTATTAATAATATTGATGAGTTGACAAGTGTAAAATTTTTAGATGTAAATGAAATTTACGTCGGACCGGAATGTGAAGAATTTATTGAGCAACTAAATCAATCCGATAAAATTAAATTTAAACTTACTTGCCAAAATTTTTATAAAGTTGCAGTAGCAGAAATGTTAAAAAGATTGCCTTTAAGAAGCAAATTGGTGAAAGGAATTAGAGTTTTTGTGTCCTGATGTGGGTCTAAATTTATGCAATCGCATTAATTGTCAAAAAATAGAAAATATTTCTGAAATAATTAATTGTGACAAATATGCATTACAAATCGAATGGAGACAGCTTCCAGTATCCTTTCCGGAACATGAAAAACTTAGATTGTTGAGCTTAGAGGTTACAGAATTTTGGAAAAAAATAAGTACACTAAAGGATTTCTCTAATAAATTCATCTTCCCTAATTTAACAAAAGTTGCCAAATTTGCCTTAACTTTACCGCATTCTAATGCTGAATCCGAAAGAATTTTTTCTTTAGTAACGGACATGAAAACGAAAAACCGTAACAGATTAAAAGCTACAACTTTGAATTCGTTGTGTGTTGTTAGGTCAGCTTTTTCTGCACAAAATAATAATTGTTTTTCATTCCAACCTCAGAAATGTCATATTGATTTATGTAATAAAAAAGACTATTCTTAATGTGCTTGGAAACATATTATATTAACAAATCTACACTATGTATAATTACGATAGGTGATTTAAATTTTCTTTTATTTCATTAATTTTAAATAACTACAATACCTGAAATATTATATTATTTTGTTATGTTGATTATTTTGTTTCTTGAATTTTTTTGTTAATTTTTAAAAAATATAATTGAAAATTATTTTGCAGTTTAAATTATACCCAGGACAGACAGAGGCATGAATGTTCCATTTAAAATTGTAAATCTTTTTATTTATCTGATATGTGTTTATTTATGGAAAATGATTTCGGATAGAATTATAAGGTTAACTAAAAATAATTCTTTTTTTAATGGAGCATTTACACCTTGTCTGTAGCGTACATAATGCTTTTTTTTCTATGGGAATTAGGAGGGAATTTTCGAAATGGTAGAGGGAGAATCTCTTCAAATCTTCTAAATTCGTGGGCAATTTTGATTCAAAAGGTTGGCAACGCTGCAGTACAGCTGTATTAATTGGAATGCTTTCGAATTGACATTAAAATTCAGACAAATATATTACTTATATACGTGTATCTCTTACAAGCTCAATTATGTTTGACATCAAATCTGCAGAGTAGCGCATTTTTTCCGTAATACTAAAAATTAATTTTCGTGTTAATTAAAACAATTTAAACTTCCTAAATAATTTTTATGTAACGTAATACTATTTTATAACATCTTAGTGTTTCCAATCGACAAATAATAATTAATTATAAATCGGTGTGCAGTTGTACGAAATAAAGGGTTTTCACAGCCTATTCAATATTTGTGCCATTTTTGAAGCAAGTACGCTCAGTCTATTCTTATCATATGTCAGTACATTTCCTTTAATGCACTCTTGGTTCAACGAGCAGAGCAGTCCATTTATATATTATGTGAGTGAGCTGACCATAGTGAATTTAGAACAAACATTGAAATATTACGTAAAAAGAACTAAGAAATGGAATAGAATTTATTGAAACTGTCATAGATTTTAATTAATACGAAATTTATACTTCCTTTCCTTCTTTGTGTATACCTTCAAATTCAAACGAAGAGAAAGTGATTTAAGAGAATTTCAAAGTTTTAACCGTTCAAAAGTGACCTTACCATTGCGTCATGCACCATTTCGTAGCATTTCATATCGGGGTTCGAAAAGAGGTGTTAGTCCGTGTCGGAAAGTTCTAATAAATTTCCAAGAATTAAAAAAAGGAAAATTTCAAGAAATTTTTGAAAAGTTCTTAGAAGCGGAGTCTAATTGTGAATATTTTTTATTTTTGCTGTTATCTGGCCCACTGACATATAATAAGAATCGACTGAACGTTCTCGCTTCCAAATTGGCACAAATATTGAAGAGGCTGTGAAAATCCTAAATTCCGTACAATTGTACACCGATTCAAAAGTTATTATTATTTATCGATTAAAAACACTGAAGATGTTGAAAAATAGAATTCCATTACATAAAAATTGTTTTAATTAACACAAAAATTTATTTGCATTTGTCTCAATTTTTATGTCAATTCCAATGCATTCCAATTAATACAGCCGTACTCTTTCCAAATTTGTACATTTTGAACTTAAAAGAGACAAAGAGATTTGAGCCAAAATTTGTGCCATTTTTGTCTATAGGAATTAGATAGGATGACTCAGTTCATTCTTATTAGTGGACCGGTCAGGCGAAATTTTCCCTGAATTAAGTGCGTTACGTGTGTCGGGTCGGTAGATGGACGGGATGTGCAAGTGCGGTCTAGAGCATTTAATTTGTGCAGTGGTTTTCTCGTAACGTACCTACATGAATATAGCCAGGAACTTTCGGAAAATTTTTGTTTTAAGTGAAACGGTATTGCGTGAGTTACTCTTGTTCAATTTAAAACTTTTAAGAAGTCAAGCATGGCGTAGGCTTACGTAGTTCGCTGTAATGACCTCGGAAGGAAATCCTTTGTATTTTAAAATTCATTGATAAATTAAAAATTTCGTGTTTCAAGTGACGCGGTTGTAACACGCGTAGTCGTTTTGCAGATCTTTTCCATTTAAGATTGGAACATTTTTATTTATTTATTTACTTGGAATGAGTTTTTTGCAGTGGATGCAGAAGGTGCCGGGAAATAAAAATGGAATTCATTGTAAATTGCATACGTGACTTGACGTGGTCGCGTGCTCATATGTGTGAGTGAAATTTGAATGAAATAGTGAAAGTGTTTTTAATCATAAACTGAAATTCTCTGATTCTCTTTGGGTGAGAGTTAGTGTCTGTAATAAAAAATCGATCTCGATTTAAAAATTTCGAACCCTAAATTATCGAAGTGTTTGTTTTTTCTTATCAATACCTTTAGTGAATTAAATTTTAATGAATATAGAGATGTGGTCCTCCAGTAAATTGTAGATTTATTTTTTAACTTCTCAAAGGTGGTAGAATTTATTACTTTAAGACAATCAAAAACTTTTCTAATGTTGATTAAAATATAAAAATTCTACTATAGTTGAAAAGGTAATGAAACAATTTACTGGGAGACGGTTTTTACTTATACGATCGCTTGTGGGACGTAACTAAAATTATTAGTGACATTTCCATAAAAAATTCAGGAGGGAAAATCTGTGAAAAGTTTTTTTTTTATTTCTTATAAATTTGTTTCGTTTTTCTTGTGAAGTGCGCGAGTTTTTTTACTTTTGAAGTGAACCTTTCTTGGAGGATTCAGTCTGCTGATTCATCTGAAGGTTGTGCACAGCAAATATATATCACAAAGGTAAGTCAACATTAATATCATAGCATTTTGTATGGTATAAACCCACACAAGTAACCTACTATGTAGTTATGTATGTATACATTTTATCTATATTATCACCTCATGAAAAACTTCTGAAATTCGGTAAAATAATCATGTGTGCAAAATATACGGTAGAAATTTCTCTCTGTACCTTTTGTCTTCTTGGTGATAGATTAAGTTCCTGCTATCGCATGTAATTTTTGTGTATTCACTATTTCCTTTGTCAGATTTTTCCATACTGCATATCATTTTGATTTCTTCGGCCCACTTTTTAACAAATTTTTTATTAAATCGCACTACAGCTTAAGTTAAACCTTATCTAAATACAAACTATAAATAATACAGATCGCCACCGTTACGTTCGAACAGTTATTTTAAAATTCTATATGTAAGTCTTCCTGTATACTTATCACTTAGTACTTGAGATAGAAATTTTTTAAACGTTATAGTACATTACCTAGGTAATTAATGTATATAAGAAATAACACTATTTGAAAGCTCACAAAACTCATGCAAAACATTTTAATTATACCCTACTAAAACCCTCTAGAATACTTCAGCCCAACAAAGTCCTTCCATTCTAAAATATTTGCCGTGTTCTTATATAAAACTGAGAAAAGTTTAATTTTAATAGCTCCTCCGCCCTAAACTACTATTCATACAGAGATATGGTGTTCTGATAATCTTAAGTTTGTTTTCTTATCTTCCACGTCGAATCAAAATTTATATACTTACCTTTCCTAACAAAATAATTTAAAAAGACTTATATGAACCAAATCACGACGATTCCTTAAACAAAAACTGTCAGCTGAGTAGTGGGTGGTAGCTCAGTGATGATGGGCCACATGGATTGGTGAAGTCTCTGTGGAAAATTTTGTGTTGAGCGCCACGCGGTTTTTCCTATTATAGTGCGCGAGATAACACGAAACTCAACATTAAAACTGCATCATTGGACACAAAACAAAAAAGAATTCTACACAAAACTATTCACTTCAATCCAACAGATTAAAGCGATTTATTTTTCTTTCTTTTAATTAAGAAAAGTTATATTGTACGATAACAAAATGCAATTATGGTACTTATCTTGCTCGCACCTCTCAGTACGCCCAGGTCGAGAAAATTTCAACTTGTAATTTGACCACTTTCGCTGTCCAAATCTTCACTTTTTTTTGTTTGTAAGCCTTCCTTTGTTTTTTTTTTTTTGTAAATCTACAATATTTATTTTACTGAGAAAAATTCTTACTTTTTCCTTTTTTGTACTTCTTCTTAATTTGAAGTGTCTCCGACCTATTCCGGAGCAGCATCATATCTCTGCCTGCCGTGTTTATACTGTGTTCCAATGGGCACTCCATTTTTATGTTACGCGAACGAAATATTTTATATATAATTTTTTATTTTTTTTTATGTAAGTATTTAATATGTCAATCAAAATTTCTTGGTTGCTTTTTTTATGGAAACCTGGACTGGCATTTGGTATAGCACAAAGGGTTGTAATGCCAGTAGACATGCGAGCAAGATAACCTAATACAATTGAAGTTATTGCTGACTGATATATTGAATTTTCCTAATCTACGTTAAATTTAGAGTTCAGTTATGTGATACTTGATTAATTAATAATAATACTTAGAAACATTTTCTTCGCATTCCCTCTAAAAAAAACAAACCTCTAGTCCAGCTTATCGGCAGTCTGTTTGGTGTGATTTATATTTGCACCGTTCTTATATGTATGTAGACGTCCTTTTATTTCGTGTGTATCTTTCGGGTGTTGGTGGGTCATATATGGATTTCGGGCATTCCATTGTATTATGGAAGGCTTAGTGAGTTGTCTGATGTATATGTCTCCATCGTGAATCTGCGGTTCTCAAATAAAGGAATACGACAACGGAATCAATAGCTCAATTTACCCATTGAACATTTAGGACCATAGCAACTCCCCCCTTTCTTACAAAAGATTTCGAAAAGGACGAAATCTTGTATCCTAACACATCATATAATAGACGCTCATATAAATGACGACCAATATCCCATATCCGACGGGCGTTCACCATACTTAGAGAATTGGGTTTTTGTTTGCTTTTTCCTTATATACAAAATTAATGCTTCTATGCATACAACTGATTGTGGTATATATAATTTAATGAAGCGGAACATAGATTTGTAATATATAGTATATATAAGTATGTATTTACATAATAACTAATATTTGATGGCATGCCTTAGATAATAAGCAGGCGATTTTATTTTCAATTCTTTTTTCCGTGAAATATTTTTGTGTGTGCAAGGTGTCGTAAATAAATATATGCTCATTGACCTTGAACCCCCTTTTTCTTCTCTTCCTTCCTTTTAATTTTAATGGTGAAGGTATATGTGTATCATACGTACCTGTATAGTCGTAGCTTGTAAAGAATACCTTCCCCAAGATAATCAGGAACTGTAATTTGTGCAATGAATAAAACAAACAAAAGAAGTGTAATGGAAGTTATAATCCCTGGTTCAAAGTCAATAACTTCGTGGCTTTGTTCTCCAGCTCACCAAGTTCACTACACTTTAACTCATACTTAAACTAGATTTTTGAAATTCAAAAAATGCTATGATATGTAACTGATATATAAAGTATATCTGCGTGGTAATATTATTTCAAAACCACAATTATAATTTAAATTTATATATAGAGCTAAATTCAATATTGAATATACGTAAAAGAATAATTAGGATTAAATCAATTTTATGTTAGAAAATTTTGTTGTATCTGACAATGTACCTACTCACCAGCTCAGTATTAGGTACTCGATCATATTGGTTCTCTATTTTATTGAGGTTTGGAATTGGACTATTCTTTATCCCAATCGATATCCAGAATAAAGTGAGGTTACTAAATCTGACTGCAGTCGATACCCACAGAAAGAAGCTCCATTGTAGTCGCTACCCACAATAAAGTTTTTGTTAATAATTTTCTTATTCCGTCGAGACCCGCAATATGAATTTATATTACAGCCGATACCCGTCATAAAGTGCTTTAAGTTAGGAAATTTCTTATTGTTTATTACAGTCGATACCCGTAATAAGGTTAGTAATTTCTAATTTGGTCGATACCCGCTAAAAGAATCTTTAATTTAATCGCTATTCAAAATAAAATCTTTAATCTAGTCAATACGACGAACTACGAAACTGAAAAAGAGATCGAGTCAAGTCAGATTCTAATTTATATAGCCATGGGCTGCGCATGGCACCAAATAACGGCATTCAAAGGCGCATGGAAAATTGGAATAAGAGCTGCACTTTGTTTTCTATTGTTTAAAAATGCAGAAAAAAAGCTTGTTTGTAAATTCTATTCAATCAGAAATATTCCTTGCCTACTAAATTTTTTTCTTAATAGATGTTCATTTTCGACTTACCAAGTGAAAATTCATTGCACTCTCCATGTACAGTTGTTTGTAGCTCGCTGATTTCACTGCAGCGTTGCTAATTTGAACTTCTGATGCATTTTCTAGTACAGAAAATATTATTATGTGCGACTGTAGTGTACTGCCCGTTTGCAATCCGCTGGCTCGTTTCTCTGCGAAATTGTTTCAGCTTAGAATTCTGAATTCTTTCTTCTTTAGGTCGGCACATACATGCGTTGATATGTAAGTTTACTTCTGAACATACTGCCCCCTCCCCCCCACCCGCCCCATTTAAAGGATACAATGCTTTTCAAATACCTAATATTGTGATCTGTTGACAACTAACCCCTTGTTGGAACAACGCAGAATATAACATGAAACGGGTTCAGTGGAGAGAGAAGAGAGAATGGGAAGTAATAATAAACTTCGTTACTATATTTTATTTTAGCTGTACATTATACTGCGCTCCACTCTGGGTCTTGAAGCGCTGCTTATATTTTTAGACCTTTGTATTGCCTCTAATGACATGCGAAAGTTTCGATGTCTCCCCGTTTCGTGATTTGTTACTGTCAAATTAAGATCATTGCAGTTCGTTGCAGCTAGTAGCAGAGTCACGTGCTCCATTATATCCACCTTAGGAGGTGGAGTCTCCTGACGTCGATGTTCCTTGCACTATTGGTGGTTGGAGTAATACCTCTTGCGAGATGTCCATCCCAGGGGCTGGAACCTCCGCCATAACCTCCAAATTGGATGTTCCTGGCACTATTGGTGGTTGGAGGAATACCTCTTTTGAGAAGTCCACCTTAGGGAATTTCCGCTATAGCCTCCAAATTGGATGCTCCTGGCACCATCAGTGGTTGGAGCAATATATCTTGTGCGACATCCATCTTAGGGGCTGTAATTTTCACTATAGCTTCTAAGTTGGATGTTCCCGGCACATCTGATGGTTGATGATTTGGAGACTGTGGGGTTGAATCATCACCTCAATGGTATCCAATTCCTCCAATTGCGGGTAGCGCAGTCGGCCGGCGAATTTTATTGTTCGTGATGATAATTTTGAATTATTTACCTTCAATTTCTTGAGCTGTTTCTCTAGTTTCCAGATCTCCCTAACCCCCGCTCAATAGTTTTGCCTGGAGTCGGCAGCATCCATTTTTAGTGCATCCAGTCTATGGTTTATCAAATTTAAACTCAACTGTGGCTTGAATTTATTAGGCATCTTTGTTTGAAAAAACAGCAACAAAACACTTGCTCCGATTCCACAATAATTTATTTTTATTTTTTACAAAAGATTGAGTAAAAGCCTACGCGTTTCGTCTTATTAGGACATCATCAGGGCTTGCACTAAACCTAAATCTGGGTCAACTAAGCTGAGCTAGATACATACATACATACTACGCTAACCGAGTTACGTACATACACTAAACGCTACATGAATACACACAAACGTTACAAAAATAATAAGTTAACAGAGCTAGACACGAACAAGAGATCACAGATGAGTTGTATATAATTTGTGGACTAAAGTTATTTATAACTTAACTAGGTTAGGGTTTAAAAGGGGGCTTCTATTATAAAAATCAATCTGATCATTCAGCAAAGTATAACCGTCGTCAATAGCCTTTCTGATTTCAAATATTTCATACCTATCCAATACTGGGCCTCCATTAATATTATGTAAAAGGCTTATATTTTGGGTAGTACACTTATGTCCGGTATATTTTAAATGTTTAGCAAGACCTGAAGTCGGATTATTTGTGTTGGATAAATTAATATGTTCTCTGAATCTTAGTTTTTAGAATTTATTGCAAAGTGACTAATGGGTCTTTTGGGATTGTAAAACAAAAACAAAAATTCCCTTGCGCGTAGAAGCTTTTTTAGGAGGTTTTGTTGAGCCCCTCATATATTCTTTTCCTTTCGTTCTTTTATCTCACTTCTGCCGGGAAGAGTGTGTGCCTCGGCAAAATAGTTACCACATGATTTCACAATTATTCGATCAAGCTGGAATTAGCCATAAACATACGGCTGCACGATCGAATCGCGCTACTACCTACCTACGTACCTCAAACCGGGTCAGAATGACACATCTTGCGGGTTCCACTCCGTGGTCCTTAGATCCAAAGATAGCTTTAAAGCCTTAGTTACAATGTAACGCTGTCGCCAAAAGCGGTCGCGAAAGATTTTGCTGATGATGACACGGACGCAGTGACTGTTGCGTACGCTGTTCCAATGATGACACTCTAACGTGTGTTGAATTTCCGTTATATTATTAAATAAAATCATTAAATCGTAAATAAATAACTTAACTAGTTATTAGATACTGTGGCATTACTTAAAACTTACAATTTTCACTCACAATTTCAATGTTCTGCAAAAAGAAATTGCCTCAACTGCAGCTGTCAAGGTATTGCGCGTATCAAGTTGAAATATTCTCAACTATAAACAACGCGACCAGCGTCAGCAACTGCCTTATCGACACATTATACCTGCGTTTGAGTACTTTCATAGATTTTTATTTTAAATAGCTTTAGCGACAGCGTCCGCAACTCTCGACAGCGTCATATTGTAACTCAGCCTTAACTGATGAACGAAGTATGATCCCAGAGTTCGACGGAATCCCAGGTGACTTGCATTGGTACCTTGCGTGCTGCTAAATGTTGTTTTAAATATCTAAGAGTTATGCCGACAAGAATATGTTGCTTAGCATCCTGAAAATCAAATTAGCTGGTCCAGTTTACGACATCTTTAAGAATAAAGAGACTCAAACTGGGATGAGTTGAAAGCTGAACTTTCCGATCATAATATATACACCGATTAGCGAAAGGATAATTATTTTGATTTAAGCAAACTCCACGAAAGAATATCTACGAGCTTGCCTCGCACATTTCGAAGCAGCTATCCGATTTAAATAATGCAGCAATTAATGAACCCCTGAAGCTTCAGCTCGAAGTTATCTCATTACAGCGAATTATAACAATGCCATTAGAGCATTTAAAGATGGCCTTAAAAGTGATCAACTTAATACTATTATAAAGGCGCGATCGGAAGCTTATAAATTTCGCTTCCAAATATGCTGTACCGATATATAAGTTCTGTGCGAAAAGGGGCCATACCAAGGAGAACTGCTTCAAAAGGAAACAATTACTCTTAATGCATTTCTACCCGAATATTAAATGGGAAATAAGCAGGATTACGTGCGATTACTGCCGTCAACCAATTCAGAACGCTTGAGACTGCAGATAAACAATTTGACCGAAAACCTCGTCACATGAAACATGTACGATGGACAACCGCAGAAAATATTTTTTTTTGGAAAAGATTACACGCGGGTGTATTCAGACGGCGAAATTTCCTGCGAGAAAAATAGACAAGCTGTTTTCCACTAGTATCACAAATAAGCCTAGTTGGCACACCAATAAATGTGCATAATAGTGCCCTAGTAATTTCAGTCGGTATAAATATATCTCAAAAATATAAAGTAAACCTTGTAATAGATACATCTGCTGAAATAAGTATGCAGCATGCCGTATTGGAACCTCCACCGCACGGGGGTTCCTACCCTCAACATTGAAGTATCTAAAGAAAAATTTTCTTCTACGAAATGTAGCCGGTAATGAAGTGAGGCGAACAAAGTAACCCATTTTCCGATCCTACATAACGCTAACGAGTTAGAGCCGGAAGTTTCGAAAAGTCTAGTACCTCAGTTCGTATAAAAAATATAAAAATACTAAAAATTGCCGATGTGGATTGCTATGTAAGCCTCCGAATATGGGAGGATGGGTACTCAAACTTCTTAGAAGACCTAAGGAAGTCGATTTTGTACTAAATTATCTTCTGCCGATTAATTAAAATAAACATTGTTACTAAAATATGTTCAGAGTATTATAACGCTTCGTTTAAGACATCTCTGATGAATGTTCATGTTCCCTCTTGTATTGTCCCAAAAGCGCTTTTTCTGCCATATTTATGGCGAGCATCTTTCTTAGCTGGTGTTATTAGCGGACTTCGTTGAGATTGGTGCTGGACGTTTTTTGGCCGCCTTCAAAGCCAACAATCCTGACTACTCAAGTTGCCCAACCTTGACGACAAGAGCAATTACCGAATCGCGTCACTGCACAACCAAACATGTTACAGGATTGAAATTTCTCCATTATTTGCTTTTAAGCATGAACCACAGAACACATTCAAAATGCTTACCTCGACCATATTCACTGATGCTAAAGAAAACTACTTTTGAAATTTCAAGCCACTTATTGTACAACACATGCTTTGCGCTCACTCTGAATATCTGTAATGTTATGCGATGTTCGCTATCACTGGGGGAATTTTTGCCGCGCTCGCTCATTGGTGACCAAAACTAGAAAGAAATTAAGTTGGCTGAACTAGACGGCATTCCTCTACTACCTCAAATAAGATTTTTCCACTGCCTGTTGGCCGTCTTAAGCTTTTTCGAAAAAGGAAAATTATAATAGATTAGAATTGTTCCGTTCCATTTGTATTTCTACAATGATACTTTATCGGACCTTAATAATCTTGCTAAATGGTGATCCACAAGGACAAATTCTTTAGACATTACTACTCTTGCATTTATACTAGATATAAATCGATTACTTATAGCTTTTTTGCATATTTAAGTTTATTCCTTTCCTTTTTGCCTTAATTAATAAGATTCTTTTTTTACATAATGAAAACTATGCAGAAATTATGTTTCCTTGGCTGTAGTTTTATAAAACAAAAAACAAACCTTTCTTTGAAAAAGAAATTTTCTTTACAAATTCCTGTGAAAATATTTATGCTAAAAAACACCATAGTAGTTATATTAAAAATACCTAACATCACTGTTCTTCATCTTACGCTAGACAAAAGACTCACAAAATTCGTATAGAATACGTAATGGATCCATAGGAAAGCCTCTTTACTTAATTTGTACCTATATCATTTATGTATTCATATTATGTACATATATACATAGGTCTATACTAAGGGAGATATGTTAATTTTTGCATTTCACAAAAGTAATTTCCATTATTTAAATGTTTGCCTCATGCAACTTCATTAAATTCAAAATGTCCTCCATAGAAACATAGAACTTGTAGTAGTAATGTAATATTTAGGACACATTCATCATGGCGCTTCCTTCCACAAAAGGAATTTCGGTCTGAATAAAGCTGGAATGGAACAATTCCAGAAAAGTTGAATTTATAAATATCACTGAATGAGGAGATATCACCCGCCTGGTCAAGGCTTCCTTTGTTGCTGCTGTGCCCAATAGAATAAAATATACCACAAATATAGTTACAAATTAAATTTTTAAGTAATTCAACACATTAAAATTATACACCAAAACAATATATAAGACGAAAACACCAGTCGAATTTAAATTCCAATTATATTTGTTTATTGTACAACAACTCGATGAGATATTTTTTCAAGTCCATGAAATGATGATGGAAACAAAATGGGAGAAGCTGTAGATGTAATGTAATTATTTGTACGTTGAATATAATTCTGAAGTAATTTTAAAAATTGCAAATTTTAATTCCGTGCAATAATTATCTTCATAAGTTTGGAAAGTGTGTAGAACATGTTTTAAGTGAAATTTGAGCGCAGTTAATGGGATTATTTGTCCGTAAAACCATGATATCGACTGTGAAAAGACTTATGTGGTAATATAATAATAATTGTACATTACCCGTTATTGATGAATTTCCCTATCATGGATTCACACGTGACCAACGATATCAAGGATGCATTTTCATGTACATTTTTAACATTTTATGTAAGAGATTTTTTTCTAATTTTACTTATTTATTATAACGTTTATTGCTTCGCTCTTTTTAAAATGGTTCGTCTTATTATCAATATATTATGATGATGCTGTATCAAGAAAGAAAATTTGAAAATTGATTTCAAAGTGTCTAAGATTAAAAGGATCGTATCGTAGATTTAGATAAATTAAAATTTTTTTTTAGTAATGACGAATAGATGTCAATGTTATGGAAGTATGTTAGAGTGATTGGCAGTCTGGACTTTACGTCCAAGCCAATCACTCTAACATACTTCCATAACAAAGAGTCTCAGGGTCGTGGGTTCGAGCCCCACGTTGGGCGCCATTCTTGTTATGGAAGCATGTTGAGTGATTGGTTTGGACGTAATGTCCAGACTGTCACCATGAGCTGACAGATCACTCGGCGGACAGCGTTGACTGCAGGGCAGCACGCTAGCTCGCCTCGGCTATTAGCGGAGAGTGTGGGGAGGTTCCACGAAAAACCTGCCGCCTGCCATAATAAAAAAAAAATCGTGCCGGTGTTTTGGTAAATAAACACGATTTTTTTTTTATTATGGCAGGAGGCAGCGGCAGGTTTTTCGTGGAACCTCCCCATACTCTCCGCCAATATCCGTGGCGAGCTAGCGTGCAGTCAACGCTGTGCGCCGAGTGATCTGTCAGCTCATGCTGGCAGTCTGGAGTTTACGTACAAGCCAATCACTCAACATACTTCCATAACATCAACTTCATAAGACAGATTTAATGCGACGGAAAAATTTCACATCATTAATATAAGTTTGGAGACTTTTAATGAAAGTAGTAAATTGAGGGTAAAAGGTGTGATGAATTTTTGTTTTTCAAGCCAAAATATACAACACTCGATTGTCCTAAACTAGGATTTATGACATTAATTTTATCGGTCATATTGAGTGGAGCTGGAGCTACTTGGTGGCGTTCTTTATAACCATTTAGCATCCCAAATTCTATATTGGGTTTGACAATTTCTTCTGCCGGAATGAATCTCCCTGAAGTTGTGTTCAGCATTGTAGTGACAAAACAAAGATATGGAGCGATGGATATTTGTGATTCAATTTGATCTAGCACTTTTGACATTTTACTATTCCTTGGAGTTCCATGCTTTATCGAAGCGTACTTTTTACCACGAAACGTAATGAATTTTGGACTAACTTATTCAGCTATTTTGCTGCTGACCACACTTTGCGAACTTTGTGTTGCATTTGCTTCCTCCATTTGGATGTGAATATTGGTACAGGATGTACGGCAATGTATGTTGAATTTTTAATTTGAGCAACGTTGATTGATTTATTTTTGGATGTGGATTTATCGATTTGCGTACATTAAGAAGAAGAAGAAGAACATGATAAAAAAATTGAGATTTTTGTATTATATGGATGTCATTTTCATTCAATTTCTTAGATGAGAGCATATTTTTATTTTCTATAGCATGATATTTGTTAGTATCTTTTAATGAGTCTATTATTTTATAAGAAATACTTTTGTTGGGATAAAACTTTATTTTACAAACGGGACTAAATGTGATGAAATTCATTGCAGAAAATGGAAAGTTTTAATTTCAGTTATGTCAAGATAAACGGATGATATCAACTATACTGAGAACAATGAATTTCAGCTTCATCTATTCTCTAATGAAAATCCAAAAGTTTATGGAGCGATAGAAGGCATGACACTAAAAGCGGATAATGGTAAGAATAACATAATTTTAATTTCAATAGTGCAACTCTCATCCAAGGATCAGAACTAGTATTATCAAAATTTAGAACGAAATCAATGGCCATTTACAAAATTTTCTCGAATTTAGTTGATTTTAATTTTCTTGGTTTAGTTTGGCAATAAATTTATACCTAAAAATCTGTTAGGTCCTACAGTTGGTTTTCATTAAATTGCTAGAACAGCTCTAATAACAAAAGATAAAACATTTGCTCGATTCGCCTACAATTAAAACCCTATGAACTTTATCAAAGGACAGGATATCAATTTCTGTGGCATTTGAAGTAATATAAGTTGATTTCAAATTCAAAAGGAAGAAGCACAGACCAGAAATATACAGATATCGATGGTAGTATTAAGAAAGTGATGTATGGAAGAGCTCACAGCAAACCTCAATAACTCACTGATCTTGGCTAAATATATCATGAGCACGAACCGATTTCTTTTTTTCAATATAGGCAAAAATTCATTTCTTTCTTAGAATTTAAATCGACCATATTTGTTCAGAATTCGTGTGCATTATTGGTGGCTGAAGACGATTCGAATAAGTTGTGTCTGGGCCACTGACTTATAACAATGGACTGAGCGATTTGCTATTTCATGTGGCACAAAAATTATTGTGTTTCTGTATATCACCGTTAGAGCACCCTTTAAAACGTTTACTACATAAAATGTAAATCTCAACCAATCAGATAAAATTTTACACCCGTCAATCGAATTAAATTAAAAAAAAATATTTTTTGTGCCTAAGTGATATTTCAATCGCTTATAAGCACTCTTCTAAGAAATTAAACTAATTCCGACTTTAATTTTCAAAAGTTATTCTTAACTGAATCCTGCGTATGGGCAAGAGCGACGGAGCATGGTAAACACTATCTTTACCTTATTCTTCTGTGGTGATTGCATCTGCAGCCAACATAGAAACATCAAATAGCATAAGTAAACGTTCAGTAACCAATATTTTGTGTTGGTAGCTCGAACTCTGCCATAGGGCGAAAGAGAGAACTGTAAAATTTGTGCCTTTCCTGTAGGAAAATGGCAATACACTCAGTCCATTGTTATAAGGCTGTGGTCTGGGCAGTCTCGCCTTCGTAGAAGTTAGATTGATTTGGTTGCTTGGGCTTGTTAGCTAAAAATTTTTATGAGCGTAAGTCTCGGTACATTAGCGCGGATTTTTGTCTCAGACCTTTATAAATTGTTCAATGTAAGAAAGAATTGATTTATTCCACAGAATTGAAATCGACCATATGTGTGCATTAATACATTACTCTTTTGAATACCTTGCATTATATAGAATACAACAATCTTTTTACTATTCGTTTCAACCTGATATTTATTTTCATATTTTACGACTAGTCAGGCATAGAAGCCGAAACCCCTGAGTAGAGAAGGGCCAATAGTTGTGAAAATATGGATACACCAATATATTGGCTCTTAAAATATCGATATCCTTAGTATCGTCGATACGATATTTGTTATTATATGTAAAAATATAGTACAATGCAATGCATTCTATATTGTTGCATATCAAATGAAAGGTCTTGCCGAGTACTATCGAGTGGTGTATTCTTTTTCTGATTTAGAGAACTTTCTCGGGACGTTTTTGTCGCCAAAAAACCCATTTTCATGCTCTTGGGTAATATACACTTCATTTACTACATTTCGCATATGTTTTTTTCCGTTCTTTCTTTCAGGGACATTAGTGCTCTGTTATGAAAATTTTTCTCATAGGAAGTCATTTTCCACGACGCACCAGTTTCGCACAATCACGAGTGGAAAAAAAGTGGTCTCGCCGAGTATAAAGTTTCGAACTTGGGTATCATACACTCCAGTTACCAAATTTCATCGGAGTACATTAGATACAGGTGCAATATCGTTTTCGAAACTCTAGATCACGCTACATTTTTCTTAGTAGGAAGAAAACTTACCAGAATCTTAAACGAATTGATTGGGTGCGCATATAAAGCTCATCGGAGTATATTTAGCGCAGGTGCAATTTCGGTTGCGCAATTTTAGATCAATTAATTGAAATTACCTGAACGATGTGAAATTGTACAAAATTGTAAATTGTGTATTAGTGTATCGCCGGTACCGAATTCACAAAACAATAAGAATTCATATATAACTGTTATTATTTATAACACATTACGGTTGTGGTTGCTACTCTGAATTGGGCAGCTGAGTGTGGTTTTAAAGGTTTGTTGGTAAGATAAAAGCGAATTGAGAATAATGCAAACCTTATTTAACCATCGGATATTGCGACCGTTCACTGTAAGTACCATTACACTTTTCTACTCTATTGTTCTTAATTCAACTGCATTGTTATTATGGGGAAAGAGGCGGACATATCGAATTTAAAAGCTCGTCAAGCTGCGGCAAAGGGCTATATAACTCGCATTAAAAACTTTGTTAAGCAAAATGAGAGAACAATTACGTCAGAAGAGCTAGAGCGTCGATTGTGTCTTTTGGAACGCTGAAACTAAAACCAATCAAGAGTAACAGCAATGATGGACGAAACATCCCTCGAAGACGCAGAAATATGTCAATGATAACCCAAGTCCCATTGATAAAGACGGAAACACCTCAAACAAGGATAATAGGGATCCAAGAAAAAAGGCTCGGCGGTCACTAGGGAGCGCAAATTCCAGCCTGGCATATACTTTGAGAATTCTGGAACAGCAAAAATAATCTCAAATAAATGGAACATCATTGCCTATTATAAGATGCAGCCTTACTGAATCGAATTTGAAGCATTTGCAAACTCCACGAATATTTTAAACTATTTCTGTCATCTAATGAAAGAAAGGGGCATCTGCCTAAGAACTATCGGTCACTTTTAACACCTAATTGATGAATTGTCCAGAAATAATGAACTTTTACTCCCGAGAAATTCAACCAGAGTGAAAAGAGCAGCATTGAATTTCGTAGGCAATATTGCAAATGTGTTATTCGGAGTGTTAGACTCCGACTATACAGAAAAAATGTCTGAAACCATTGACACCAAATAAAGAAATGAGGATCACATCACAAGTTTGATCAAAAATCAAACTTCTCTCATAGATGTTCCAGTACATGTAAAAAAGAAGAACCCGCAAATAATAGACAAGTAATTCAAAGACCTTGAATTCCATGTAAAAGAACTAACCAAACAAAAGGAACTTCATCAACAATGGTATCTAAAACGTTTACATCCTTTGCATCCATTGCTTGTATCGCAACGTTATCCGCATTGAACTTCAGCTTATTGAATCATCAATATTGAATGTGCTTATCGATGCTTTTCATGGAAAAATTAACCCACAGCTCATATCGCGCTACAACTAAGAAGAGAGCTGTCTACAATAAAAGAACGTAAACCTTTGTCACTGAGTCTTTCAATGACACAGGATGATATAGTAACGATATACAATTTAATGACCATTGAAGGAAAAATTTCTACAAGGCATATATGTAATATTCAAACTTAAGTAACCACTCTTATCACTGGGGGATTTTGAGCTCTTTAAGGTCATACCAGTACCAATGTTGATCAATAAAACCTTCCTGAGCATTAAACCATCCTTACCATTCTCAGTAATAAGCCTGCATTGTGATCATCTACAAGCACTTTTAAGATTGACTTAATTAACCACCTTCCACAATTACACACATGTCGAGTAATAAAAATAGGAGATGGGCCACATTGGATACAACTTTACCATCCATATGAATGGCTTTATGTCCTCAAGCAATAGCACTCAATGCGTCAGGTATCCAAAAAATTCAAGGAGACTGTTTTATCAAGCTGGAACTGATAACGATCCAAGGCCATAACATATATCCAACAATTTCATGGTTATCTTACTCACTTTCAGGCAACCTTACTAAACTTGTAACACCATCCAAAATATCACCCGATTCTAATAAGACCTACCGTTATCATCCGAGGTGGGAAGATCTAGACGACCTCAAGGGACAGCTTCAGCAAGTCTATAAAGAACTTCCAACAAGAAATCATATTCATGGAAAAGATATCCATCTATTTGCGGTATCATATATTGGACTACTACTAACCGCATCCAGCATTCTCTGCATTGGATGGAGATTCCGTGCAACGATTTTTCAGTCTACTTTAAAGAAGAAATCTAAACCTGCACCAAGGTCTCATGCTAGCACTTCCAAACACGAAAACCCGGATTTCAGCATCAATTCTGAGGCTTAATTGAATTGGGCGTTCAATGCGGAGGAGGATGTTTATTCGAAACAGCAAAAATATATTTCACTAAATTCATTAAAAACCTAGATTCAGGTAATGCATAAATTCTCACGAGTCATAGAACAATTTGTTTATAACAAAATCAGAGAGATAGAAATTTTTTTAACCAAACACACTTTTGTTTAAATTGTTTGAGCACTGTGAAACTAATTATAATTCTATCAGTTTGTAAATAAAAGCCTTCTTGTTGTTCCATTATTTTTGATTCATTTTTTTTTACGTTTTCGGTAGTCACGCTACCATTTTCAGATATCTTTATTTTCAAACTAAAAATATATGCGTATATTCATCGACTATGATAAAATGGGAAGCAAACAGTGCCCCAAATTCAATAACGCAATACGTTTATGCACATTTTAGGAAGAGAATTGGTTCCCAAGGGTGTGGAAAAGATATGTAGATGACATCTTCGCTATAATAAAGAAGTCAGAAGTCTCTGCTACTTTGGAAAAACTGAACGAGTTGTTTCCTATTATAAAATTTACAAGTGATATTGAACACAATGGTATTCTTCCGTTAGGAGAGTAGATACCCAACTCACCTTCAGTGTGTATAGGAAACCAACAAATACACAAAGATATATAACATCAGACTCTAATCATTGTCATCAACATAAAATGGCTGCTTTCAATTCTATTGTCCACCGATTATTAAACATCCCCATGACAGAAACAGACTATGAATCAGAGCTGAGATACATCAAAAACACTGCAAGAATCAATGGTTTCCATAATCGATTTAGAGATGCACTAGTCCATAAACAAAAATATGAAAAATGGATTAAGGACATCACAACACTAAAAGGCAGATATGACTCGGATATTAAACGGGTAGGAATAATTTATCACCCAAAATACACAGGTAAATTCAAAAAACATCTTTAAGAAAATTAAGAGAAAGGTTATGGCAGTGTCGTCTAACAAACTTAAAGATATTTTGTGCAGAACCAAAGATCTGGATGATCCATTTAGTAAGAGCGGTATTTACTCTTTAAAATGTTCTTCGTGTGATCACCTAAAGGGTTTTCCAATAAGAGGTGTTATTTTAATTAGCCCGCTTTTGCGGTAGATGTCACTTTTGGAGCTGTAATTTTTTGACAAGTAGAAACTGCGCCATTAATAAAAATGGAACGATACACGATTCAACAACGCATTGAAATTATTAAAATTCACTATAGAAATGGTGAAAATGTGGCAGAGACGGTTCGTAAAAATGGAACATTTTTGGGTCGTCGTGAAGCACCTTGTCGGACCGCAATACAGAAATTGGTAGAAAAATTCGAGCTGTCGGGACAAGTTAGTGATGTGAAGAATAAAACCCGTGCAAGTCGCTCAAGAACAGCTGAGAATATTGCTGCTGTAGCCGAAGTGTTGAAGAAAACCCAGGTTTGTCCATTCCTCGTCGTTCTTTGGAATTAGGCATTCCACAAACGTCATTACACCGTATTTTGCATAAAGATTTGGATCTTAAGGCTTATAAAGTTCAGTTAACACAAGATCTCAAGCCGGCCGATCATCAACAACATCGAGTCTTTGCTGATTGGGTCCTTGAAATGCATGAATTCCATCGAAAACTCATCTTGAGTGATGAGGCCCATTTCCACCTCGATGGCTTCGTCAACAAGCAAAATTGTCGCATCTGGGGCTCGGAAAACCCAAGAGTTATTGTTGAAAAGCCTCTCTATCCTCATTGTGTGACTGTTTGGTGCGGTTTATGGTCCCGCGGGGTCATTGGACCTTACTTTTTCGAAAATGTGGCTGGAGCAACAGTTACGGTGAATGGATTTCGCTATCGACAGATGATTAATGATTTTTTATGGCCGGAATTAGATGGTATTGATCTGGACAACGTTTACTTTCAACAATACGGCGCTACGTGCCATACAAGCAACGAAACCATTGATCTTTTACGGGAAAAGTTTCCGGACCGTGTTATCTCTCGAAGAGGTGATCACAATTGGCCACCGAGATCTTGTGACTTAACACCTTGCGACTTCTTGCTTTGGAGCTACGTGAAAGAGAAGGTCTACGCCAACAGCCCAGCGTCGATTCAAGACCTCAAAGATGGAATTCGTGAGGCTATCGAGGACATAGGGCAGCCACTTTGCGATTTGGTTATGGAAAATTTCATGAAAAGGATATGGTCCTGTAGGCGTGGTCGTGGTGGTCGTTTGGCTGATGTTATTTTCCATTATTAACGGCATACCTTTCTCTTTATAATGAAATAAAGACCCGATCATTTATCTTAAAAAATGGCATTTTTCTTTGAATATAAAAATAGCACCTCTTATTGGAGAACCCTTTATATTGAACAGTCATCGAGAGCTGTGAATGAAAGATGGAAGAAACACAACAGACATGTACCAAAAAAAGGAATCCAAGCGATCCAGCATAGCTCACCACATTTTAAATAACATCAACCATGAAATTCACATAAGAAATAACCAAAAATTATATGCATGGGAATCGTTATTTATTCATAAGAACTCACCTCAGTTAATGAACACTGGAGAACCTCCTATCGAAAGTAGACTATTTCATCTCTTGGACAAAGATCATTAATATTGTTATCATTCGCCTATCACTTTTGTTAACGGATAGTTTAAAACGTACATAAACGTATTACGTTATTGAATTTGGGGCACTGTTTGCTTCCCATTTTATCATAGTCGAGTAGTCTAGCTATGCATATATTTTTAGTTTGAAATTAAAGATATCTGAAGATGGTAGCGTGGCTACCGAAAACGTTAAAAAAATAAATCGAAAATAATGGAACAATAAGAAGACTTTTATTTACAAACTGATAGAATTAAAATCAGAGAGCTTCAAACCAGACGTAAAATGCAACTTTTGTTTTCCTCAGCTACGATGGGTGGTGAGAATTCGCAATATCACACTTTTGTTTTTCTCGACAGTGGCTCGTGAGAATTTATGCAAATGATAGAAGGTTAATTGTATGCAGCCGAATATTGTATAAAAACAAGAATTTCGAAGTCAATACAGAACAGTTTTTCGCAAACTTTCGGTGGTTTTTTTCATTAGTACCAACTTTTTCCGTGTATCACATTCCTTTTCAGTAATTTCCTGATGTTGTGATTCAAGTTCTGCGCACACCTCATCATTCCAGTCTTGGTACAAGAATCGTTGGCTATTCAACAAACGTTAAGGAAAATCACTATATACAGATACTTCCGAAGCATGATTCGAAATATATTCCTCATGATAGAAATATTCCAAGCATATCTAAAAGAGTTCGAGAATAATTTGTGAGCATACATTGAAAAGAAAGACGTTAATTTTCACCAGAATATGCAAGACTTTGAATGTTAGTACAGTCAAAGTATGACAGAAAATTGATTGGGGAGAATTATCTTTTCACAACTACATAAAATAATTCTCCTGGTCATAAGTTTAAAATATTTCCTTTAACACAAACGTAGACTGAAAATTTCTGTTGATCGAAACTATCTCAGAAAATTATTCTCACAAATCGATAAAAAACAAAAATTAAATAATGTGACGTGAAATTAGCATCGATTAGCTGTCAATATCGATCGCTTTGAAAATTAGCTTCTCATCATTAAATTTCACGAAATTACTCAATTTGACAGAATTTGTCATTTGCAATTTACTACACATTAATCCTCTTCAAGGACGATGAATAATGACTTTCAACAGCATAATTTTCCTTGGAAGATGAAATTATCATTTGCGGCTTAAGAAGGATGCATTAAGACGTCTTTTATAAACTAATTTCCTTTCAAAACGGAAACTTAAGAGAGGAATTAATAATATGCTAATAGCATGACATAAACTGGTAAGTAAGAAAAAAATACTTTAATGGTTACTTTAGCTTTAAAGACTTCATTAAGTATGCATGTGCGTAAATTGAGTCTCCATATTGCTATGATATTTTTTTATCAGTTCCTTTAATTCCTCGTGTTATAAATGCTCCCAACCAAAACCCTCGAGAATACTTCCCAAGCCATGAAACAGAAATTTATATGTGTGGGTGCTTAGTCCGTTTTCTAAAATGTTCTATATTGATACTTATGGAAAAGTGCTAAACATTGGCTTTATATATGCCATAGAGCCTAAACTACTATCCATACAGGAAAATAATCTTCTAGTAATTTACAGCTTGGTTCCTTACCTTCTCAAAGGCTACACTTACTATATACCTTACTTAACAAAATAATAAAATAGTTTTGATTGCAAACTACATTCGATATCATCAGCCCACGGCATGCCATGACGGCACACCGACATTACAATGATTACTCAGCTGAGAATTTTTGTTTGAGGAATCGTAGTCATTTGGTTAAGATTAATTTTTTTAAATAATTTTGTTAGGAAAGGTATGACAATTTTATTACGGTTCGGAAGATAAGAAAGCAAGCACAAGAGTATCAGAACACCATTTTTCTGTATGAATAGTAGTTTAGAGCGGGGGAGCTATTCAAATCAAACTTTTGTCAGTTTTACATAAGAGCACGGCAAATATTTTATAATGTAAGGACTACGTCAGGCCTCGCATGTGGTAGGGAGCGAGTCTGTTTCATGGCTTGCGAAGTATTCTCGAGGGTTTTGTCCCAACGCAATACTTTTACCTAATTCCCTATCGGCGCTAGTCTACCTATACATTGTAATCACATCCTGCGAATTTTGGATTTCCTTTCTGCAAATGGAATGAGATTGGTTATGTGTGAATTTGGCATTTTGTACGGAAACTAAGGCAACTACTGTTGTCGATAATTTCATGAACTTAACTCTTACAAATATGATTACGGTCCTCCATTACGCAGATCGGTGTGTGTATCATAGAAAACTTCTTGGAATATCGTAGATCTGTGTGCTCTTCTTGGAAAACTTCTTGGAATGTTTCATTTGTTCCTTCTCATACATTTCTGAGAATTGTTCGAACAGACACTTGTTATTTGTCAACAATATGCATATAAATAGTGCATGTCGCAGTTAATTTATCACTTGGTTATCAGAGCATGCGTGAATTAGGAGAAACGATTTACGTTTAAGATGAGTCACTGGGAATTGGGATTAGTGCTAGAAGAATATAGAATAGAATAAAAGAATTTTCCAAGTGCCAGATTCTTCCAGAGGTTATATAATTATCTTTTGAATACCGGATCTGTTATTACCAGGAGAATGTTTTTTTTCTGTCTTCTGTTGACTATCAGAACCAACTGAGCTTAGGTTAAGCTGTAGTGACACGTTTAATAGATAAACGGTCAATAACACATGCATCATTTAGTTGGAGTTAGTATTAGTATGGTAAAATATGTAATTTGAATTATTTCCACCGAAACATCCTGTATATCGTGATTTTAATATTCCAATTGTCAGCTGGGCACCTTATTCGTACTCTGATGGATTGCTACCCTGAATCTCGGCTGCACCTCTGCACGTTTTATACTTTCTTGACACAGTCGCCCCTACAGACTTGGCGCAATGCAGCTATATTTAAAAAAACTCTGGTAAACTTCTGCACCGGGTGTTCTCGGACTCGATTGCCACATTTATCAGATGATGTCTTGAGTTTCTTAAGTACTTGGAACGAGACAGTTCCCAAGTACTCGCATATGAGCACCTTCACAATGCCATCTTGAAGCTCGGGAGGTTCGGTATATGTAGGAGGTATATAGGCTCCTAAATCGATGTTTGGAGTACAGCGGAAGGTATCCGGATAATTTACTATCCGTATAATCCGAGATAATTCGGATTCGATTCCTAAAAGCCGGGTATTCGGATAATCCGGAGCCTACTATTTGGATCTCCACTCTCCGGATTTGCTAATATCTGGATATCCGGATACCCGGATCTGCGAACTATCCAATTGCTAAGTTCCGGATCCGAACTATTCGGACCCAGATCCAAACTATTCCGACCCAGATCAAAACTATCCGGATCCAAACTAAGCAAAAAAAGTCAAAATTTTCTCCAGATTGCATTGTTTCTTTGGTAAAATATAAATTTCATGAAATTTTCATTTTCTCCTTGAAACAACACAATTTTGAAGCTTTTTTGCTTGGTCTGCACCCGGATAGTTCGGATCCGGAATTTAGGAATTGGATAGTTCGCAGATCCTGGTATCCGGATATGCGCATATTAGCAAATTCGGATCCAATTATCAGCTCTAGTTTGGAGTAGCTAAGATAGCTTTGTTCCCAGATTCACGTTGGAGTATCTTATATAGCTTTGCTCCCAGACTGAAGTTGGAGTAGCTAATGTAGCTTTGCTCCCAGGTGGATAATTGGAGTAGCTAATGTAGCTTTGTTCCCAAAGGAAAAACAACTTATGTTGCTTTGTGCTAAGTACTGAGTTTTTACCGATTCCATATAATCACCTACCGGTATATTTATACAAAAGTCTTACGCTAACTACTTACGAGTAATTTCAACAAGAAGTGAGCTGTATTTCATTAATTATTACTTATGTTAATATTTTTTAATAAACAAACTACGCGATGCTACTTGCAGTTTGTTTTTATTATATCATACATATATCATACATAAATATTAATTTCCGTAAAGCGCTTGTTACTTGTTGTTATTATATCAGGCACAAATCGTGAACCATCGGTTTGGTCTACCGCTGGCGCAACGTCGTCGTATTTCAATGTGGTAACTCTTGTGCGCAAGGGTATTGCGACATTCGATCGACCCTTACTTTTCCCGCAAGTGATTAAGTAATTAGTGTAGGTCAGTAATGAGTGGATTTTTCCATACAATGAAAATGATACATATATGTAGTATGCATGTACATGCAATGCTGGAATTTCTTCATTGATAAGAATTGTAATTCTGTGAATGATGTACGTAGGTATGTATGTAAGAATTATAATAAAACATCTGTGCAAAGTCTTAGATAGGGATGATGGATGTTATGTATGTAACAGATGGTCGACTACCTTGGTTCCTGAATCCTGTAATCATCCGGCTCTTCATGTTTCTGTCTGTTTCGAATGTGTTAATGTAGACTCTTCTAATTTAAGTAATTATTTTTTTTTTAATTTCAAAAAGGCTAATTTTTCAAAGCTTGGTGACTGGATCCAACATTGTGAATATACGAATGTTCTTAATGAAGGGGACATTAACAGAGCTGTCGATACTTTTTATAATACTCTCTCTATTTGCGTTATGCAATGTATGCTGATCTGTGCATCTAAAAATTCTCTCGTATTTCAGCCTTGGCTGAACAGCTCTTACGGTACTTAAAACATTTGAAAAACAAGGCGTGGAGGAGGTTTTGTGCCTCAAGAAATGTTGCAGATTACTCGGCAAACCGCAGTGTGTGGAATTAATTCACTTCCCTGCTTTAACGACTATATTGCTAGTATAAAACTAACGCTCTATAATTATCCTAAAGAGCTCTGGAAATCTATAAATTCTAAACGTAATTGTGATGCGTACGCACAATCTTTTAACATTTTCTGCACCGAAAGTAGCGACTCATGTACCGTTGGAAATTTTTTCTCTGAATTCTTTAGTATCACCTTCTGCGATTCCAACTGTGATATTACTAATATTGACTTTTCTCATTTTACAACTGTGCCAGCAACCCTAGAGACCAAAGATGTTGTGTTTGACGACGTATCTGTTACTGAACATAGTTTTAACTTACTCGATAGTTTTACAAATTCCCCTGATGGTATCCTACGGGTCCTATTCAAAGTCTTGGAAGTACTCTGTGATTATTCCTCTACATAAGAAGGGCAGCAAATCTGATGATAGACCTATTGCTAACTTGTGCTATGTTGCGGTGATTCTCGAAGCCCTAGTTATTGATATGCTTCACTTTCACTGTAAACCAATTTTAGGTTCTTTCCAACATGGTTTCTTGAAGGGAAAGTCAACCACGACTAATCCCTTAGAGTTTCTTCACTATTGTACACCAGAGATTCAGTCCGAAGTTGACTTCGTCTTTACTGATTTTAGCAAGGCCATCGATAGAAGTAGTCATAGAATCATAATCCACAAACTCGCCATTCTTGGTTGCTCCCTCCTCTTCGTTCATTGGTTATCTTCTTATCTATCTAACCGTACGCAGCGACCTATGTTTCGCGCAGCACTCTCTGGTGAGATAGCTAGTACCTCTAGTGTACCTCAAGGCAATATCCTTGGCCCACTAGTATTTATTCTGTAGATGAATGAAGTATGCTTACTTTTACTCAATTCCAGGATACTTTGTTGTGCGGACGATGCCAAAATATTTCGTGTTGTTTGTTCTAATGACAACTGTGCTCTTTTAAACGTTGACTTAGCCATTTTTCATAAGTGATGTTGAGGTAATCGTGTTCCTTTAAATGTCGCTAAATGCAGAACCATGACTTTCGCTCGCAGAAGGTCCCGCATTGCCTTCGATTATATTCTGGAGGGAGATTCATTATCTAGGCTAGACAAAACCAACGATCTGGGTGTGATTCTCTTTTCTCGTCTTTCTTTTGAGGATCATATGGATTACATTGTTAGTAGAGCCAGTTCGATTTTGGATTTTGTTAAGAAATGGTCCAAATAATTTCACAACCCTTACATCACTAAACTTCGTTACTGCACCTTTGTTATGGCAGTACTGGAATATGCCAGCCCTGTCTGGTTCCCGTACTACAAAGTGCAGATCAATCGCATCGAAGCTGTTTAATGCAGATTCCTCCGATTTGCACTCCAAAGCCTTCCTTGGAGTGACTCGGTTATCTTGCATCCTTATATAGACCGTCTGAGTTTCTTCTAGGACGATGCTGGAAACCAGACGTAATATTTCTTGAAATGTGTTAATTTTCGATATTTTGAAGGGCTCAATAAATTTTCCACTTTTTTAAGCTCAATTGGTGTATTAAATCTGTACCGCTCGCTCAGAAACCAAAACTTTATCCATATTTCTTACCATCGAACCACCTACGATGCGAACGAGCCCCTGATCTCAATATTCCGTCTCTTTAATGACTATTTCAACCGTATTCGTTTACATTTTTTACGACTGCAATTGAAAAATCCGCTCAAATTTAATAATAGTTGAATTTGTCTGCTTTCTTGTTTTTTTATTTTTTGTTTGTATTTTTCTTGCTTTGTTTTATTTTGTTTTATTTTTATTTAATTTTTTGGATTTACTAGGTCTGTCATTCGAGAACTGCAGAAAGTGGCTAGCTCAATAAAGTCTCCAACCAGTTATAATAATCTGGTAGCTAGGCCTATGATCATCTATGATGTAGCAAAATAGTGGAATAAGTTACGGATAGTCCGCGCCAAGTATGATGAGCTATCAAGTTCAAGGAAATTTCAGTTTTGGGGTTAGCTCTTTACCAATTTAACCTGAAAAAATGTTGTAATCTTTCCATTTAAATTACGTATTTTATTAGTTTTCTACAAGGTCAGATAAATTTCATCCTCGAAAACATGTTTTATGTCGTGTTACTTAAATTAGAGAGTTTATATGCAAATAAATTTCCTTATTTTAATCAGTTATATGCCAATATTCTTACTGTACATATGGAAATACGCTACAGACCTGGTCTTTCATCAGGATATAAAACATTAACAAGGAATGTCAATTGGTTGCTTGCCTTATTTAGCGACAAATATCACAAATTTGTTCGTCTCAATTTCAACGACTTTATCAAAGTGAAAAGAAAAATTATATTTGGAAATTGTTTTGCTTTCCCACTAGCACATAATACTTTTCCCGGAGTGATTTAAAAGAAGAAACTTATGTTTTGTTAAATATTTGAATATATTCAAAACATATTTCCGTCAATAAAATACGAAAAACCCAAAACGAATTCGGTGGAAATGACATTGTCACCTCATAACATAGCAAGAAAAAAAATTCCTCTCTAATTGGCCATACCTTGGGTGCGTTTACCGACAGAAAAAAAAAGCATGCAAAAAGTGACTTTTTGTCTCTACCAAACGCTATCGCGCGCTCACTGTGCACGGAAAATGACAGATAAACACTTCCTTTCACTTACTTCAGCGTTCACTGAGTTGACTGAGAGTGACTTGTAGCGCGCTACCTTTCACTATCGTATTTTGGATAGTGAAATGTAGTGAAAAAATGTGTTACCATGGATACGGATGGAAGGACGACAATAACATGGCGCTTTATAAATTAGCCTTGATTATATTTTCCTAAATGTTACTAAGTTATGTAAATGAAGGCAATATCCTGATAAAGCCTATCTTATTTTATTTTAAATGAAAAATTTTCTTAGTTAAGATTGTTGGAATGATAACATCTCAATTGGATACCTTCATGCTAAAAGGGTATTAATAGGAGGTCAACCATAAAGAATAGCAGTTTTTGTTTTATTGCTTTGCCTAGTACTAGTAGGATGCACTACTTTTGTTCTCTTCAAGCCCTACATAGGACGATTCAGAGAAACGTACTTATTATATTATTAATAGGTAAAGGATTAGTAAGATTTTTACGCAGTGCTGTGACTTTAATACAAGGTGCTGGAAGCAGTTCAGCAGACTGCATTCTAGTTAATACAACAACCGATGCACCACAATATCAACCCGATTTCACTTCACTAAATTTTAGTACCAGAGATTTTTATGTTTTCGTCTTTTCCATAATGTTATCTAGTTTTTTGGCTTTTCTCTTCAGCCAACCTAAACACAGTTGCTCACGGGAATAATTACGTCTACGATAATGGAACAAAAGATGGTGCCTCTCTTAGCGTCATGGCTAGTCTGTATGTACGTCGATGCGAACAATTCTGCTTTTATTAGGCTTCAGAATTGTGGCTGGAGCTTGTACAGTAGTAACTGCAGTCCAAATCCACTGTTGGTACTCCGTTTGGGTACAGGCAGTGTCATATTTAAGCATCTTTATATATATATATATATATATCTTCTGCGTGTTGTTAGATAACCACAAACTGCTATATTGTTCGGTTATATGATGTTTTAATAATTGCACATTAACACCTGCAAATGCTGCCTATTTACAATCGATAGGCTTAACGCTGAAACAATGAATGGAGGAATACTTGATATTGCACCAGACGCTCGTTTTGATAATAGTGTTACTAAATTTGAATATCACTCCTATTCACCATTTCTAATATCATTTAAAAACAGCGGTGAAATCCGTATCTCTGTACAACGCTCTAGCCTTTCTTTTTGAGGAAATACGCTATGAACTGAATGCAGTGGAAATCGACCGTACAAGAAATCTTGGGACTGCGGCAACATTAAAAAACTACGTATCGCTAAATGCAAATGTAAGCAGGATACTACTCAACGGCAGTTGGTCACCAGATTCATCCGTTATACCAGCCAATGTGCTGTTCAACTATTGTGTACCTCTGAAATATTTATTGGGATAAAAATATCCCGGCTAATAAACGGCATATTGCCTACTTCTACACGATCGAATAGTGGAACACAGTCAAGTTAGAAAGTTAAATTAAGAAGATGACTGCCATCCTAGACGTTCAAGGATTCAGCACAAGCCTCAACGAATTTATCACTATAGAACTGCCAACTTTAACCAATGAAAACCAGATGCAACACTTTATATTTCAACCCCCGTTCAAATACAAGAATTTCACTTCTGCAAAAGGAGACTGGTGAAATGGCTTCAGCGAAATTGCCATGGATTCCACTGGGATGATGGTTATATACCATATCACAAGCTATACACTATAGTTGAATTACTGCTGCGAAACAAGACCAAATATATAAAAGGTGCTGCAAAGTACATGGGAAGCAGAAGCTACTTGTAGAGATTGAAATCATTATCAACATTAAATATGAATTCAATTGTGGGAAACTAACAGCGACTAACACAAATGAACCATCTTGCTTAGCTCATATTGGACAATGTGCTATAATAAATATTTTTGTAATATAAGCATTACACCTGAAGAGTAAAATCAGGAATTTACTTATCAAAGTCAACATATCTACCTACGTTCACCCCAACCAGCTTCGCCTGATCTATTTTGAGATATATCGTCACATGGTGCGTCTTAAAAATAAAAACTTGTGGAAAAGTTATATGAGGGACAAGGACATTATAAGTCACAATAACTTCCTCACATCATATAATGAGTTCAAAGAACTTTCCTCTTCACTCTATAACGAGTATATTCAAAGTATGCGTGCGAAATTATTTAGTGACCCACGTAACTTTTTTAAGTTTATTAACATGAAGAAAAAAACGGATAACTATCCCAATACCATGAGGTACAAGGATTCTGCTAGTGGTGATTCTTCTAAGATTTACGATATGTTTGCTCCTTTTTTTGACGATGCCTTTGTCTCGTCAAATTTTCAACTTCAAAGTAGCAATTTCAGTCATACGAACGACTCTCATAACGTTTCACTCACTATACCTCCAATTTCAGAAGAGGATATATTTGATCATATTAATGGGCTTCCAAATGACTTTACAACGGGTTCTGATGGGATACCTCCGCCTTTTTTAAGTCATGTTGCCTCTACCTGGCAACCCCGCAGAGAATTATTTTCCAAAAATCGCTCGATAGTGGTTGTTTTCCTCAGCTATGGAAAAACTCTTTTATCATACCTGTCTACAAAAAAGGCAGTAAAATAGATATCTCTAACTATAGGCCTATTGCAAAGTTATCTCGCATGCCCAAGTTATTCGAATCTATCGTCTACTCTCCGTTATCAATTTCCTGCAAGAATTTGCTCTCTTCAAACCAACATGGGTTTATTTCGGGCAGACCTACAACCACTAACTTATTGGAATTTGTCTCTGATACCATTCACGGGTTTGAAAAAGGCTACCAGACAGATTGTATTTATACAGACTTTAGTAAAGCTTTCGACAAATTATCTCACTCCGTGATACTGTTTAAAATGGAAAATTATTGGTTTCCCACAACGTTCCTAAAATGGACGGAGTCATATCTAGATAACAGAACATACCAAATCTATTTCCGCTACTTCACCTCTAGAATCTAGAAAGCTTCATCTGGCGTACCTCAAGGGAGTCATTTGGGCCCGTTGCTATTTATTCTATCTATTGACGACATTGTCTCCGTAGTGAAGCACTGCAAAGTCTTAATTTATGCTGATGACATTAAACTTCTCGCTCAGATTAAATCTATTAATGATTGTGAACTTATACAGGGTGACCTCCACAAATTTTACGATTGGTGCAAAAGCAATAATTTGGTACTCAATATCGACATAATCTTAATCCTATCTCTTATGTCTATGGGTTCTCGGCTTCCTCGATTCGCCGCGTTAGTTCTGTCTGTGACTTGGGTGTCAAATGTAACCATTGATTGAATTTTAACTCCCACATAAACCACATGGTATCTAAGAGTAGTTCTATGCTGGGCTTTATAAAACGTTGGTCCCGAGAGTGAGACCACTTCTTGAATACGCTAGCCAGGTCTGGTCTCCTTTTTACTGTACACACATCGTCCGTATCGAGTCTGTTCAGCGAAATTTCTTGCGCTTTGTTCTTAGGGACCTACCCTGGAATAACTCATTGATTCTTCCACCCTATGAGGATCGCTTGCAGCTTTTGAATATGCATTCACTTTATAGAAACGTCCCATGGTTGCCGATGTAACTTTTGTTCACCAACTGTTAAACGCGAATGTTGATTCCCCGTTGTTACTTGACAAAATCTCTTTCTGTGATAATAGACATGATTTGAGAATGCTACCTCGTTTGCATGTCAACTCCTCAAGGTCTAATTTTGGCATGTATGAACCTATTAATCGCATGTGCATTACTGTTAATAATTTGGCTGATTCTTTTGTTGTTGAGGACTCTAAGCATGTCTTAAATAAACGTCTATATAATATTTAATATTCTGTTTGATTTAATTTGGTTTTTTATCTTTTTGTTCCATGTCACATTGCATTACATTTCTTCTGGTGTTTGGTCTATGTTTAGTGTAACATAATAATACTAACACCGACTAAGTGATGAAACGCATATATTGTTGACCGTTTATTTATTGAACGTGTCCATGCAGCGAGCTTGTTGTTAAGCTAATTCTGATAGTCAAGATTAAATAAAAGACGCCTACAATTAATATCATCAAATCTTTAATCACTGTTGTTGTTTTTGTTTTTTTTTTCAGCCACTAATATTAATTAGACTTGAGAAGGTAAGATCGCTAATATCTCGAACCATAGAGGATATCTGATGAAATTTATTTTACCTCCTAGTACTAATACTGTTGGCATGAACAAACGGCTTAACTTGAATTATTACTAATATTAATTACTTAGTGCGAATTTTGTTTACATTATTCGATTTTGTTGACATTGCTCGGCTCTGTGCGAATTTTGTTTACACTACTCGGCTATGCGAATTTGATTATCGGATGTCATTACACTTAAAGACGGACATTTCCATGACTTATCCAAGTTGACATACCTACCTACATTGGTTGTTGTTGTTGGCATCAGTATCCTCCTAAAAGAAATCTTCAAGATGACGTCAAATTTTCAGTACAAAAGCGGCCTCAGTACCCCCCCCCCCCCCCTCCACAGAACCCTCAGTGATCCAGAACTCCCAAAAAATTTTGGGAAAATAGTTAGCACTTTTTGGATGGAAAAAGTGATGAACATAGCGTAACTACTAACGGTATTGTGTAAACATCTGAATCTAATCACACTTATATTAATTATACTTCCTTGTTATAGCTAACCCGTCGCCGCGCCTCCTGTACCTTCGCAAATCGCACGTTTTATGGCCACTCTACTCACTCGCGAAGCGTAAACCACATTCCACAAATATTATCAACTGACTGACTGTTGGTTGCTTTATCACAGCTCAAGAACAAAATAAAGTGCGTATTCTTGAGAGGGTTGCCATTATGCCATTTGCACGGTACCACAGCGACGGGCTGCCCAAGGTATTTTGTACGGACAGTCTTATGTTTTTTTCTTTTTTCGAGAGATTGAGGATTTTAATCACTCTTCTGTTAACAATTGGTTCGTCACCAATATTTCCGCTCCATCAATCCAATCCCACAAACAAAAAACTAACGAATTTTTTTTCTTTTTACCTACAACTTTCCTGTCAGTGTTTTACTAATTCTTCTTATTTTCTACTTTTTCGTCAATTTCTATAGATCTCTCTTCTGTTCTATTTCTTGAAAAATGCTTCAAATAGACCTACAAATTTTAGTCGGGCTTTGAACCATTGCATGAAATTTCATTCCGAAAATACTATAAATCCGAATGGTTTCATAATGCTTAAGCCTTTCGCGTCGGAGTTTTTTTTTAAGATACACTGTAATTCTAGATAAAGAATCAATTAGATATGCATTGTGCAATGAAAATTACTTTTACTCTAAATTTTTTCATACCATAGTTTAGGAGTGGGGGAAAGTGATAAATCGTATCAACAGCTAGTTACTTTGGGACAATACATCCCAACAGATGTGAGCAAATTAAAAAAACAATAATAAAAAACAAAAAATAACCTTTATTCAACGGATCTTAATAATAAGAATTCATAATAAAAACAAAAATTATATATAGAAAATCAACAGAAATATAAAAGTCTTAATTTTTCTTATGGTATGGTGTAAAGCATTGCAAGAACAATAGAATATCACATGCTTGACATGTAAAATATTTACACGTTTAACTTTGTTTTTTTGTCGGAATTATCTTTAGAACATTTTACACAACGTCTTCGTGAATTCCCTTCTAGCGGCATATGATCACCTACATTATAAAATATTATTGGAGTCTTTGCAGGACGTCCAGTCTAGTTACGCCTTTTATAACTAGCATTCTCTCTTCCAGTTGCCAGCAAGACTTCTGCTAATTTTGACAAAATATCCAAGTAATTAAGTTTTTCTGTGTTGTAGTTGTTTACGAATTATCCAAGCATTTACACATGTTGTGATTACAAGTTTGTAGAGAACTTTCTTCCACCATTTAGCTGATTTTCGGTTGACATCATACACTGCAGCCATTTGGTTCGAAAGATCTACACCACTCATAAAATCAGTATAATATGAAATTGATTTTGGACAAGAAATTGAGAGCTTTTCGCCAGTTTTAACTTTTCTTTGTACTTCGATAAGTTCATTATAATGACAGTTACTTGCCACAATTACCTGCTTAGTGTCTCTCACCTCTATTTAGTTTTGCATTAAATTTAAGTAAATTTTTTTCGATTTGACATGATTGTACGAACAACTGCATATGATATAACGGGTTTTCCAATAAGAGGTGTTATTTTGATATTCAAAGAATGAGATATATGATCGGATCTTTATTTCATTATAAAGAGGAAGGTATGCCGTTAATAATGGAAAATAACATCAGACAAATGACCACCACGACCACGCCTACAGGACCATATCCTTTTCATGAAATTTTCCATAACCAAATCGCAAAGTGGCTGCCCTATGTATGCCGTTAATAATGGAAAATAATATCAGCCAAATGACCACCACGACCACGCCTACAGCACCATATCCTTTTCATGAAATTTTCCATAACCAAATCGCAAAGTGGCTGCCCTATGTCCTCGATAGCCTCACGAATTCCATCTTTGAGGTCTTGAATCGACGCTGGGCTATTGGCGTAGACCTTCTCTTTCACGTGGCCCCAAAGGAAGAAGTCGCAAGGTGTTAAGTCTCAAGATCTCGGTGGCCAATTGTGATCACCTCTTCGAGAGATAACACGGTCCGAAAACTTTTCCCGTAAAAGATCAATGGTTTCGTTGCTTGTATGGCACGTAGCGCCGGCTTGTTGAAAGTAAACGTTTTCCAGATCAATACCATCCAATTCCGGCCATAAAAAATCATTAATCATCTGTCGATAGCGCAATCCATTCACCGTAACTGTTGCTCCAGCCTCATTTTCGAAAAAGTAAGGTCCAATGACCCCGCGGGACCATAAACCGCACCAAACAGTCACACGTTGAGGATAGAGCGGCTTTTCAACAATAACTCTTGGGTTTTCCGAGCCCCAGATGCGACAATTTTGCTTGTTGACGAAGCCATCGAGGTGGAAATGGGCCTCATCACTCAAGATGAGTTTTCGATGGAATTCCGGATCATTTTCATGCATTTCAAGGACCCAATCAGCAAAGACTCGACGTTGTTGATGATCGGCCGGCTTGAGTTCTTGTGTTAACTGAACTTTATAAGCCTTAAGACCCAAATCTTTATGCAAAGTACGGTGTAATGACGTTTGTGGAATGCCTAATTCCAAAGAACGACGAGGAATGGACAAACCTGGGTTTTCTTCAACACTTTCGGCTACAGCAGCAATATTCTCGGCTGTTCTTGAGCGACGTGCACGGGTTTTATTCTTCACATCACTAACTTGTACCGACAGCTCGAATTTGTCTACCAATTTCTGTATTGCGGTCCGACAAGGTGCTTCACGACGACCGAAAAATGTTCGAGTTTTACGAACCGTCTCTGCCACATTTTCACCATTTTTATAGTGAATTTTAATAATTTCAATGCATAGTTGAATCGTGTATCGTTCCATTTTTATTAATGGCGTAGTTTCTACTTGCCAAAGTCAAATGTCAAAAAATGACAGCTCCAAAAGTGACATCTACCGAAATAGCGGGCTAATTAAAATAACACCTCTTATTGGAAAACCCTTTAGTATTTATAAGATTCCCTGTGGAAAAGAACCGATCGAAACAAAAAGATGCATCCGAATTTCTAACAGATCTAACTAATTTGTGTATAACTCTTTCGCGCAATGTTCCATTTTGATTAATATTTTCTTTACCACTGTAAATATTTAGATCATAGATGTATCCTGTGTATGAATCACAACGTTCCCATATCTTTCCTCGGTAGATGTTGCTTCATTACGGATCTACCCTTCTGTGTATTTCAAGTATGTATGGTTTAGACATGCCACAACTTCGTTAGTATAATATATTTTTAAACAATCTACAGATGAGTAAACGATATCTATCTCGTGATATGGAATTTTTTTATCATACTATTTGCTTGTGATTTTTTCTTGGACCAGTACGATTGATAATTCGGTAAGCGATTGTAGCTCATTATTGAGTAATTCTAATTACAATGATAATTTCATGATAATCGGTTTTTGGAATTTTCTCGGAATTGGGAAGCTGTCCAATCTTTTGTTAGTAAAGTCACTTATCACCATAAATAAGCGTTTAGGAAACAACTTCAGAAATATTTCTATTTCTGTACTTGATCTATCTAAACTTACCAATGATGGAATGTTTTTAGGTGGTATGGTGTTTCTTGGCCGAAAATTTTGAAAATCTTCTTTCCAGACATCTTGTGGCTGAGCACTTATAGTTGGTGGTACAATCTCTATAATATTTGGTGAAATATTCTCAATATTATCATCAACGTCATCAATATGGTCCCAAAATGGAACAACTAAAGCTGGATAAATGCTCATCTAAATCCATTTCTCTATCTGAATCTGAAAAATCGGAACTCGAAATTGTTCTTGTGTGAACCTTTCCATTTTCAAATAATAAAAACTGAAAATATAAAAACAGCGATGTTCAAAACTCATGGGATGTATGGTACCAGCTAATATACTGTTTGGATATTATATCCCAGCTTCTAAAAAAACCTAAACAATTACGTTCTGAATGTAACATATGTGTACAGAAAATTTCTTACATAGTTCTAAAAAGATTTCCTAGTGTAAAATTAAAAAAAAAAGACTTACCAATGAATAATACCGCTAAAACACTTGCCGAACAAAATCACTGTATACCTAACCCTCGATTTGCACAGTTTCGGTTTAACACGACTGAAAAAATTAGGAAAAATTCCATTAATATTATACTAATTTTCACTTTAACACGGTCACAAAAATTGTTGAAAAAAAAAATTTAAATCAATAGCGCAAATTTTGAATTTAAAATCTAAAAAAACTACTAGTCAGTTCGAATAGGATTTATTACAATGAAATCTAATGAGGTTGCAGGTGCGTTCATGCTTTCATTTGAATGAGCTTGAAAATATTTATGCTTGAGCTCTGAGTTTTCAAAAGAGGAGAACAAGGCCCACGATGCAACAGAACTGAATGAAGCAAGAAATAGGATAAGGGCTAAACATAGTTTCGATGGCAGACGGCAGACTTTTGCAGCAATAGGAACAATTTTCTCCAAGAACGTTTTATGGAGCGTGTATTATTGTATTACATAGGGATGGATTGGGATTGGATTGAAACGAGGTTGGGCTCCGAAAAGGGTTCCTGGAACGTTGGGTACAACGAGGCCCATTGTTCATCCTCCAGACTTATGAGCAATTGCTCAGAAGTCCCAACAGAATGCTCTAACAAAATTCAAAATTGACCCCCAACTTTTCTTTCCGGCCCTATCCTATGCTGGTGACCCCTGAGAAGAGAGTGTCCAGTAAGAATTGACACTACAGTTCTCACTGTTGGCTTGCTTAGTCCCAGTAATTCTTTCGTTTCATTTGCGTTGGGTAAGCCCCACAACTCCATTGTTGTTCTACCTGAGGGCTCATCCAAGCAAAGGCGACTGTGTTGGCAGTCGGCCCAAGTCCGGATAGTAGAGGCAAAGGTGTTTTGGTGCGATCCCAATTGTGGAAGAGATTTCCTCCAAGGTTGCACCAAGACAAGCAAGTTTGTCCGCTTTTTATTCCCGCTAATGCCGCTGTGACCGGGCGCACAAAGCACCAGTACCACGTTGTTCCGAGAAAGGGAATTCAGGGTAGTTTTACATTCAAATACAAGTGTGGCGGCCTTGAAAGCTTCCTGGCTGTCCGAGCAGATTGCAATCTCCTTGCTCGTAGTAGGTATCTGAGTTTAGAAGATACCTTCCCACTTCAAGCATGGCCTTGACTTCCGCCTGGAAAACCGTTACATGGCATTCAAGGTGAATGTATAATTACATGTGAGACTCCTCGCAGAAAACACCTGCTCCGGGGTTCTCTTCCAATTTGGAGCTCTCTGTATATATGAGATGGTTTGTCAATAGTTCAAGCACAGATTGTGATTCCCATTCTGTGCTATCTGGAATTTTCGATTTAAAGTTGCTTTTCAGCATAGTGTCGAGGAGGTACGATGGACTACACCAATTCAAAGATGGATTCATATGGAGCTCTTGTACCAGTGTGAATCCAGCTCCGATTGAAATGCAGTCTCAGCGCAGCGATTGATGCTCCCTTCTTGACGTGTATATGAACGAAGTGTGTTGAGGATGACCTCAAGAGTACTCGAGCTTGTTGACTTGAGAGCGCCACTTACACTAAGGAGACACAATCTTTGAATCTTCTCGAATATCTTGCGATGATTGGTGAGCTCCATTACCTTCCACCACATCATAGAACTGTAGGTTAGCATGAGTCGGATTATGCTAATATAGATCCTAAGGATTATCTATGCTAATATAGATCCTAAGGATCATCCATGATTTAAGTCGCGACTTTTTCCAATGGATCTGTGGTACATCGCGAAGCCTCAAAGAGCTTTATTCACTCTGTCCTCAATGTCTGGTTTCCAGCTTAATTTTCTATCTAATATGATACCTAGATATTTTACTATTTCCTTCAGTTCCAAATATGTGAAGTGTTCCTTTTCTTAGCAAAGAGGCATAAATCTGTTTTCAATGGATTAATGCAAAGTCCAAAATCCGTACCCCAGTCCGTTGGGATCGCATTCTGCACCAGTTCGCAGAGTTCAGATTTGTAGATACCGGTGACCAAGATCACCAGGTCGTCGGCGTAACACACTGCTTTGTACTCATCCGGGTAAATGTTAGAGTGTTAGAGATCATCCATAATGAGCACCCACAATAAAGGTGAATATCGCCTCGAGGGTGCCTATCTGGACTATTTTTACTCTGCTTACCCCTCCCAGTTCGTCAAAGGGAGTTCTATTGTTCAACATGTGTGCAATCCAGTATTTTAGAGAGCGGTTCACTACATGTTTTGTTAGCGTTTCAGTGAACTTAAGTAAAGGACATTATTAAAGGCACCTCTACATCGATAAAAACAGCCAGTGTAGATTGTTTAAGGAGGAAACCTTTTTCAATAGAGCGGATAACCTCTAACTTTATTGAATTAATTCATCTAATACTAATTAAATTTTTATGTTCTCCTGAATTTATGAAAAACTACATACTTATAATATCAAAATATATTAATGTTTGTGTAATATTGTTTTACTTTATATGTCTACATGAATTTAATTGCACGATTTCAATTTACACGGTTTCGGTTTACATGGTTTCGGTTTACACGATACTCTTGGAGAACGAATCCACCGTGTAAATCGAGGGACAGGTGTTCTCAAAAACACGACTTGCTTCAACAAGTATTCCAGCACTACTGAGAGAATTTTTTCCAATGGAACGAAGTGAAAGAGAACATTTTGATCATAAAACACTAAAAACTACGAAATGCACATTAGATGCGAAAGGAATCTGTTCTGAGCAGAATACTTTGATATTTACTTCACTACAAATGTCTTTACAATCCTTTCGTCGCTGTTATATTAATTGAAAATCTTATTTTATGAATGAGATAGCCACACTTTTTGTCAAAATTGCGCCTAGAAAGATAGAGGCGCTTGCGTGAATAATTGATTTATGTTATTTTTTCTCTAGAGTCTACTCAATTAGTTTTTAACTTATAAAATAAACAAATATAACATAAATCTGTATTTTATTTATAAAATTAAAGCTATATTTTTAAAATAATAAGATTCATTAAAAAAAAAACATAACTAAAGAGAATAATTACACTCATTTCAAAATTTTGGGCCTCTGAAGCATATGGTTATCTTTCACGTATGTCATCATTATATGGTTATCTATCTAGGGATACCACCATGTAGGTATATTGAAATATTTCGTATAGAATTTCAGATTGGAGTTGGGCTAACTTTTGTATACATATATGCACGACTAAGTTACAAACTCATAGACCAAATATAACAATTCAGTGATAGATAACGAGAGCCGGAGATGGAAGGAAGCTAAGAAACCGCGAAGACAAGCCATAAGAGCAGCAGCATACATATTATCACCAGGATATATTTAAAAACGTTTTTAAATTATTTCTGAATCGGCTAGCTCAACTCACCCGTTGTATGTTCGCAGGTAGAGAATTCCAGGTATTTGTTGCATATGCAAAGTAAAAACATTGCGCAAGTACAGAGCAACAGCGAGGAATTACAGGCAGTCGGTGTCTTTTAAGGGAAGGAGTTTAAATATTCATCAAGATACCTAGGTTCCTTCGTATATAAAATTTTATACATGAGAATTTAGCACTTATATGTGCATTAAGTTTCAAGGGAATATCCAAATATTTTGTGCTGATACGAGCTGATGTGGTCAAAGCGTGGCAATCTATAGATAAGACGTTCACAATCGTTATAGGCAACGTCGAGTTTACGACTGCAGACAGAGTCGAATGACAGAATAATTAGACTACCATAATTAAAATTTGGCATAAATAAGTTATTCATAGACTTAAATATGATTTCTATGGATAAAAAAGCTGCAGTTAACCATAACTGCCAAAGACAGCCATAAACTTTGCTGATAAGAGCCATATAAAATTACAACAGGTCATACGATCATTCAACATTACTCCTATTACACTTACTGTTCTCATGTATGCCAACGAAAAACTATTTAAGATTATAGGAGGTACATCAAGCCAATTTTAAGAGAAAAAAGCTGCGTAACTGTTGCAAAATTTAGCCAGAAAGACGTCGTTGAAAGTAGGGTAATGACCGATGAAACGTAATATGTCATGGAAATCATTTTAGATTCGGTAATTAGAATCCGATGGAGGTTTAGTGAAAATAATCATGTTTATGACCAATAGGGGTTGTAATTAACTACCCCTATTTAGCCCATTTCAAACTAACAAATTTATTTAAAAAAAAAAATATTTTTTAAAAATCCGAAAATTACCATTTTTATCTCCACCTCACCACCATTCTGGGTCCACTCCTTAAATTTACAAGCCAAGTATTGCGACATATTTTTGCTGTCTTGTGAAAAAAAGATTACTGAAATTAATCCAACATTAACATAGCAATATCGATTTTGATGTATCAAGATAATTTTAGGTTACCCGAAAAAAGCTCAATTTAGTAGTCTTCAAGTACAGAAGATTCTCTATAAAATTATTAAATATAAACGTTAAAGCATTTTTGTAGAATGAAATCGCATTTACATTTTGTTTCCTAATCACAGATCCAATTAGCTTTTAAATTCGATAAATTTGTTTGAAGACAACTCGAAAAGAAAGGAAACCAGTTCTTTATAAAGTGGAATGTGGACCTTTTTTGAGCGAAAAAATGGCTTTACTTTAATCTCGTGTTTTCGACAAATCGTTACACGGGGATTACACGAGATAGTACAGCTTGCATGCAAGCCTCCCTTCCAACGCGATTTTTAGCTTGACAGCAGAATGCAGTTCGGTTGAAGTATTATCATCTTACGTGCAAGTTTATTTAAAACATGGCATTGCGGCGTAAAATCATGCGTATATTGGAAAATTATAGCAATAAGGGAAGTATCAGAATGATAAGAAACCAAGAAAAAGTTATGAGGAAGGTGTTGGTAAATGATGTAATGCAAATGATACCAGAAAATCTCATTTTTCCAGAATAAATTTATCAAATTCTCTCAAGCATTTCTTTTCCGCCATCTTGAAAACTGTATAATGTCAAATTACTATCAACTCAGCTGCCATGGTTTTTCATCATGCAAGTATGCTGAAAGCTGAACTGCCATCATGACATTAGAGGTTACACGTGCAAGAAGTTTGGCAGTGCGGCTTGCATGCAAGCTGTACTATTACGTGTAACCCCCGGGTTACGTCTGCAAAATCTGCCACCAAAAAAAAAAATACGTTCAATAAGACCGCTAATGAATTCGAAAGAAATAACGGGCAAAATGAAGGAAGGGGCGTATATAATCCAAATGCAAAAAAAAACACTTTTAACGGTAAAAACGTCCGCATGAAGTTTACAGGATTAAAAAACGAACACGGCCACTCGGTCACAATCTCTTTAATTTGATACCCGACACTCTCCATTTTGGACATCCACTATGGGGTTAGTATCGCCCGTTATTATAGACACAAATATCCACTTTCCTCAGAAAAATAATCATCAAACCACCTTCAATAGGTTCCACACAAAAGGTTAGCCCAAGCCGGATCATAAAATTTCATACTGCATACTGTTGGAGTTCGTTAGTAACTCCACCTGTAATTGTTTTACACACAGAAGGCAGGGGTAAAATAATTTAATATTCGTATGGTGCTGCCCA